>CM069858.1:90181692-90556692 GCA_036172795.1 Pelodytes ibericus | reverse complement strand
GAGAGGGGGACGAGTTGTGTGAGAGAGAGAGGGAGATGGGGTGTGTGAGAGAGAGAGCGAGAAGGGGTGTGTGAGAGAGAACGAGACGGAATGTGTGTGTGAGACTGTGTGAGAGAGAGAGACGGAGTGTGTGTGTATGTGTGAGAGAGAGAGATGGAGTGTGTGTGTATGTGTGAGAGTGTGTGCGACTGAGCTCATCTGGGCTCTAGCCCCAGATCATTTGGTGACCTAGCAAAATCCCCCGATTGCTGCTGCTACTGGACTTTTTAATGTTTTTTTACATTGTATGCTCTTCGTTTTTGGTTCAAGTTGAAGCATTCCCTGAGGATTTTGCTATTTTAAGTCTTCCATGAGGAGAAGGAGGAAGATCATCTCCACATTCACAAGCTTTCTGATAAGCCTTTACCATATTGGGAGTCTGTAAGTGCAAGCACTATTAAGCACTAACATAAGAGGAGTGTTATACAGTTTTACACTATGGGGATTATGTATAATGGTGCAATGATCAAAACGTGATCTAACGAGCATGAACATTCCATTGGTTTCCATCAGTGGCGGATCCAGGGGGGGGGCAACGGGGCAATTGCCCCCCCCAAGAAGAGAAAGAAAGAAAAAAAAAAAAAAAACGCTTTAAAAAAAAAAAAAAAAAAAAACGCTTTAAAAAAAAAAAAACGACACGCTTGCAGGCAGAGACATAGGTGAGAAGGGATCGGAAGATCCCCCTCACCTTCTCTGCCTGTCTGCCAGGCTGCACGGGGAGCCGAACAGGCAGCACAGAGAAAGCTCCGTGCTGCCTGTTCGGCTCCCCGTGCAGTCTGACACGGAAGTGCCGACAGGTCAGGTGACCGGCGCGCTGACGTCATACGCGAGCCGGGTCACGTGACCTGTCGGCACAACCGCCTGGGAGCCGAACAGGCAGCATGGGGGAGACCATGCTGCCTGCCAATAGCCACCAGGGGATAAGGTAAGTGCTGGGGAGATGGGGGGCAAATAGTCTGGGGCTTAATAAATGGCTAATAACACTGCATATTGGGCAAATTTGAAGGGGCATATAAAATGGCAACTAACAGTGGCAAATTACTGGGCAAATTGGCAGGGGAATATAAAATGGCAATGAACACTGGCATATTTCTGGGCAAATTGGAAGGGGGTTATAAAATGGCAACCAACACTGGCATATTACTGGGCAAATTGGAAAGGGTTATAAAATGGCAACGAACACTGGCATATTACTGGGCAAATTGGAAAGGGCTTATAAAATGGCAATGAACACTGGCATATTACTGGGCAAATTGGAAGGGGCTTTTAAAATGGCAACTAACACTGGCATATTACTGGGCAAATTGGAAGGGGCTTTTAAAATGGCAACTAACACTGGCATATTACTGGGCAAATTGGAAGGGGCTTATAAAATGGCAACTAACACTGGCATATTACTGGACAAATTGGCTGGGGCATATAAAATGGCAACTAATTGTTTTTGGTTATAAAAATGGCAAAAAAAATAAATAAATAAAAAATAAAATAAAATGGCAACTAGTACTGGCATATTATTGGGCAAATTGGAAGAGGCGCATTAAATGGCAAATAACACTGGCATATTATTGGGCAAATTAGCAGGGGCATATTAAATGGCAGATAACACTGGCATATAATTTATTGGGCAAATTGTCAGGGGCATATTAAATGGCAAATAACACTGGCATATTATTGGGCAAATTGGCTGGGGCATATTAAATGGCAACTAACACTGGCATATTATTGGGCAAATTGGCTGGGGCATATTAAATGGCAAATAATACTGGCATATTATTGGACAAATTGGCTGAGAGAGCCATAAATGGGAAGGGAGAAGAGAGAGACATAAATGGGATGGTAGAGGAGAGACGGACAGACATGGGTTGGCAGAGGAGAGACAGACAAACATGGGATGGCAGAGGAGAGACAGACAGATATGGGATGGCAGAGGAGAGACAGACAGATATGGGGAGAGGAGATAGACAAACATGGGAAGGGAGAGGAAAGAGACATAAATGGGAAGGGAGAAGAGAGAGACATAAATGGGATAGTAGAGGAGAGACAGACAGACGGGATGGGAGAGGAGAGGCAGAGAGATGGTAAATGAGAGGAGAGACAGACGGACATGGGAAAGAAGAGGATACATAGACGGACATGGAAGTGAAGAGGAGAGAAACGGATATGGAAGGAAGAGAGACAGAGGGACACGGGGAGTGAGAGGAGTGTGACAGACATGGGAGAGAGGATAAGACAGACGGACATGGCAGAGAGGAAAAGACAGATGGACATGGGAGAGAGGAAAAGACAGACTGACATGGGAGAGAGGAAAAGACAGACGGACATGTGCCCCTCCCGAGATCAGACTCTGGATCCGCCCCTGGTTTCCATGGTGACTGGACTACTTTTAGAACTTTGCCCCACAATTGACATTTATACACAACCCCCTATGTGTATTTTTCTTTGTTCTGTTTATTTAAGAGATACCATAGACGGCGTCTGTATCTGCTATTTATAAAAGGTGGTGGTCACTTAGCGCACTAACCAATCACAGTTCTGTACTTTATGTTTGTTCACTTTTAGATGTGACTGGAGAAACACACAGATTATTGATGCTGGTGCGGACTAAGGGCCAGAGTAAAGTTTTTAGTTTTTGCTATTTAAAGGGACAATTCCACCAAAATCTGTTTATTTCAGATCTGTGTTTTGTTTTTGTTATGTCACTGTATTTAATAAAACATGTAACTAAACATTTTCACTGTTTTGTGAAATATAGTGTTTATGGGTGCCACCCCCTAGTGACTTTACAGCACAAATTTGACACTTTGGAGCTGGAGACACAGAATGCAGTCTATAAGTCAGAATTCTGATCATAGACTTGCATTGAATGTGAGGGTAATGTAGCTATTACATCACAAGGGGCGGAGTTATGATCCTGTTTGATCAGGTTAATCTCCTCTCTTTGTGTTGGAAGGCAGGTAAAACAAATGTTGCACACAGCCACCTAGTACTGCCCACTATGATACATAGGAGCCAGTAAGAGAGCAGGGGTGTATCTTATGACATCATTATGCAGGCTTTGACCACAGTTGTAAAATTAGACTGGCTGGAAGACTTTGGATGATGTTGCATCATGGGAAATACTCATAAAATGGAGCCAGGAGATAAACACCTAATTTTATTTTTCCCTTTATATGCAATTAATTCAATCATATAAAAGAAAAAAGTGTTATATGATTCATATATGTTTGTTTTAAATGACCAGGTTAGCTAGTTACATCTTATGTAAGTGGTAGTGTCCCTTTAATGAAATCACACCCTGGATGGGCTTGGATTGCAAAAAAACAAAATTCAAACACCCTTCATTTTTTAGTGAATAGCATTTTTATTTTGAAACGGACTTGAGGTGGGGGAGAGAGGTTAACTTTGTTTTAGTGAATGGAGTGAGGAGGTCAAATTGGGAGGTCAAAAAAAATTTCTAAGTCAATTTTGACCCCTCAATTCATCTCCTCTCGCTATTCTCATATTTTGGTGAAAATACCCTCTATTTAACTACTTCCATTACCAAATATCCAATTTTAGCAATTATTTTTGAGCTAGATTTAATTTTTCATATACATTGTACTGTCTGACACGAATCCCTTTTTTTTTTTTTTGTATTTTTAAACTCATTTTAAAAGTTCTGAGAGCTGCATCAAATAGTTGACAGGTAGATAGAAGTTAATGATTTCAATTTTCAATGCAGACTGCTTTGCTCTATGCAGGAGATGTCATGCATACTAAAAAGGGCAGCCGGTTACACACATAGCACCTGAGTACAGTACATCCCAGTCTTGTTTGTATTAGTCCAGCTGTTTACATTGCTTGTGCCTGAAGCTAATGCACTGACAAGCATTGAGCTCTTGAACCTCATCGGATTCATTATGGGATTTATTTTTTTCTTAAATCCGTTCACTAATTTCACTAATCAAACTTCAGTCCTTTCATTTCATCGACATCATAACCATTAAGCGAAATATAGTAACCTACAGTGTATATACACACCATTCTGATTAAGAGGAATTCTTCAGCCTCCAAAACAATGGTTTGTGCATATTAAAGCTTACATTAAGAAACAACGTATTTTTTTAATGTTTCTTTAACTATTGCTGTTTACTTTGCACAGCTTTATTTGATTCCAACAGGAGAGGCACTGTTTACACACATATCTGAATGGACAGTTGTATTCCCAGAATTTTCACAAACAGATAAAGCGAACATGCAAAACATAGATACATTAATGAAAAATGGAAGGAGACTTTCATGAAATGTTTGGTGATACTTCTTATTGATGTCGCACAGTACAGAAGTTAGTGTTTTATATTGTGGACTGGCCGGATTCCCAGGAAGCAGTATTTATCTGCTTATTTTGAGAGGATACCAGCCGTCAGTAGTGACAAACGGAAATGAAAAACCTATTAACCTTCACTTTACTTATGGACCTAATGAATATTGAAACATGGACGTCCAGCTGCAAATATATAATGAGGATTTCTGACATTAGCTAGCCTGATCTCTAGGTTGCATAATCTTCTATTATCTGTAGAGAATTGCAATATCTGGCATAGGAAGGTGTGAAATTAAAATGTTCTATGTTAAGGAATGGGTTAAAGAGCTATTATGATATTGAAAGAGCTCCCAAGATGATTTAATTTGCTAGGGAGTTATCAGTACACACATGACAAAGCAGCCAAGAAATGCTCTTTTCCTTAAAAAAATAAAAGGGGGGGGGGGGGGTAAATCCACCTGCCCTCCATTGAAATTTACAAATCAAATGTGATGATATTAGTAAATATTACTTTTGTTACTACACCTAGTACTTAATGATGTTAAATATCCTTTATTGACTGTAATGGTAGCAAAAATACCATTATTAATTATTTATAAAGCACTTGCAAATTCCTGCAGTGCTGTAGAAAAGAACAGCTATAACTAGGTAGTTGTACAGTGAAACATTACAGGGTATTATATACTTTAAAGTTCAGTCTGGAACAGAAGGGTTATGACCCAGCTCTTTCAAGGTTACATTCAAGTGGGATATGGGCTGTAACAGAGGAAAGAATAAGGCAGGGCAAAACTGTATCTGGCCAGGGCACAGACGGGAAAGTGGAGTGAAAAAATTCCATCCTGGGTAAGCTGTGTCAACATGCAAAGCATGCACATGCAGATTGGAAAGTCTGAAGGGCAGAATGGCAAGTTTGGAATGGAGGAGATTGGTTGTATACTTTTAGCGGGCTCTTGTATGTGGCATATTTAATTTGCTCCTGTATGTAGAATATTTATTGGGCTCCTGTAAGTGGCATACACAGAGGCTTATGATGATATTAGTACAATAATATGCAGAGGATAATCAACATATTCAGAAATTAGGAGGTTGTTTACATGAGCAAATAAAAAGGGGGAATAAGAAAAAGAAAGGAGGTGAGAAAAAGTGTGTGTGTGAAAATAATAAATCATGAGAGTAGGGGGAGGGGACAGGTAACTTAGGTGAGAAACTATATGAAAAAGAGAGACTCAAAAATGAGAGCCAGAGAAAATAGTGTGGTAGGGATAAACCCTGGTGAGAAAATAAAATAGAGTGTGGCAGACCACCGTCAGCTGGAAGGAGCTGTCATAAAAGAGCTATCTGTTAAAAATGTGACCTACTCACTTATTATGACCAGATACTGGTGGGTGCCCTCTGGGGTAACAGGACCAGGAAGGTCCAAAAATTCATAACACATTATACTCAGCAAGGTAAAATTAGCTTGAATGGTTTGCAAACTAAATAAAAATGATAAACACGAGCCAGACAAGGACAAAAAGTTAATGTTGACCACAGGAACACCGGACCATCCAGCTAGGTATAAGAAAAACATATATATGTCAACAGCGGAAAGAAAGCATCATCGGTAGCACTGAGATTTGAGCAGGAGCCATGTAAAAGCTTTGTCCCGTTGCTGAGTCAAAGATTTCAGCCGTCAAATCGGCAGTGTATATCAGAGTAGCGGGCGGTGTGAAAGCAGCAGGTGAACATTGATTGTGTCGACCAATCGAGTGTCTCCAAGAGACCCACAAACAGTAACATAGATTTAAAGCCTGATTCCATGGCCATCAGCATATAAGCGATAAAAGCATTAAGCAGTGAGAACAGTCTCCTCTGGAGGCGATGGGTGAAGCAGACTTGGTTATAGTGCTGAAGGTAGCCTTTTATTGTTACGTGCATGTAAAACAAAGGAGGAGCACCAAAAGTAGGTAATATCAGCCTCCCTCAGAGCAGCAGTGATAGGTTGGAGGGCTCTGCGAGCCTATAGAGTTGCTCTAGACAAATCCACAAAGAGAGAAATCTGTACCCCAGTAGACTGTATAAGGGGTCTTGTCTCAGTAGGTAGGTAGGTATATAGGACAGGGGTGTATCATGCCCCTGAGTGACAGGTGTGCTGCCAGTCCGGAGCACACCTGTTACTCAGGGGCATGATTCATGTATTTCCAGGGGTTTGTTTGCTGAGAACAGCCAGCACACAAACCGGCGGAAATACATGAGATGCATCTGAGGGGCCAACATCAGCTGCAACTAGCTGGAACTCTGTTGCCAATTCAACGAATTTCTGTATACTTATCTTAAGGGTTGAATTGACAACAGAGTGAGTGACTCTGTTGACGAAGTCGCAGCTGCCGTCTATCTCCCGGATGTATTTGCGGGATTTGTGTGCTTTCTGTTCAGAGCACAAAACCCCCGCAAAATACACAGCGAAGCTCCGTGATAGATGTGCAGTGCACATATGGAGCATCCCCGTCTAGAAACATAGAATGTGTCGGCAGATAAGAACCATTCGGTCCATCTAGTCTCCCCAATTTTCTAAATACTTTTATTATTCCCCAGTTCCCTATCTTATAGCTAGGATAGCCTTGTGCCTATCCCACGCATGCTTACAATCCTTGACTGTGTTTTCCTCTACCACTTCTGCTGGAAGGCTATTCCATGCATCCACTACCCTCTCAGTAAAGTAATACTGAGAAGAGCAACGTGGTCCACCAGATAATTTAGGCTGCAGATGATGTCTCAAGTCGGTGAGTTTGAAGGCCCTTTTGCATTGCGTGCCCAATAAATTATATCAGTTTCCACTGAATCAGTGGGAGTCTTTTGTAGAATGGAATCAAACAGCTGCTGTATAGTAGATCTCAAGTCAGCCTCTGAGATCGCTGCTGGGACCCCGCAGACTCTCACATTGTTTCTGAAGCATTTATCATCCAAGTCTTTGACTTGTTGCTGAAGGATATAAATCTTGTACTCCTGATTTTGTATTTGTTGACTGGGGTTGTCCACCACCTCTTGTATTTGTGGAGCGTTGTCCCCCAGTAGCTGCACTCTCTCGTCCACTGATTTGAGATCGTGGCGTAACTCTGTGATATCCAAACGCAGTGGTTGAATTGCCTTATCAATAATGTATGCTTGATCCAATTTAGTGGGTAATAGGCAGAAAGCCTCCCTCTAGTTCACTGAAGGCGATGTCCGAGGCCTGGAGAGCAGCTCTGGATAGCAGGGAGTCCTGAGTTGCCAGCAGCCATCTTAGATGTGTTTGCCAACCCCCAGGACTTGGCATGTGGTTTAAAAACCCACAAAAAGGTGGCTGTTTCTTAGGCTGTTTCACCTCTTTAGGTAGGTTTATTTTGTCTGCCCATTGCAACAGTTTTCGTGGTCTCCTGTTATAACGTCCACCATCCTGGCCTTTTGGCTCCGTCCCAACACAATTGATTTCATACACTTTTCATTTAATTTAATACAGTTAATTTAATTTCTTGTTAAACTTTCTTTAAAGATATTTGTTGCAGGTTCTTTAATGTAAGTTTTTTTTACTATATTTTCTTCACTTATTAAAATATTTTGAAAATAATGATAAATGCATTCTGTAGCATGAGGATGGACACGTGAGCTGGGCTTCTATATAGGTGTGACTTGCACATGGGTGTACCATGATAAACTATTGCTTGGGGCCCCATGGAATGTTAGTCCACCCCTGGGATAAGGTAAGGCAGTGTGGAAGGACACAGGATGCAGGACCATTGTTAAATGTTAAAGTTAAATTTAAAAACATTTACGGGGTCAAATACTTTGTAATGCAGAAAAGAAAAAAACATTCTGCCACAAATAGAAGCACCTTCTTACAGTTACCTATCCCTTTATGAAAATGTGTTATCAACTTATAAAATTATAATTGGACATATCCTTTTAACTGCTACTACGGTAATCCCCAGATACTGGAGGTCACCAACAATCCCTACTATTAAAGAAGTTTTTTATTATATACTAGAAAATAAGGGGTACAAACTAGGTGTCAGACAACCTTAGACACTACTGGGACGAATGGGAAACAAAGATTAAAAGAGAATATAGGTGTTGATTGCTTGTTTAAGAAAAGTATTTGAAAAATGTTATTCTATTATGCGATTATCAGAACTAGGTATTGTTGTGTCATGTTATTTATACTAGAATTGGTTATAGTCATTAGAATTTAATTTAAAAAAAAAAAGCTATTGTGGATAGATGCACTCCCCTAGCCCCCCCCCCCCCTCCCAATTTTCATTTTTTTGTTATATTTATTAACATTGTAATTTAATTGCATAATTAATTCATACCAATATATTATCACAATGAAAACTGACTATAAAGTGCCTGATCAATACTTTCATCATTGATTTAAATATGCACTGGATACATTGATATTTACTGTTTTATGTATAACATATGGTATTTTCTCTTTCATTGTAAAAGTTATTGTAAAAATATCTCTTTAATAAAATATATTTGGGGGAAAAAATGTGTTGTCAAATCTGCTTCTTGCGACCAGAAGTATTTTGGATAATAGATCATTTGAAATAACAGGTCATTTTCACCAATAAGCTGTTTGAAAGCCTCTGAGCAATAAATAAAGTAATATTAACGCAAATACTGTATAGAGCAAATAAATAACCCTTACTGTGATGTAGCTGTGATGTGACAGGTCTGCACACATGCTATTGTATTGCCTTTTGTGGGCAGGGTATCTGAACATGCATGGAAAGGCTATATCGCAGCTTAAGGGTGCTGGACACTGAATGTTGTGTGCTTTCTGGCAGGTATGTGGAATTTGAAACTTGTAGCAAATAATTTTTTGCATAAGGTTTTATTTCCTCAAGGTAGTCTGCAATTATCTTGGGTGAAATAGCCATAAAGGATGTTGTGTTTCCTTTTACTGAATATGCTGATGCTAGTAAAATGGTTGCCAAGATCTCTGAACCTACACTGGACCAGTCACCTGCTGTATTTGCTCTATTAGAAATTATATACCGTATTTTTCGCCTCATAAGACGCACTTTTTTCCCTCCTCAAAAGTGAGGGGAAATGTCTGTGCGTCTTATGGAGCGAATGTATGTGCATACTTACCTCCATGCTGCTCTCCGTTGTGTTCTCTCCATTGTTTCCTCCGTGCAGTCTAACCTCCTGCACAGAGGAAGGAAGCTCCGGGCGCTTTTTTTCCTCTTCTTAACTTTTGACGTTGCGCGACTTCAATAAAGTTAAGAATAAAAAAAAAAAGTGACCAGAGCTTCCTTCCTCCGTGCAGGAGGTTGGACTGCACGGAGGAAGCAACGGAGAGAACACAACGGAGAGCAGCATGGAGGTAAGTGCTAGGAAAGGGGGGAGGAGGGTGGCAGAAAACGAGCAAATAATGTCATAATAAGTGGCTAACTCCTGGCATAGAGGGGCAAAATCCTGTAATATTATGTGGCTAACTCCTGGCATAGAGTGGCAAAAGCCTGGCATTGTGAGGGGGAAAATCCTGGCATAGTGAGGGGCAAAAGACTGGCATAGTGAGGGGCAAAAGCCTGGCATAATGAGTGGCTAAAGCCTGGCACAGTGAGGGGCAAAATCCTGGCATAGTGAGGGGCAAAAGCCTGGCATAGTGAGGGGCAAAAGCCTGGCACAGTGAGGGGCAAAAGCCTAGCATAATGAGTGGCTAAAGCCTGGCATAGTGAGGGGCCAAATCCTGGCATAATGAGTGGCTTAAGCCTGGCATAGTGAGGGGCAAAATCCTGGCACAGTAAGGGGCAAAATCCTGGCATAGTGAGGGGCAAAAGCCTGGCATAATGAGTGGCTAAAGCCTTGCAAAGTGAGGGGAAAAATCCTGGCACAGTGAGGGGCAAAATCCTGGCACAGTGAGG
This sequence comes from Pelodytes ibericus, assembly GCA_036172795.1. Classification (NCBI taxonomy): domain Eukaryota; kingdom Metazoa; phylum Chordata; class Amphibia; order Anura; family Pelodytidae; genus Pelodytes; species Pelodytes ibericus. Next base: position 90,546,459 of record CM069858.1, on the reverse strand, counting down.
GGAAAAATCCTGGCATAGTGAGGGGCAAAAGCCTGGCATAATGAGTGGCTAACGCCTGGCATAGTGAGGGGAAAAATCCTGGCACAGTGAGGTGCAAAATCCTGGCATAGTGAGGGGCAAAAGCCTGGCATAGTGAGTGGCTAAAGCCTAACATAGTGAGGGGCAAAAACACTGGACCAGTCACCTGCTGTATTTGCTCTATTAGAAATTATATACCGTATTTTTCGCCTCATAAGACGCACTTTTTTCCTCCTCAAAAGTGAGGGGAAATGTCTGTGCGTCTTATGGAGCGAATGTATGTGCATACTTACCTCCATGCTGCTCTCCGTTGTGTTCTCTCCATTGTTTCCTCCGTGCAGTCTAACCTCCTGCACAGAGGAAGGAAGCTCCGGACGCTTTTTTTCCTCTTCTTAACTTTTGACGTTGCGCGACTTCAATAAAGTTAAGAAGAAAAAAAAAAAGTGACCAGAGCTTCCTTCCTCCGTGCAGGAGGTTGGACTGCACGGAGGAAGCAACGGAGAGAACACAACGGAGAGCAGCATGGAGGTAAGTGCTAGGAAAGGGGGAGGAGTGTGGCAGAAAACGAGCAAATAATGTCATAATAAGTGGCTAACTCCTGGCATAGAGGGGCAAAATCCTGTAATATTATGTGGCTAACTCCTGGCATAGAGTGGCAAAAGCCTGGCATTGTGAGGGGGAAAATCCTGGCATAGTGAGGGGCAAAAGACTGGCATAGTGAGGGGCAAAAGCCTGGCATAGTGAGGGGCAAAAGCCTGGCACAGTGAGGGGCAAAAGCCTAGCATAATGAGTGGCTAAAGCCTGGCATAGTGAGGGGCCAAATCCTGGCATAATGAGTGGCTTAAGCCTGGCATAGTGAGGGGCAAAATCCTGGCATAGTGAGGGGCAAAATCCTGGCATAGTGAGGGGCAAAAGCCTGGTATAATGAGTGGCTAAAGCCTGGCATAGTGAGGGGAAAAATCCTGGCACAGTGAGGTGCAAAATCCTGGCATAGTGAGGGGCAAAAGCCTTGCATAGTGAGTGGCTAAAGCCTAACATAGTGGGGGGCAAAATCCTGGCATAGTGGGGGGCATAATCCTGGCATATTGAATGGCTAAATCCTGGCATAGTGAGGGGAAAAATCCTGGCATATTGAATGGCTAAATCCTGGCATATTGAGGTTTTTTTTCTTGTTTTCCTCCTCTAAAAACTGGGTGCGTCTTATGGTCAGGTGCGTCTTATGAGGCGAAAAATACGGTATTCAGTGGGCTCTGGGGTTGAGGTGGGTTAGGCCCACATTTTGATTTCCATCAAGTGGAACTAAGGCTTTGTCTGAATGGTGAAAGACATTTTGAAAATGGTAGCACATAATTTGCAGATCAAACCACATGTGTGATACCACAAACAAGAGACACCACAGACATGTTTAATCTATGCACTTGCTTGCACTTCTAGTAACGGAGTGTAGAGATTTGTTTTTATTCTCTACATTCCTTTAAATGAAGCCCTTGTGAGGATGGGGGAGAAACAAACGTATCAAGAAGTGTAATATATCACTACACATTTACTGGTAGCCAGGAGCCATTACAGTTTTTGCAGTTTTAGGTATTTGCCAGCTAGTCTAGATTTTATTTACATTTTACATCTTGTTTAGTTAATAGAAAATGTATTTAAACAAGTGCCTTGACCATCAGCATAAATACACATTTTTTTGAGTTCTGAATATAATTATGGATGCATATAATGATGTGAATGATTCTTAACTCATCATAAGATGGGCCTTTGTTATTAAAGATTTGAATGATTTTATGTTCATGTGCTCCTATGATAGCTGAAGTCTCACCCTGGAAACCTCTCTCACTCGTTTTTCCACAAACTGCAGCATCCGCTTTCAGTTGTTTTATTCGGCTTGGCACTGTGATATGAAATGTTAATGTGGCTTTGGTTGGCTAACTCCTCACACATGACCCCATTGCTATGACAACCTGCAGAGCTCCAAGAGGAATAGATATTGTAATTAACAATTAATATAATGCCATTTATAACATCACACACAGGCATACTTCTGCTGTGTGTCACAGATACACCCAAAATTGTCCTTTTACTTCTACATTTATATTTAATACTTAACAATTTACCTACTTTTTATGTCCACAGCAGTATGTGTTCTAAGGATGAAAATATGTTTGTTACATTGAGAGCAGCATTATAAAATGAGTCCAATAATGACATAGCGTGCTTGTCAGCATGGTTGTAGACTGTGTAGAATTACATACCAAGGAAACCATGATGGTCCTGTATAAACATTCCCAAACACAAATCTGGTGGCAAGTGCATTGGCCCTTATGAATATGGTTGCCACCATTCCCTCAAATAATAATACCTGTCATGCTATTGCCTCCATAGACTTAATATTGGTCTCAAGCCAATTTGTTACTGGGCTGCCGGGACAATACTGTCTGAGTGTCAATACCTATTATCTTTAATGGTGATTGCACTGAGAAGCACCCGATTATTTAATTAAGGATTGCCTGCCAGAGCAGACCGAAAGTTTTGAACCGGCCATACAGCATGAATTCCCAACATTTATTTATTTTTGAATCAACAGAGGTAAACATGGGATAGGAAAAGGGTTGAACTTGATGGACACAAATCTTTTTTCAAACTAAACTATTGTTGGGCGTTTGTGTTATAAATTTGTGCACATGGTGAGAGCACCACAATTATTTTCTATTCCCATGTGCACCTTCTTTATCATAACTGCACATCACTATCCTGACTGTGTATATGTGTTGACCATGTAGCATTGTGACCTGCTCTGTCCTATAACACTAACAGTTTCTGTGTGTTCAGTTCCTGTTTAATCTAGAGGTCAGCCATGGGAATTGGCCCAATGGACTCCTGAATCACTGATGCTACATCACGGAGAATAAGCACCACAACATGGAGACTGGAAGTCAATGTAAAGTCACAATAAGTGGGATTTGCTTCACATTATCAGTGCCTTCTGTATTATTAAAATGTTAGGAGAGAGAAGTCCCTATTTAACAACATGGTAAATATGTAGACATAACACTGTGCAAATGTAGGTGCTATTTTGTAATTGGTGAATATTGGACCATCCTCCAAGTTTTCATGCATTCACTGTTTTCAGCACATTTGACTCCATCCTTCTGTGGATAAACCCCTCTGTCTTGTTGGATGTTGTTTTGTTATCCCCTCGCAGTTTTTCACTGGCTAATGTTATTTTATGTTGTGTTCTTAAAAATTAGGGATGACACCCGCTTCATCTGAAAAACATGGATATTGATGCCAGGGCCAAGCAAGATGTGAATTTGAGGGATGGACATGACTTCCTTCTCTGGTGAGCCTATTATGAAAAGGGGAGTGGTGTCTTTATCTCTTCAATCTGACATACACATTGCACAACCACATCTCTCTCTTGCTCATTCTGTCTCTTAATTTATTATTCTGTTATCCCGTCTCTCTTTCAGTCTTCCCTTGATATGATGTCTGAATTTACCTTCCATGTTCTAAACACTCATACTAAACCTTAAAGTTTAGTTCACGGCCAGTGTGAGGCCCTGAAGATACCATTATATTTGAATTCTATATATTGTGCATTTAAGGTGGAAAAGCAGTGCTTTCCTTCTCTACCAGTATGCATATCATAATCATATGTCCACTTATATGCAACCCTGCTCTATTAATCAGTGCTGTGCTTTTATAAAAATTATTAATATCTACAATATGCTCAACCAGATACATAGTCAATGATTTCTTGAGGGGCCATATAAGTGTCATCATTTAGAATGGAAGATACAAAAAAATGTTTAGGGTTGCACACTGGCCCTTGGCATCAGTCACTACAAATTAGGTAATACTGTTCTCTTTACAGGGCCAAATCTGTAGGGGCAAACGTGTTACATAGTGATCTCATACCCGTGATAGTTGAACTTTGCACTGTAGATGTTTGTGAAATACATATCCTGAAATATTCAGATGTATAACTAACAGAGCAACATGGGATATGAAGTTCCCAAAGATCTGCAGTGCCAAAGTTAGCCATCACTGTCAGATACCTACCTGATGGTTTTTATCTCATATTTTTTAGTTGAAACTGGCAAAGTTCATTTTTGTGAAATATTTTATTGCTTTACCTTGTGCATTAGCAGATTTCAAGTTATGTAATTGCAGAGTTCCACTATTTAACACTGTTCCCAGCTTAGCTATTATGTGAATGATGTATTAGCAGAGCTGACACTACACATAGTTAATAGGTTGGGGCAGGTTGATCTGGCACAGACAAGCTCCTCGGTGACAGATGATGTTTTGCAAACTCTCTCACAATAGCCTCCATTCAAAAAATCAATATAGTGTTTAGAGCAGGATTTGATCTGCCCTTATTTCTGTGCCTTAGCAGCACGTCGGGCTACTGAGAGAGAAAGCATTTATTATGTCTGTGGTACAGTTTATGTTGCCCACCATTTAAGATTCAAATTACTTTAAGAGAGCAAGGATGTTTGATTAGGTGTTTATCCAACTTTTTGTATGATATGTCAAATTATATATTATTTTTTTGTATTTACTTTACAAAATAATAGCTAACATAAATAACATAGGGGGTTATATACTGTGGTGGGATTCAGGCGGTTCATGCAAACCTGTTACAAAAACTTTACAAGTTTGCCAAATCCGGAGATGAGGGCCATAGACAGGGCCGCTTTAACCAATGTGCAAAGTTGGCACTGGACCTCCTGGCTTCCGTTATAGAAGTCCCGACAGACGTGCCGGGAAGCAGCGGAGGATGCCTGCGTGTATTGCGCAGACATCCACCAGCTGCTTGTGAGGGGGATCCAGGTCCCCTGCAGCTCTAAAGGGGACCTGTATCCCAGTCTTATAGTCAGGCCTCGATTTGAGGTCTGATTATAAGACAAACCTTGAATATAAGACAAGGGGACTTTTTTAGAGCATTTGCTTTATAAAACAGACTTTTTTAGAGTCTTTGTGTTATAAAACAGCATCAACAAACAGAAAACAGGTCCCTCCAAATGAACAATGAAGTCTTCAAATGAACAGAACCAAAGATAATCCAAATCCAAGATAGAACAACCAGCCAGGAACAGACCCAGATTGTATCCGTATGTTAAAAGGAAACAAAAGAAGTTATGTTAATGACTGTAGTGAAATTAAGTTCATCAGTCAAGACATAAGACAACGTCAATATCAAGTAGGTTGTAAAACCAAAACAAATCCAATAAATCACAAATTTATAATATATAACCAAACAGTGGGAGGGAAAATCAAAGTTAAAGATGATATCCGAAACAAAAACGGGTGGGAATAATACTCACCTTCGTGTCTTTATTTAAGTTGAGCGGACACCTGGATGTTCGGGTTAGGCAGGTTCAGCCAAACTTCGAAAAAATGTCCGGGTCCGTGCTCAAACTTGACCCCGAACTTGAACCCAAACCCCATTGAAGTCAATAGGGACACGAACTTTTGGCCACTAAAATGCCTCTAAAAAAGTCCTGGAAAGGGCTAGAGGGCTGCAAAATGAAGTAAAATGTGGGTAAGAGTAGGACAAGTGCCCTGCAAGCAAATGAAGATAGGGAAATAACTTAAAATAACATAAAATACATACAAATTACAAAAACAGCTGAGCCATAAAATAGCACTAGATTAACAGAATTATCCATTTGTAAGGCAGAAAACCAACGTACCGTGATTCATGCGAAGAGGTAGGGATCCCAATTGCAGATATCGACTGTTCCTGCCTGGCACCACCGATACCGAGGGCTACAGAGTAGGTAGACGTCAATAGATGGCAGCAGGCACGAATGTCAGAGAACCAGGAACAGAAGTGCTGGTACCGTGAAGGGTAGTCGAGGGACAGTCCGAGTCGGGGAGCCAGGAAGGTAGCAAGGTCGAGAGTTCAAGCCGGGTTCAAGGATACCAGAATGCAGGAGGGTCAAATAACGTAGCCGGGTCAGGGAGAACAGAGGTCAGCAAAATCCAGGAGAAAGCCAGGTCAGAAGTCCAGTAGAGTAGAATAATCAAATAACACTTGCAGGAACAAAAACGAGGAAGCTAGGAGCAATCCACGAGGAGATAGCTTGAAAAATCAACAAGCAAATTTGAATTGCGCGCGCTATGGTTTTAAAGGGCATAGCTCCGCCCCCGTGACGTACGCGACGCGCGTCTCGCCGCCCGTCGCCATAGTGATGATCGGGGCAGAAGAGAAAGAGCTTCCCGTCGAGCACGCGCCTGTCTCCAGTGTCGGGCGCGTGTAGAAGAGGATAGCCGACTGTGAGAGGGACCGGAGCTGCTGCTATTCTTTCTGTGAGGGACCCGGCGTGGGACAGAGATGCGGACCTTACACCATTTGAGAGAGGGTTGGAGTGCAGGGTATTCTCTTTCAGTTTATACTAAGTGACCCATAGGTTGAGGAGGCGGTGACTGTGGCGGTGTAGGTGGAACCGGCGCTGGAGGAGGAGGAGGAGGAGAAGCAGGAGGTATCCAACACTGTTTTTTATTTGTTTTTGTTTTTTTAAATTGGGGTAGCCCCCAAAATATTGGGACATATAACAACAGAAAACAAAGAATAAGTGCACTTGAGTATAACAATGACTGGGTGAGGCCGGTATAAATGTCTATTCTGCACAAGGTACAGAGAAGTCTGGTGGGATCCATGCCTGGCTCATCTTAATAAACGTGAGCTTGTCCAGTTTGGCTGTGGACAGGCGGCTGTGCTTGTCTGTGATAACGCCCCCTGACATGTTAAACACACGTTCAGACAATACACTGGCTGCAGGGCAGGCCAGCACCTCCAAGGCATAAAGGGCAAGCTCAGGCCATATGCCCAATTTGGAGACCCAGAAGTTGAATGGGGCAGACCCATCAGTCAGTACGTGTAGGCGTGTGCACACGCACTGTTCCACCATGTTGCTGAAATTCTGCTTCCTGCTAAGACGTTGCATATCAGATGGCGGTGCTGCTTGTTGTGGCGTGCTGACAAAGCTTTTCCACATTTCGGCCATGCTAACCCTGCCTTCTGAGGTGCTGGCAGTGCCCCAGCTGCGTTGGCGACCTCTTCCTCTGCCTTCGCCTTGTGCTTCCATTGAGCCCCTGGTGTCATTTTGAAATGCCCTCAGCAGCGCTCTACGAGCGTGCGCTGGTAGTTGCGCATCTGACGATCACGCTCCAGTGATGGAATTAAGGATGGCACGTTGTCCTTGTAACGGGGATCCAGCAGGGTTGCCACCCAATAATCAGCACAAGTTAGAATGTGGGCAACTCGGCAGTCATTGCGCAGGCACTGCAGCATGTAGTCGCTCATGTGTGTCAAGAGGCCCAGAGGCAAGGACAAGCTGTTCTCTGTGGGAGGTGTATCCCACCAGCCACGCTCCAGTGATGCCCACGAGCTGCGTTGGGTGCCACCCTGCTGTGAACACGGTTCCTCCTCCTCCTCCTCCTCCTCCATAACTGTGCCCTGTCTTGACAGTTGTGACCTGGCCTATGCTGGTGCAGGAACCCACCCTCCAAGCCACTTGTGAATGACTGGCCTGATAACCGTGGAAATGACCCCTCTTCTTCCTCCTCCTCCTCCTCCTCGTCATCCTCATCCTCCTCAAAAACTGTGCCCTGGCTTGACAGTTGTGTACCTGGCCTATGCTGGTGCAGGAACCAACCCTCCAAGCCACTTGTGAATAACTGGCCTGATAACCGTGGAAATTACCCCTCTTCTTCCTCCTCCTCTTCCTCCTGTGCCACATCCTCTTCCTTCATCGCCCTAAGCATTTTTTCAATGAGACATACAAGCGGGATAGTAAGGCTGAGAACGGCGTCATTACTGGTCCACGTATCTGTGGTTATGTGGACCTTGCCACAGATGGCGTTGCGCAGTGCACACCTGATTTTGTCCGCCAATTGCTTGTGCAGGGAAGGGATGGCTCGCCGGGAAAAGTAGTGGCGGCTGGGAACCACGTACTGTGGGACAGTCACCGCCATCAGGTTTTTAAAACTGTCCGTCTCCAACAGACGGAATGACAGCATTTCAAAGGCGCGGTATTTGGAAATTCTGGCATTCAGGGCCAGTGTTTGCGGGTGGGTAGGGCCATACTTCTTCTTTCTCTCCAGTGTTTGGGAGATGGACAGCTGAACACTTCCATGGGACAGTGTGGAGATGCTTGGGGACGGTGGCGGCGTTGCTGCCACTTCCTCTATTTGCTCGGTGGCAGGTGCCACTGTGACTCCAGAGCTGGAGGAAGAGGCCAAGACAGCAGCAGAAGAGGAAGCAGGAGGAGCCTGAGACCTTTCTTGGGTTTTGAGATGCTTACTCCACTGCAGCTCGTGCTTTGCATGCAGATGCCTGGTCATGCAGGTTGTGCTCAGGTTTAGCACGTTTATGCCTCGCTTCAGGTTTTGATTGCACAGCTTGCAAACCACTTGTGTCTTGTCATCAGCACATTGTCTAAAGAACTGCCACGCCAGGGAACTCCTTGGAGCTGGCTTTGGTGTGCTCGGCCCCTGGGTGCAGTGGACAGTAGCAGGCGTACTGCCTCGGGGACGGCCGCTATGGGTTTGCACCCTGCTCCCTCTTATGCTGTGCTGGTGCCTTTTTCCGACCACCGCTTCTTCCTCCAAACTGGACACGTCACTCACATGACCTTGATTCCATGTGGGGTCTAGGACCTCATCATCCTCCACATCATCTTTCACCCACTCCTCAACCCTGCCCTCCTTGCCGGTCTGCACACTGCCCAAAGCCACAGCAGTTAAAACCTGTGATTCGTCATCATCAGAGACGTGCTGCGGTGGTCCTCGCATGTCCAAATCCTGACACATAAGTGGTTGTGCATCAGTGCACTCAATCTTTTCCTCTTCTGGGGCAAGGCTAGGTTTGATGACCCCACCAGCAGAGTCATCAAAAAGCAAAAGAGACTGCTGCATGACTTGTGGCTCAGACTGCTTGGCTGATTTGCAAGGGGGTGAGGTGAAAGACAATTGGCCATGGGCTGCAGGTGTCAACTCTGAGCTTTCAGCAGGGGACCGGGTGGGAGACAATGTGAAGGAACTAGAGGCACTGTCAGCCACCCAATCTACTATCGTCTGTACTTGTTCTGGCCTCACCATTCTAAGAGCGGCATTCAGGCCTACCAAATAATGCTGAAGGTTCTGTCGCGTACTAGCACCTGAGGAAGGTGTTTCACTTGTGTGTGTAGATTGACCACATCCCCTACTTGCAACAGGAGCTCCACCAACACCAGCAGCACCACGAACAGGGCCACGTCCCTTATTTGACGCTCTCCTCATTCTTTGCGGTCACCCACCAAAGTAACAGATAGTTTATGTCAGGCGACAATGTAACCGCCAATAGTCAACAATTTTTATTTATATTTTTTTTGTTTTTTTGTTTATTGGACTGCAAGAAATGCACTGCAAGACGTAAATGTACTATTTAGCACCCAAAACAATTAGAATTTTCAAAGTGCGCTGTAACCACAGTATTGGACTGTTCTATTTGACTCTCAGATATGAAGTGCACTGCAAGACGCAAATGTACTATTTACCACCAAAAACAATTAGAATTTTTCGAAGTGCACTGTAAGCACAGTATTTCACTGTTCTATTTGACTCTCAGATGTGAAGTGCACCGCAAGATGCAAATGTACTATTTAGCACCCAAAACAATTAGAATTTTTCAAAGTGCACTGTAACCACAGTATTGGACTGTTCTATTTGACTCTCAGATATGAAGTGCACCGCAAGACGCAAATGTACTATTTAGCACCCAAAACAATTCAAATTTTTCAAAGTGCGCTGTAAGCACAGTATTGGACTGTTCTATTTGACTCTCAGATATGAAGTGCCTTGCAAGATGCAAATGTACTATTTAGCACGCAAAACAATTAGAATTTTTCAAAGTGCACTGTAACCACAGTATTTCACTGTTCTATTTGACTCTCAGATATGAAGTGCACCGCAAGACGCAAATATACCATTTAGCACCCAAAACAATTAGAATTTTTCAAAGTGCGCTGTAAGCACAGTATTGGACTGTTCTATTTGACTCTCAGATATGAAGTGCGCCGCAAGACGCAAATGTACTATTTACAACCCAAAACAATTAGAATTTTTCAAAGTGCGCTGTAACCACAGTATTTCACTGTTCTATTTGACTCTCAGATATGAAGTGCACCGCAAGACGCCAATGTACTATTTAGCACCCAAAACAATTAGAATTTTTCAAAGTGCGCTGTAACCACAGTATTGGACTGTTCTATTTGACTCTCAGATATGAAGTGCACTGCAAGACGCAAATGTACTATTTACCACCAAAAACAATTAGAATTTTTCGAAGTGCACTGTAAGCACAGTATTTCACTGTTCTATTTGACTCTCAGATGTGAAGTGCACCGCAAGATGCAAATGTACTATTTAGCACCCAAAACAATTAGAATTTTTCAAAGTGCACTGTAACCACAGTATTGGACTGTTCTATTTGACTCTCAGATATGAAGTGCACCGCAAGACGCAAATGTACTATTTAGCACCCAAAACAATTCAAATTTTTCAAAGTGCGCTGTAAGCACAGTATTGGACTGTTCTATTTGACTCTCAGATATGAAGTGCCTTGCAAGATGCAAATGTACTATTTAGCACCCAAAACAATTAGAATTTTTCAAAGTGCACTGTAACCACAGTATTTCACTGTTCTATTTGACTCTCAGATATGAAGTGCACCGCAAGACGCAAATATACCATTTAGCACCCAAAACAATTAGAATTTTTCAAAGTGCGCTGTAAGCACAGTATTGGACTGTTCTATTTGACTCTCAGATATGAAGTGCGCCGCAAGACGCAAATGTACTATTTACAACCCAAAACAATTAGAATTTTTCAAAGTGCGCTGTAACCACAGTATTTCACTGTTCTATTTGACTCTCACATATGAAGTGCACCGCAAGACGCCAATGTACTATTTAGCACCCAAAACAATTAGAATTTTTCAAAGTGCGCTGTAAGCACAGTATTTGACGGTTCTATTTGACTCTCAGATATGAAGTGTAGGATGCAAATGTAATATTTAACACCAACAAATTGCAGTATTTAAAAATGCCTAGATGTTGCCCACTGAGCTTACAGAACAGGATTAAAGTCATGTGCCTGGCACACATGCAGTTGCAAGTGCACTGCACTCTCTGTGGCACTGGGCTCAGGGCAGGGTACAAATATGTAGTTGTAATTTGAATAATCGCTGTAGTTTGAATAATCGCTGTAGTTTGCAGATTCAACACCAGAATTTTTTTTTAATCTGTCCCTCACAGCTGCAGCAGCCTCTCCCTACACTAAGAAGAGCTCATGTGATGTACGTGTACTTGACTCCAGCTTATATATAGAGGCTGGGTCACATGCTGCACTGGCCAATGGCTTCTAAGGGCAAACGAGTCAAACACTTGTTGACTGGCTGCCCTGCAGCCTTTCAAAATGCGCCATTAAATCGCCAAACCCCGAACTCCAACACGAACATACAGTGGAATGTCTGTGTTCGGGTCCTGGGTCCAAAAACCGCAATGTTCGGTACGAACCATAACAGTGCGGTTCAGGTTCGCTCAACACTAGTCTTACTCTTTATTAATCATAAGTTTACGTCATAATATCATGGACATGGAGGCTCTTGTTATGCTAGTTCAAAGCTGAACAATTACAGTAGAAGAAAAATGAGTAGGTGATGTCAAATAAAAATCCCGGAAAGTAGACTTCCTGGACCAATCAGCCACCTTGAGGAGATATCCTAACCGGCACCCCAATGAAGCAGCCTTGGATGCCAAGGCTCCTCTGGTAGAATGAGGTCTAAATATGGATGTGGCGATACCAGCCTCTGACAAGATCCATCTAATCCATCTGGCCAAAGAAGTAGTAGCCACTGGCCAGTGAGGTCTACGCAAGGCAAAAAACATTTCAGAATGGGACTTTTTGCGAAACCCTGCAGTCATTACTTCATACGCTTTTAAGCACAAAACTGGACACAAGTTAGGGGGATTTGGATTGTGAGTGTAAGCAGGGTAAAACACAGATGAAATAGAAGTTTCTGTGTGCCTTGAGATATTAAACAAGACCCCATCAGGTGTAAAAGAGCGAGAGGACACATCCATTGTTCTCACATCAGAAACCCGTTTACTGGATATATGGAAACATAAAGTCACCAGCTTTGCAGAATTTGCAGAGACAAATCTTTATTAACAGGCCAATCTTTGAACAGATGCAAAACAAGATTAACATCCCAAATTGAAGAATTACGTGGTAAATGTGGCCTAGCCAATCTTATGCATTTGAGGAGGCGACATACTTATATGTGTTTCCCAGCCAGGAAACCCTCCAAGCCGACATGACCAGCAGAAATTGCTGATCGATAAACATTAACTGTCCTATACGCTTTACCTTGCGTCAAACAAAGAAGTGAGGAAACGTAAAATATAGGTCACAGGTGCTGAAACAGAATCCATGTGTTGTCCCAAGCACAAACCAGTCCATTGGCACCAGGCATGACGGTAAAATCTTCTAGTCCCAGGTGCCCCAAGTGCCCTCCAGGAGTTGCAGAGTTGATTACAGAACATCAGAGACAAACCAAGGTCCCTGGAAACCAGCCATGCTAAAAGTGGAAGTTGACCCATATCCAGTAAGGGATGAGGAGACCTCCGAACATCTGTAAGGAGATCTGGCCAAGATGGAAGTAGACAAGGGACTTCCATCGCAAGTTCTAGCAGAGTAGAGAACCAAGGTTGGGTGTTCCACCAGGGAGTCACTAGAACCATGGCTCCCATGGTCCGACTTAAATGTAGAAGTGTCTGAAGAATTAGGCAAAAGGGTGGAAAAGCATAATGCCTGGTTTGAGGCCAATGTTGTAGGATTGCATCTGTAGCCGTCAACGCATTGACGTTGAATAATCCTGGAATGTTTTCTGCTTGCACTGACACATTGTGAGCTAGGAAGAATTGTCTTTGAAAAAATGTCTTTGCTCGGTGGGACAATGTTAAGGACTTTGTTCTGCCCAAGTGATTGTTCCAACCGATTGCGGAAAGGTTGTCCATGCATAAAAGAATTTAACAATTTCTCGAGGACTGAGCAAAACTCCGAACTGCAAATTCTCCAGCCAACAGTTCCAGACAATTGATATGCATTTTCATTTCTGAGCAAGACCATTGACCTCCGGTGGAGGCAGTCCTGCATTGCTCGCCCCAGCCCAGTAAACTGGCATCAGAATCCACAATGTGGTCTGGTACGGTGCTGAAAATGGCTCTTCCGTTCCAGGCTTTGAGTGAGCCACCACTGTAGTTCCTCCTTTGATTCCAAATCTACAGGAATGACATGATCGTAAAACATGCCCAGTCTGAGAGATGTTTAATTGTTGAAGAGCTCTGTAATGGATTGGCCCTGGGAAAATGGCCTGGATTGAAGCTGAGAACAGACCGATGACTCTGGCTAAATGAGGGATTGAAATCAACAGAGACAGCAAGACTTTCCTGATCTCTTTCTGAATAAATTTGACCTTGGAAGGAGGCAGGTGCAAGGAACCCTGAATTGAATTGATCATAAATCCCAGGAATTCCATATTTTGGGATGGCGTTGAAGAGGATTTTTCCCAGTTCACCAGGAAGCCCAGATTCTGAAGCAGGGACATTGTCCACTGTAGGTGGAGTTGCAGAGTTGAGATGTCTTGAGACATAATCAACAAGTCATCTAGAATGCTTTTCCTACGTAGGGAGTCTATGTCCTGTTTCAGGAGCTTCGTGAAGCACCAAGGGGCAGACGTGAAACCAAAAGGCAGGCATGTAAACTGCCATTTTTGGTGGTCCCACAAGAATTGGAGAAACTGTTGGTGATTCTTCGCCATGGGTACCGTGAGGTACGCATCTTGAAAGTCCAGTTTGACCATCCAAACTCCTATTAAGAGCAAATCCCTTAGGCAATGAATTCCCTCCATTTTGAAGCTTTGATACACTACAAAAGCATTCAAGGGACATAAGTTGATGACTGGTAGTATGCCTCCGCCCTTCTTAGGTACCAAGAACAGGTTGCTGTGGAACTCAGTGGAGCGTGCCAGTACTGGAGTAATGGCATCCTTTTGAAATAGATTCTGAATTTCTTGGGTAACCAGAGACCAATCGTGATCTGAAAAAAGGATAGATTTGGGGAATATGGATTGCACGGAGGGGCAAATGAAATCTATGTGGTATCCTGATCCCGTCTGAAGGATCCATGGATATGCTGTCAGCAGTGTCCATGCTGTGACAAAATGTTGGAAAATGCTGTCCCCTAATCTATGTCACTGTTTCCTTTATATATATATAAACCCCATAACACCCACAATCTAGATAGCAAGAGCTGTGCTAGCATACATAGATATGACCAAAATGTCATAAAATAATAAAGTTATCAAAAATAAATTCATGTAATAAACAGGAAGTCCTACTGAATGTGTGCAATAAAGAGCTGCAGATCAAGAAAAGATTTTTGGTAGGAAGACAAAATGCAATAGTCTGGAATCCATTTGGTTTGGAGGGGTTTAGTGACGCAAATACTGCACATCAAAACATTGCGTGACTTTTGTTGCACGTCCGAACATTGGGCATCCATTAGGACAAGTCTACATTTAGACTCTCTTACTCAAGCAAAATGTTGCTCAGATATAGATACTTTTAATGATTAGAGACTTTAAGATGTGTCAATATATCAAGCGCAGTGTAGGAGAAAACAGGGTCACCATTTATTGAAAAACAACACAGGTTTATATACAGGAAAACATTGATATAACATGATTAAACAATAGAGTATAAACTATTTAACACCACACAATGCCCAGTCCCTCTCAGAACAAACATTCTGAACACATTTTTTGCGCCCAGCACCATGCCGTGTAGTATCTCGGTATACAGCAAAGTAGAGGTCGACCAATGAGCAGATGAAATGCTGGGGGAATCCTGTTCAATATCATTCAGCTCACTTTTTAGTTTATAGACCCTGTGGGAAGAAACTGAGTGTTCCATGCTGCAGGCCAGGATTTATTATAAAAGGATTTAATGGATGAATAAATAGATAACTGAGCTCAAACAAGGATTAAACAACTGTGATGTGATGGTCCAAGGATGAGTAAGAAAAGGTAGCAAGGATGTGTTAACATTAATATTGTAAGACAGTGACATCAGATCCCGGGTGATGTTTGTTGCCAAGTATCTCATGAAAGGTATATGTTAGCGAGTCATACAATATGGCAACCTGCAACTATTGTGAATCTCAAATTACAGTACTTGCTGAAGTATTTCAAATTTTTAGGAATTTCAAAATTTATAAAAACGTTGATGGAAAAGGAACTTATTACAGAAGATGAACAGGGTTTTCTTGACAAACTCTCTTTTAAGGATACTATAGAAAGACTGAAACAAAGTGCTACACAATGGTGACTTCTAAATAAAATGCACTAATTATTTTCCTCACCAAGATCTTTGAGTCAGGCAGGTTGCCATGTTACCGACCAGCAGTAACGCATCTATGTACCTAGCAATATGGTTGACCCACAAATACTTGATACAGACACCGCAGGGCAGCCACACTGTCATTTTATTCAGGAATTCTTATGTATAGATCAGAGCTTCATTCAGTACTACGTAGACTGGCCTTTATTTTACTGGTAACAACCCCATAAGAAAAAGGGATTGGAGATGAGCAATTGCTCCCAGCACCCTATAAAATCCATTGGATGCCAGGGATAAATACATCGGGAGTCACCCCTAACATGACCACTATTTATTACATTGTGGGTCAGGATTATTTGCCCTTGCCTCCCATATATTTAACCCCCCCCCCCTCAATGTCTGGTGGCTGGGCAAAACCCCCCAGATCCCCATAAAAAAAAAATAAAGTTGTCCCCGGGGCCAAGGAGCTTCTGAACGATGGCATTACAGCTGCCTTTTCATAATACTTTGCACAGTGTACAAGCAGCATTGTGTTTGAGACATATTTAGCCTAAATGCACAAGAACTGATTTCCAGACACCTAATGTAGGCTGGAGATCAAAACACAGGTGTTACGTAACCACTCCCACTTTATGCACCATTCCCCCATCATGTCCTATGACCCTGTCCCAGTATGTTGGCATGTACAGCACAAACACACAATAACGTACACCTATCAGCCATAACATTATGACCACCTGCCTAATAATGCCCTGACCCATTGAGGCATGAACTCTACTAGCCCTCTGAAAGTGTGCTGTGATATCTGGCAACAAAATGTTAGCAGCAGATAAGTTGGGAGGTGGGGCCCCAGGGATCGAACTTTTTTGTCCAGCACTTCCCACAGATGCTAGACTGGAAATAGATGAGGCCAATGCCATCAGGGAGTACTGTTCCCATGAAACGGTGGACATGGTGTTCAACAATGCTTAGGCAGGTGGTACGTGTCAAAGTAATATCCACATAATGTGATCATAATGTTATTGCTTATCAGTGTGTGCGTATATATATATATATATATATATATATATATATACACACACACCAATAAGCCATATGCATACCTTAAATAGATAAGTATATATATATAAGATATGAGACACACACACACCTTTTGTATTAGAGATTGCGCATTTGGCCAAAGCAGAGAATACTAAACAGCACAGCAGCCCATTAATATGTAAGGTGCATGCCTTGTGTGAATACACTTCAGGATTAGCATTGCATTTAGTATGTGTGCTTCCTCTCTTTTTACATCAAAGAACACATTTGAAGTGGCTTTGGGAGGAAGCAATATGGTTGTAAGCAGCTTTCTGCTTCATTCTGATGTTTCGAATATATATATATATATATATATATATATATATATATATATATATATATATATATGGAAACATTTACTAGAATTAAGCATGTGATGTAAGGCAATGAGTTGACATATAATCCATTCACCTATTTAAGATGCTTGCAAAGAGAGATGGAATTCATTATAGAGCTTAGAATACACAAGTGGACAGGAAACAGAATACAGACAGAATTGAGAAGGTGAGAACAAAACTCTAAATAGGAACAAGAGGTCAGAGGAGAGAGTGGAATCCAGTTACCTAGCACTTATAATGATATTCACATTTCCACATAAGAAGGCAGTCTAAATATCTGATATGATGCAGGTCAAATGTCTTTTCTCACTGTATTACAACCATGCATCAACTGCATGTAAAATGTAAGAGATATTTAGGGGTTTATTCAGGCAGCTTCTAATTTCCAAAGGAGACTTGGAGCCCCAAATTTCAACCCATTCTGGGTCACTTCAGTGATTCAAATGGCCCTTTAAATCAATCCATTGAGAACCAAAGTGATTCCGAATTGGCCCAAAAATCGGCTGAAATGAGTACTCCTATAGATTTCTGGCGGAGCATTTTGGCTATTGCAGAAATAGCCAAATCTTCCCAAATCTTCCTGAAATGGCCCCAAATCAAATAAAATAAATGAAATCCCTACTAAAATTAATAAATATTTTAAAAACATTTTAAATTTATATAATAATATTATACAAATTTCAATTATATATCTAACATAATATGATAAGATACATTCTAAAATTCTAACATAAATACAATTAAATCATAATAATAATAATATAAAAACATATAAATACATATATATCACATATAATATATAATACAAGTATTTATTGCATTTAATAATGGTAGCACTTGAAAAACAATACTCACTACTTGGTAACCCAAATAAAAGTTAGGGAATTGCCACGTATACATATAAACATACATTAACATATATTATTTTACACAGCATAATGACAGATCTTGTGGTATAACAATACTGATGATGTTATGCCAGCTATAGGTTGGCATCACATCACCAGTTACTGTTCACTGTCAACAGCTATTAGGTTATATGTACCTTCCTCCCATAATGTCACATGTATCATAGTAATGTTTTATGTCAACAGTGTGGATGGCAACATTGATTGTCAATGTACCATTGTCCACTGTGGATATGAAAGGATACTTTTACATGTGAGTGTGTTAGGCAGTGGCATGAACAAAAACCACAATGCCATGGTGGTAAAAGATCTACATTGCCCTCTGACCACATTACACACCACCACATGTTACTACCAGTGCCATAAAACCCCACTGTCCACATTCTAGCTTAGTCCACAAATCACTTGTAAGTACAGTGGTCGAAGTGGTCACCACCCTGGGTAGTTCAGGTGACCCCTGTGACCATTGCACTTAAAAGTGATTTGTGGGCTAAACAGATGACTACTAAAGACTCCACATGGTACACTGAGGTCAGAGCTGGTCCTACAACATGTCCAGATGGATCCATTGAACCAAGTGGCTTTTTAAGGGGTCGGCAATTTGCCACGCTCCGTTTAATTCTGTTTTTATCCTAGCAAGCATTCCCCTAGTTATACCTTGCTGACCACACACAATATAAAATATATATCTTAGTTCTACATGAGGGGGTGTGCATCAGCACAGACTGCCCGCTCCTCCCACACTCTCTTTGCGCCAACCCTGTTAGGGAACAGAAACCACACAGAGACAGAAAGTAAGCCAAACACCTTTATTAATAATAAATAGAAACATGTGAAAAATAATCAAAAATCTATGAGGCTAGCTAGGAACCAAAGTGGGTGATCAGATGAGCAGAATCAGGAGATCAGAGATCGGTGAAGTCAAGATCAAGCCAAAAGCCAGGAACCAGAAGGGATGTCCGCCAAACTAAGTAAAACACAGGAATCACAGGAAATGTGGTTGGTAAATCTCTGAGCAATACTGCTTTTTTTCTGTCTTTGCACTTTATGGATAGATGCATTTTTTTGCTTTCTTACAGTGAAATATACCCGGTGTGTTTTTAAGGCATTTATTCTTAACAGTTTAAGAACTGGATACATTGTTTGTCAACTGTTTCCAAGTTATGTTTCTTTGTAATCTAATGTTCACTGTTCATTCCAATGTGTGTATAGATGGTTATTTGCAAGCACTGTGCACAATATTTATTGATTATTTGGGCTATTGGGTTATTCCTGACCAGGCACATATTTTTGTGTTTGGTCAATACCTGAGCCACATATCCCAATTCATATCTAGTGGCATTACCCTACAGGGTAAATGAGGGATTTATATATGTTTTGTTTATTCTCTATTGTAGATTATTTATTTCGATTTTTTATTGTGTATTGTCGGTGGGACCATGGTCTAGCTTTTTACATCACTTCTCATAATAAACATTTTTGTATGTTTGTACTTATTGTAGTTCTTCATATTATTCTAGTGAGTGCTGTTTTAATTTACCTACTGTGTGTATGGGGCCTATCCGACAATGCACAGACCCCAACATTTGTCTACATTGAACATAGATGTACATGGGGATGACATCACTATTACGCACGTACCGGTAGTTCTTTTGTGTACCTCATTTCGTAATGTGATAGAGTTATTACAATTCTGAAAATCTTACAATTCCAAACTTCAGTCAATTACAAACAAAAGACTAAAATGCAAGTGGGAAGAAAAAACCTTTTCAACCAATTGCCATTTGTATTCTTCTTAAAAGACAACTGTTGGCAAAAACGTAAGTTATGTATAATTGAAATATAATACAAAATGCAGACATTTTAAATAGAAATGGTTTAGTGAATAAATAGAAATAAAGCACCTTATTCAGCAGTCTCTGCTTCTATAGTATTATAAGGGGGCAGACATCTTGGGTCAGATCTTATTTCATCTAAACCATCAGGCCCAAGATTCTAATGAATATGTCTGCCCCCTAATAGAGCTATACAAGCAGAGAGACCAATAAGATACTTTGTCTTCTTTCAGTAAAGCATTTCTCTTTAGAATACCTACAATTTATACAATCTTTCAATTAAACATAACTAAACAGAGCATTAAAATGCAACAAAAGGGTTAAAGGCTGTTTTACGAGTGAGCTCAGCTGTGTGTATTTATGTTATGCAGTAGAAGACATGATGTCATTCATTTCTTTCATCTGGGCCATCAGGAGCTTTTATTCCTCTTTCATTTCCTGTGTCCAGCAGAATGCCTCTTTGGACAGTGGTCTGACTGAGTAAGAGCTTTCAGTGCAGTGGGCACCATTCCCTATGTATTCTGACAAAGAGATAAGCAATTGTTAGTCTATTTACTGAACTATGAAGCAATTAGGTTGGGAAGTGAATTATTACAGGTCTGGCTACTGTTGTGAGATCTCTCTGTAAAGTGCAATCAAGTTGATTTGGGGACAAAGTGTATTTAGAGAACAGCTGTAGAAATAATTTAATATTTAATATAAAAAAAAACTCCCATTTTCCCTTTTACTATATTAAATTATTCTTTTTTTTTTTTTTCCATTATTTAGATTTATGTCCCCCACTATTTTCCTGACATTGCTTTCTGCAGAGGGTAGATAAGCCCTACACTCGCTCTACTCGCTCTACTTGGCTGTCGCTGTGCATAGTGCACTAAGACAAAAGTTGGAATTTAACACTGTGTGTGCCTAAACTGTGGTTAGGGGGGGGGGGGGGGGGGGGAGGCTAGAGAACTTTGCTCCAGGGCAACCCATGTATATATAAACAAGAACAGAAATGCATTTAAAAAGTGTAAGACGACGCTCTGCCAAATCCAGGGCTCTTTTCTAGGCTTCGCTGCATTCTTTATTTAGCCCTGGAATATGCATTTTTCACCAGTGTCCATGAATAAAGTGGCCTAACATGTATGCTAATAGCTGCTCCCTCCCCATACAGACAGTATCATATATTTCAACAACTAAACGTGAAAAAACAATTGTTTTTTTTTTTTTTTTTTTTTTATTTATCAAAAATAGAAAGTTACATTCATGACTTATCAACATACAACTATTTAAACATAGTGTTTTCTTTCCATTATACACTCTATACTTACAACGCTACATACATATAAAAATACAAAAACACGAAGACACACACGCCAGGCTTGAGGGATCCACTCCCTACTAAATACATTCACAAGAACTGAGAAAGATGTAGATGACCATATCAAATCATTATCCAATTCCTAATCCTCTATTGCAGTTTTCCCTTCGTCCTATTTACCCAGTTTTGACTCTTTATCGTCTCTTCTGATGTCCACTGGACTTCCTCTTTTATTAGCGCCCACCACCTATTTATCTTTTTTTCCCTTTTTCTTTTCCTTTTCTTTTTTCTTTTTCATGATTTTTCTAAGTATAATTCTCTTTTTAGTAACCAGGGATCCCAAATGTTATAGAACATCTTTTGTCTATGTCTGGCAGTATAGTACACTTTCTCCATCTGGCACTGGATGTCTATTTGGTTTGTGATTTTTAACCATTTAATAATCTCCTGACTTTTCCAATGTCTTGCGATTGTAATTTTAACAGCCATTAAGATTTGTGTCACAATGTTTCTATGCCTAAGTGGAAGATCTTGAAGTTCAAAATTAAAAAGTGCTGTCTCTGGATGAAGGGGGATTATAGTATTACTAAGATCCGATATTAGGCCAAATGCTTTAGTCCACAAGGCTTCTATTTTTTCACAGGACCACCACATATGCAGTAGGTCACTGTGGGTTTCATTACATCTCCAACAGTTATGTTGGTTGGCTGCATTGAACTTATGTATTCTCATAGGAGAAAAATGCCATCTATGCATAACTTTGAAGTGAAGCTCATGTATAGTGAGGCAATGATTAAACTTTTTAATAGCGTTCCAGCTTTCTGTCCATGCCTCTTTGTCTATAGGGTTCAATAATTCTATTCCCCAGGAGATCATTGCCTTTGATTTAGGTTTTACTAAGATCATCTCTAATAAATCATACCAGAGTTTTATTGCTCTTTTAAAATAATTATTATTTAATAAACCATCAATCAGCTTGTTTATTTCTTTATTTTTTTTGTTAAATTTGTGTCTTTCCACATATGATTTTATTCTAAGTATAGAAAAATTATCCGTCACCGTAGCCCCAAAATCTTGAGACAAAGATTAATTTGATTTAAATTTGTTGTCTCTATACAAATCTCTTATTCTCAAGCCTTTCCCTTGGCAAAAGTAAGGGAGTTTAAAGTCTTTGATGTTAATCTCTAGGATTTCTAAAGGTGAAGAGTGATGTATTTTCCCTACATTGTTCAGGTTTTTTTTAAAGAGATACCAGGCTACCAAAGTCTGCTTCAAAGTTCTTGAGCCGCTATTATTTACAATTTTAATTCCATCTTCCCGATTATGCCACATCAGGATCTCCAAATTTTGCAGGTCAGCCATGTCCTGTTCTATTAAATACCAGTCTTCTTTTTTAACTGACTGGATCTGAAGTTGGGAAAAATGGTTGATCAGGCTGGCTTCTTGAAGTCTATACAGATTCGGATATCCCAGGCCCCCTTGTTTGGAGTTTCCCTGTAGTATCTCTCTTGCTACCCTATGTCTTTTCTGGTGCCAAATGAATTTCCCAGCTATAAGATGGAACTGTTACAGGGATTTTTCTTGGAATAAGCCTTAGATAGTATAGCCACTTAGGGAGAATGTAGGCTCTAATTATATTTATACGGCCCATCCATGAAATAAATAAACTATCCCAGTTTTTTAATTGGTCTGTCATCTCCCTTAATAAGTTTGTATAGTTATAATTCACCATATCATCCGAACTATGCGAAATTGTAAGACCTAAATATTGTACACCTTTCTTGGGCCACTGGAAGGAATATACCCTTTTTAGATAATCTCTGTCATCCACTTTCATTGCGAAGGTCAGGGCTTGAGATTTGGCCATGTTTATTTTATAATTAGTCATGTTTCCAAATGTTTCTAGTTCTTTGATAACCTCAACCATTGATGTCCGGGGGGATGAGAGGGTCAGCAAAACGTCATCAGCGTACGCCGACAGTTTGTATTGTCTTTGACCAATTTCTATTCCCCTGATCCCTGAATTTTGTCTTATACTACACAGCAGCGGTTCAAGGGATATTATGTACAATAGGGGTGCCAGAGGGCAGCCCTGTCGAGTCCCATTACGGATTTCTATCTTCTCTGATGTAAAGCCCTGTCCCCTTATCACTGCCGACGGATTACTGTACAAGGCCATAACTGCCCCCATCATCTTTTCCCCAAAGTTCAGTTTTTTTAGGACCTCTTCCAGGAACGCCCAGTTGACCCTGTCAAAGGCTTTCTCTGCATCCAATGACAGGGCCAACATTGGGGCATCCCTAGATTCAGCCCAGTCAATTAGATCCAGAACTTTCCTGGTATTATTATTCCCCTGTCTCCCCTGGACAAACCCCACCTGATCCTGATGAATAATTTGTGAGATATGGTGTTTCAATCTATCTGCCAAAATTGCAGAATATATTTTAGTGTCCGTATTAATCAGGGAGATGGGTCTATAGTTGGATACATAACTGGGGTCTTTTTCCGGTTTTGGAATGGGGACAATCAGGGCCTGCAGCATCTCCTTAGGCATTTTTCTTTCTTCTCTAATCTCGTTAAATAGGTCAACTAAATAGGGGTGGATAAGATTACCCATTTTTTTGTAGAATAAATTTAAAAACCCATCAGGTCCTGGGGCTTTATTTAACTTTAGTCTATGGATGGCGTTTTTTATTTCTACTTCCGATATGGGAGATTCCAGGGCCTCCCTCTCTTCATTTTTTAAGACATCCATGTTGATCTTATCAAGATATTTTTGTATCCTGTTTTTATCCTGCATTTGGCTTGGAATGTTGTACAGCGTCGAGTAATATTTATTAAAAGCTTTCCCTATTTCTATGGGACTAAGGGCGACACCATCTTCTATTTTAATTTTTATAATCCTTGATTTAGCCTGTTTATTTCTCAGCTGGCTTGTTAGCATTTTGTCTATCCGATTTCCCATATAATATACTTTTTGGTTAAATTTGAGTAAGATCTTATTTGCTCTACCTATCAAGTATTCTTTTATCCCTTTTTGTATCTTGATTATTTTATCAGCTATGTCAGGATCCGGATTTAATTTATTTATTTTATTCATTTTGTACAGATCAATATAAAGTTTCCTTATCTGTCTTTCCATTTTTATCATTAGTCCCCTCATGACACACTTGTATGCACACCATGCATTAGTTGCAGTGGTTGCATTGTTCCAGTTTTCTTTAAAGTATTCATTTGTTGCTCTCTCTAATTCATCTATGTTATAGTCATTCGTTATTAGATAGTCTTTCATTTTCCAGGATCTATCTCTCAGGACATAGTCTGATCTAATGTCCAATATCACTGGGTCATGATCGGACCATCCGAATGAGCCAATTTTAATATTAGTACAGTCCTTCATCTCTGCCTCCCTGGTCAGGATCATGTCTAAGCGGGAGTAGGAGTTGAAGGATTGTGAAAAAAATGTATATTCTTTATCAAATGGTCTTAGGGTACGCCAGATATCAAATAATTTGAATTTAGCTAGTGTTTCTTGGAAAGCGCTTGACATCGATTTAGTATTGGAGTGAATTTGTCTCCATCGAGGCAATTTTTTGTCCATAAACGGGTCTGCAACACAGTTAAAATCCCCCATCCCAACAAATGATCCTTGTATTAGGTCCTGTATTTTACTCAATGTTGCATTTAAAAAGTGTATTTGTTTTTTGTTAGGGGCATACACATTTAGTATCGAAAAGGTTTTATCGTTAAGTCTACATATAAGAAATATATACCTTCCCTCTGTATCTACTTGTTTAAATATCTCCTCATACTTAATGTCTTTTGATATCAAACAAGCCACTCCCCTTTTTTTCTTATTTACTAATGAGGAGTATTCAACTATCGGGAAAAATTTACTCTTCAAACGTACAGCATCAACCTCTTTACAATGAGTTTCTTGAAGACCACAGAAATCCACCCGTTCCGAGCAAAGATAATCAGTTAGGGCTATTCTTTTCTGGGGGATGTTTAGGCCCTGTACATTTAACGAGAGGAATTTAAGGGTTCCCATGGTCATCTTACTATTCTGTAAGACTCTATTTGGGTTGGATCCTCTTGCCTGGCGTGACAATATACAAAACAACAATAACATTTAACGAACACATCTTGGTGGTTGTCCACCCTCAATTGGCTTGTGCCCTTTAGGATAAGTACCCAACTCATCCTTTCTGCAAGCCCCCTTGGAATTAGCAGGGGAGTTAGGAGGGGACAAGGACTACTATATTCGGCATTTTCCAAAGGAAAGGGAGCATTTATATGAGGAAAAAAAAAAAAAAATACCTAGGTTAAGGGGGAGAGGGGTAGGGAAAGCCCATTATGTCTATATATTAGTGCAGTTATATTCTCTCTCCTTTATATATTATCTCTTAGTGCCTTTATTATCCATCAATTTCCTTACTCTATCAAGTCGTGATTCTTCTCTGTGATGTATCTTTCATCCCTTAGTGCTATTCATAATACACTATATTACGTTATGTTTATCCCTGTGTTATTTATCTTAGTGACTTTATGTGCGCATCAATTTCATACTACTGTCCTGTAATGTTTCATCTCCGTGATATATCGTTATCCCTTTTCTATAACTCCTTATATAGTGGAATAATTATCCATTTCAGAAATTTTCTCTTTCTTTGCTTATCTTCATTTCCCTTTATTAATTTTCCTTAACTAATTATTGTGTGCTCGTGTATTACAATTTCTTGTGAGATATTCATCTTCCCATTCCCTATCCCTCATTCCCCTCCCAATACATCCACATGTCTCCACTAAACTCCGAATTCATATATACCAGTTTTACATTGTCCTAAGTATCTAGGTCTTATGTGTATTTGACTTACAATTCTTGTATACTCCTCAATAGTTAGTGTCTAGATAGGACTTGCCAGAGGACAAAAAGCAAACAAACAGCAAGAAAGCGAAGAAAAAAAAAAAACTCAATATCGTCCTCACTGTTAATTATATAGCAATAACACTTCCTCCCCCTCCCTCTCCCTTATCTATTTTAATGTAGCCTTAGATAGTCAGTGGTTCTTAAACTTGATTTTCTTAATTCCTAGTTCTAATCTTCATTTTCAGACAGGTTGTTTTTTGCCCAGTCTTTAGCATCGTCTATAGTAGTAATAATATATGAGGTATCTTTATATGTCACGAAACGTTTCACCGGAAATCCCCAGTTATATTTTATATTATGTTTCCTCAGTGACTCTGTAAAAAATCTGTATGAGTT
Organism: Pelodytes ibericus; assembly: GCA_036172795.1. Taxonomy (NCBI): domain Eukaryota; kingdom Metazoa; phylum Chordata; class Amphibia; order Anura; family Pelodytidae; genus Pelodytes; species Pelodytes ibericus. Next base: position 90,520,259 of record CM069858.1, on the reverse strand, counting down.
CCTCTTCCTCCTGGTTTCCATGGATAGATCTGGATAAAAGGTCAAATCCTTATGGTTTTCTTCTTTTAATAAGCCTGCTTTAACTGCTCTGAATACCTTTTGTTTCACATAATATGTTGAAAAACGAACCACAGTGTCTCTTGGGACCTCTTTAGGGATATTACTAGATTTATATAGCCTGTGGGCTCTTTCAATTATATTTTCATTTGATGCCTCTTGTATGCCCATTTTTGTGAATAGATCCAGTAGGTATGAGGTGAGCTTATCTGATGTTATTTCCTCCGGTATTCCTCTAATTTTCATGTTTTTTCTACGAGCACGATCTTCAGCATCAGTTACTTTAGTTTCCAACTGATCCAGTCTTTTCTCTATTTTTTTATTTGAATGTTCTAAAGTATTCAGATCAACTCTCAGCGAGTTTGTTAGATCCTCGTTTTCTTTAACTCTGTCTCCCAGTTTTTTAACTTCTTCTTTAATTTCTTGGAGACCCTCTTTGATTCCATCCTTTATTTGAGTTAATTGCAGATCAAGTGCTTTTTGAAAATTTTGTGAGATTTCTTCCTTTAGTTGTGAGAGGCTTGATTTTAAGCATTCATGTAGATAGTCTCTGGACATCTGGGTTGCCTGAGGGTCTGATCTTTTTGGATCTGGTGAGATTTCCAGATCTTTCTCTGATATGATGGTAGAGTCTTGACTTATAGATTTATCAATCCTGTCTACAGATTTAGCATTCTGGGGGGAGAATATAGAAGCTAGGTTCTTTTCCTTATTTGACTGTGTGTCCAGTTTTCTATCCTTTCTTGTAGCCTGTTTTAGTTCATTATTTCTTTTAGACGCCATAATGTCTTTGGTGATATTAGTTTATCAACAGTTCTCCAACTAGGTGACTCTACGTCCCTTTTCCTTTTCCCCTTTTTTCTCTTCCTCTTTTAGGCGTGTTTTAAGTAGACCGCCTGGGCTTCCCCTGAGTGTATGGCTCTTCAATCTGCCTTTGAGTTATTGCCTTTTAGGTCCACTTATTTCATTTGTGTTTTCCCTCTGCCACTTTATATTTCCTACCTAGATCTTCAGAAGGAGAGGTTCTGGCTCCCTTTCTCTTTTTCTTTTTTTTTAATTTTTTTTTCTATCCCTTTTTTTTCTGTAATCCCTTGTGTTCACTAGCAGCTCTCTATCCAGTGATAATTTTTCCTCTTACAGCTTTTGTTCAATATATGTATAGGACTGAATATTTATACCCCTTTCCAGCTATGCCATAGGGTATATGGGCCACGGTGCAGTGTTTTTTTCCCTTTTTTCTTTCCTTCTCTTTTCCCTCTCCTTCCTTCCTTCTCCCTTCTTCTTCCCCCCCCCCCCCCTCCTTCTCTTCCTTTTTTCCTTCCCTTTCTTTTTCTCTTTCTTTAAAGCCTGATTTGCTGTTTATATAAGTTTTTCTTCCACATCGGGTAAATTGGTCAGTCATCCATAGGCAGGAGTACTTTTATATTAAACTCAGTTTTCGGGGAATCACAGAGACACAAATCAGTTTATCTCAGTTTAGATCACCATGCAAACACCTATTTCAGTGGAGTAATGGACTCCAACATTTATATGTCCCTTGATAGACTGTTGCAGTATATCTAGCAAACCAGCGCAAGGAGGATGATACAAAAGAGAAGACCCATATATTTGTTCCAGCAAAGGGCCGATTATTCCCCTGTTGGCTTCGGCAATATATCACACTTCTCTCTTCAACTTTTACACTTTCTCCTTTCCATAGGAAACGACAAGAGAAGATATTTAACTCACGGTTAGCAGAACTTCATGTGCTTTTTGCTTGGTTTTAAAACACTCCTCTGGTGTGTTTAGATATCTCTTTGCTTGCCAAACACTATGGGGGGATTTCTCTCTCAGCACTAGCAGCCAGCTCTTTAGTGGGTAATTCCGTGTCTCGATGTCTGGTTCTCATCTAGGCATCCGACCATTCGGCAGTCTGAGTGTCAGAAGGTCTCTATTTTCGATCGATTATTCCACCTCCATCTATGGCGCCGCTCCCGTCCTCGTCCCGCTCCACGCACCGCCCCTTCCGCGTCCTACATCACTTCCTTCCCCCAAAATAATTGGTTTTAATTAGCAAACATTTATTTACTATAAAAAATAGAACTACAGTTGTCATTTAAATGAATGTGTGAAAGAGATGCCGATGAATAGCAGATCCTACATGCTTTGGAAAGTATCAGTGTGTGAATAATGTGTTTAATATGTGCAATATCTCTGCTGAAGATCCACTGATGCATTTAGTCTCTAAATGAGTACATGTGTACTACTTAATAAATATTCAGGAATGTTTGTGAACGTATTATTTTTAGCAAAACATGTTCTCATTTAGTTTGTGCAATAAATGAGCTAAGCTTAGTGATGGTGGCACTTGTTCCTAATTTCATTGCAAACTATTGATCTGTAGATCAGTTATTATGACATTTATGACATTTTCCTTTGTTTGTTCCTACAGATACTTATTGGCTCCAATTTCCTCACTATGTACATTTTGTCAATTACTCACACATTGTTTAAGCCAAATATAGACAACCTGGGGGCTTTCTAAAGTGTCAGGAGAGTGAAATAAGAGGTGCGATGTCTGTTATCATTTTTATACCAGAAAAAGGTATGAACATGATACTTGGTGTACTACAAAATGACTGGTATGCAAGAAGTCCAATGATGTAAAAAGCAATACGCTTTATTATGTCATAGCAAAAAGTGAATAAATAACACCAGGGAGACAGTGTCTCATGCATATTACCTTGAAAGGTTTAATCATAGAAAAATGTCAATATTACAACACACATTTATTTAGAAACACATGACAACAAAGGGGCAGATACTGTTAACTGCAGATAATTCGTTATACCCCGAATAGTCTACACAAAAAGAAGTCTTTCTCAGTTTACACAGCGTGTTGTTACTGGTAAACATTTATTATTTTTATTATTTGAAACTAAAGAGTCTACTTAACTCCGTATCTCTAGAAGGATATTGATACTTTGGAAAGAGTTCAGAGAAGGGCTACTAAACTGGTTAATGGGTTGAAGGATACAACTTACCAGGAAAGGTTAAAGCATCTTAACATTTATAGCTTAGATGAAAGACGTAACAGGGGGGATATGATAGAAACATTTAAATACATAAAGGGAATCAACACAGTAAAGGAAGAGAGTATATTTAAAAGAAGAAAAACTACCACAACTAGAAGACATAGTCTAAAATTAAAGGGGCAACGATTTAAAAGTAATATCAGAGTATTACTTTACTGAGAGGGTAGTGGATGTAGGGAATAGCCTTCCAGCGGAAGTGGTAGAGGTAAACACAGTCAAGGAGTATAACCCCTTAACGCATTTGGATGTATATATACGTCCTGAAAAGCATGGTACTTGAGGACCATGAGGACGTATATATACGTCCTCCGTTTACATGTAGTGTTGCGCTCCTTAGCGCAACACTACATGCCTGCAGCTACTCTCAGACTCTCAGAGGCTGCTTCGGATCCGAAGCAGCCTCTGAGAAGGCTTTCAGCCCCCCCTCACCCCCCCGCGCGCATACAATCACCGCGAATGTGATCGTATGCGCGTTACACACATGAAAGCTGATCACTGCCTATGTGTGTTAAAGTGTTGCAATGATGCCCCCCTGGGCACTGCGATCACCCGGCGATCGCGGGTGTGTGCTGTATCGGAGGAGCATGCTTCCGTCCCTCTGAAACCGCTACTTGACTGCCCCTAGAGGCAGTTAAGTATATTACAGTCTGTAAGAAAAAATGAATTAAATAAATAAATAAAATAAATAAATAAATGGAAAAAGCTAACCCTAGATCTACTAAACCTAGATCTAGGGTTAGGGTCATAATTAGGGTCATAATTATGGTTACAGGGGGGCTCGGTTATTACAAGTGTTAGATTAAGGGGTGGCGGTAGATTTAGGGTTAGGGTAAATTTAGAGTTGGGGTAAATTTAGGGTTGGAGTAAAAAAAGTCACTGTAGAAGAAAATGGTTAGAAAGCAAAAAAACACTAATATTGTTTATTGCCCTATTACTTGAAATAAAACATAGACAAACAAGGAAACATTGGTATTAATAAACTCAGGACAAATATTAGAAATATATAGACGGGGTCTTTTTTACCATTTGTAATTGTGTAAAAAAAAAATTAAGTCAAAGTTAGAAGAAGTGTTTTTTAGGTCATATTTTCATCATATTTTATATTTTTTTTAATAGTAAATTATATCATATGATGAAAATAATAGTATCAAATGAAAGCCCTATCTGTCCTTTAAACAATGATATATAATTTGTGTGGGTTGACTGAACACAAAGAAAGAAATTCACAGTTCAGTAAACATATGACAAAAATAATGGAATTCTGGTCTTCAACGCACATCAAATGCAACATAGCACTCAGTCACTAAGGGGTTAAGCATGCGTGGGATAGACCAGTGTTTTTAAACCTTTTTTGGGCAAAGGCACACTTGTTTCATGAAAAAAATCACGAGGCACACCACCAGTAGAAAATGTTAAAAAATTTAACTCTGTGCCTATATTGACTATATATAAAGTAATTCTCTTGAACCCAGTAATATTGTGCCACTCAGAGCCCAGGAATATTGTACCATTCAGAGCCCAGTAATATTGTGCCAATCATAGCCCAGTAATATTGTGCCACTCAGAACCCAGTAATATTGTGCCACTCAGAGCCCAGGAATATTGTACCATTCAGAGCCCAGTAATATTGTACCATTCAGAGCCCAGTAATATTGTGCCACTCAGAACCCAGTAATATTGTGCCAATCATAGCCCAGTAATATTGTGCCAATCATAGCCCAAGAATATTGTGCCACTCAGAACCCAGTAATATTGTGCCACTCAGAACCCAGTAATATTGTGCCAATCAGAACCCAGTAATATTGTGCCAGTCAGAGCCCAGTAATATTGTGTCACTCAGAACCCAGTAATATTGTGCCACTCAGAACCCAATAATATTGTGCCAGTCAGAACCCAGTAATATTGTGCCACTCAGAACCCAGTAATATTGTGCCAATCATAGCCCAAGAATATTGTGCCACTCAGAACCCAGTAATATTGTGCCAATCATAGCCCAAGAATATTGTGCCACTCAGAACCCAGTAATATTGTGCCAATCATAGCCCAAGAATATTGTGCCACTCAGAACCCAGTAATATTGTGCCAATCATAGCCCAAGAATATTGTGCCACTCAGAACCCAGTAATACCCACACACACCTAGACACCCTGACACACACACACACACACACACACACCTAGACACCCATACACAGTCACACTTTTTTTTCTTACCTTACACTTGGTCCGTCATCCAGGACCTTCTGCCGGATGTCCGTCCACCTGACATCCGGCAAGCAGCTGACACAGCGCGACGGGGGCGGAGCTTGCACCCGTCGCGCTGTGATCTCTATGGCCAGGAGGAGAGGCTAGGGAGCGAGCTCCCTATAGCAGCCTCTCCTCCCAATCGGCCCTCACCCCCGCGTGAGGTTAATCCTCCGATTCTGGGACTATGTCCCAGACGGAGGAAAGCTCACCGGGGGATTTTTTTTTTTTATATATATTTATAGCCCTGGAGTCTCGGGGCTAAAAGAATACTTTAGCCCCAGAGTCCCCATTCGGGGCTATGAAGGGGGGACTCGGGGCTATAGCCCCAGTAGCCCACCCCTAGCGACGCCTCTGCCCAGGACACAGTCCGGCGCCCGCCTAGTGGGTGAAAATTTGACTTTTTTTTTTTTAAATATTTCTTTTTTCCCACGGCACACCAGGCAACATCTCGCGGCACAAGAACAGTGGTTGAAAAACACTGGGATAGACACACGGCTATCCTAGCTATAAGATAGGGAACTGGGGACTAATAAAAGTGTTTAGAAAATTGGGCAGATCACATGGGCCGAATGGTTCTTATTCTTCCGACACATTCTATGTTTCTAATATAGAGAGAACTGCAGGGAATTGAAATGGGAATTCAAACTTTAGGCCAAAGTAGCCAAGTTGGGAAAATTCTCCAATTCAGCTACTTTGGCCTTGTTTGAAATTCCCATGTCAATTTCCTGCAATTCTCACTTTATTGAGTAGACCCTACAGTGTCAAATGTTTTCTCGAATTAAACAAAAATTACAAATATTAAAAATCCCTTAAAGTGACTGACTAGTTATAAGTGAATGAAGAAATTCTTATTACTAATTATAGAGAGGAGAAAAACAGAGATTTCCTATGATTAGGATGATAATTAAATACATTTGACATTATTTCAATATAATCTTAATTCATCCAAGAAAAACTAAACAGGGGAGCAAATGACTTGTGTGTCATTTTGTTGTACCTTCTAACAAGGTGTCAAATAACTTTCCAGTAGTTATAATTGTGGGTAATGAAAACGTGTTAAATGATGTAAGTTATATCATAATAAATCCAATAGATATGCTTCTATTAATTTGAATTATTTGATTCTGTCGCTGTGTGTTTATGCAGATATTTTTTAGACATTTTCTTGTTCTCCTGTTTGTTTTTTGATTGGATATGTTAAAATTAAGATTATATTGAAATAATATTATATTTATTTATGTATCAGTCTTATCCTATATCTCTGTGTTTCTCCTCTCTATAAATGGTAATAAGAATGTCTCCCTTCACTTACATCTAGGCACTTGAATTGCTTAGTGTATCAAAGTTAGAAATGTAATATCTGTCATTTTTGTTTCCTCTGAGTCCACATTTGACTAGAGCTGCAGGTATTTGACACCTTTTTATAATAATAATAAAAATATAAATAAAAAGGTTTAGCAGTAATAACAAGCTGTGTAAACTGAGATTGAGTAGAGTCTCATAGACAAATAAAAATGAGGTAAACATTTTTTTATTTTTCTTTGTCTATGAGAGTCTACCAACATTTCTGTGAGTAGAATTTTTAACAAGCGCAATAAATTATTTTTAAATGGTATACACTATGCTCCTTTTCTTTCTCATTTGCATAACAAATATTTGAAGTCTTTTCTCGTGAACTTTTTTCAAATGGACATTCTGTTTTGCATTACTTGAGATCATTTGCGAAATTGTGAAATAATTCTATTATATATTTTTTTCATGTTTTTCACAGTTTTTTTTTTATGTTTTTCACTTTTTACTATATGCATTATTCTGCAAACTTTTTGCTTCACTAACTACCTTTTGCTCTTTCTCTGCGATTTTGGGAGTGTGTAAACAAGTGTAAATCAATTTTTATACGGCTTTTGCTCTATTTCTTACGGTATCCGTAGTATACCTATACAAATTTCTACTAAGGTGATCTAAGCTCTCTCCCCACATTTTTGTATCTTGGCTGTAAGGCTAAGTAACATTTGCTTTGTCCAATGTCTATACCTTACCAGTGCGCTAATTATCATGTTCTTACCTTTTTCTGTTCTGATGTTCACAGTGGACACCATTAATTAGCAGCACCTGACTGCCCGGTGAGCTCCTTTTTACAAGTTGGAGGGTTGATGTTGGAGTATTCTGGACTCTATCTTTTCGTTATCATATTTATAACAGTCATTGTTCCTGTTTTATACATCTGATACTTTGAAAAATTGGCTTACTGCTATCCATAAGCGCTTGTCGGCAACGGCGTCCCAGCCGCTTACTCAAATATGTACAAACACGACTGGAGTCGGAATGAATGGCTAATAGTGAAGGAATTTCACAAAGTAGTAGTGCCGCCATAGAATAATTTTTACTGAATTATAAATATACAGTGCATGAAGGGGGAGAACAGAGGCAGTGGAGAAAAGGAGATCTCCTGATTAAGTGCTCCAGCGAGCTCGAAACGCGTTAGGCATTGTTAGATCTACTTTTCTTCACTGCCTCTGCTCTCTCCCTTCATGCACTGTATATTTATAATCCAGTAATAATTCTTCTATGTTGGCACTACTACTTTGTGAAATTGATTCACGCTCTTATTTTACCATACATTAGAATCCACATGTTTAATATGCAAAGGAAGCCATTTAACGCCTTAGTGACAAGACCTTTTGACCTTGTCTTTCCCTTGGCGACAAGGGCTGTTTTGACTTGTGTTTGTGTTTAGCTGTAATTTCCTTCTTTCTCACATACTGTACGACACATATTATATGTTGTTTTTATAGTCATAAGAAGGGCTTTCATTAGATACTATTATGTTCATCATATGTTATAATTTACTACTAATTTTTTTATAAACTATGATGTCAAAAATAAAAAAAACACTTTTTCTAACTTTGACCTAAAAAATAATTTACACAAATACAATCATTAAAAAAGACCCCATCAAGGTCTAATATGGGACGGGAAGGAGGGAAAGGAAGAGAGGAGAAGAAATATCTGTATATAGAGGTAAACCCATTCTGTACCTATAACCATTATCATTACTTATTGATGTGAATGTATTTTTTATAAATTATGAAAAACTCAATAAAGATTTAAAAAAAAAAAAAAAAGACCCCATCTAAATAGTAATATAAACGGAGTTGCCGGCTGGACGTTCCTGGTACCTCCATTGTCGTGAAGGTGTTAAAGGGCTTCTGTAAACCTAAACCTTACCCATACTGTGGACGTAAATAATAAAAAAATGATGGAAGCAAACGCATAAAATGAGAACAATAAATGTTTTAACTGTTTCCGTGGTGTCTCCTCCAATAAATGCAACAAATTCTAACAGCAGTGTGCATACATTAAAAATGCCATAGGTTCCTCGAGAGAATCTTTGAAAATGGAGTCCAACGCAATTTTTCAGAAAACTATTACTTTGGTTCATACACAGAGATGAAGGTGGTTAGTACACCAATTGTGATATAAACCAGAAGACTAAAATAATGATTAAGAAGCTTCTTGGTCACATCATTCACTGTCTAATTTGAATCATCTGGACGCAAAGTCCTACACGCTAAAGATGGATGTTTAGGATACTTTACATGGCTTAATTGAATTGCTACAGCAATTTTGGTATACTTGCGTGTATCATTTTCTAATGTTTAATCATCCTTGGCATCTATCAAGGATAATAACAAAGATTATATTTCAAACCTTTCACTCCCTGTGTTATAACTTTGCAATAAAACCACGTATTGTATCATTCTTATTTTAATTCCATTACTATTGCTTTTTATTTTCATTGGTCCCCCTTTATTTAAAAACTGGCAGCTGTGGTTCTATGCCCCCCGTTAACCACAGTACCGAGTGCGGTAATAATTTTACAGTAGACTCTTATCATGGAGGTTTAGCGGGTCCGGTTAAAAAAAAACGGTATTGAAACACCGAGCTTCTGTTTGGCTCTCTGTCCCAGCCAGGTGGGGCTTTCAAACCAGCCAATAGTAGACTGAGATAGGGAGGCTTATGATTGGCTGACAATGTCAGTATTTGTACAGTGTTTGGTAGTTTTTAAAACATTTCCTATTCACAGGCCTGGCTTGGAATGACAGGTAGGTCAGTAGAAAACATCCTTTCGAATGCCTTTTGTGCTGCAGATTCTGCCACGCTTTTTGGAGAAATTCTGTTTAGGTAATGCTTCTTTCATAGTCTTCATGCTTTCCCCATGGACAGAAGGGGGCTCAAACAAAATATAGGAAATAATCTTCAGAATATATTAGAGGGAGCTTGTGTCACAGACACGTCTCAAACAAAAATATTTTTTCTATCGAAAACTTGATTGTATAATAGTTAAGGTTTATATGGTCTGTATGAGTCCCACGCTCACTGCACCTAGAGGGACAGCACACTGATGAGTCCTATGATAGGCTGTAACGTAAGTCTGTGTGTTTCTGCTGCAGAGGAGGCATGCCAGGTGTTTAGGGTCTGGACCTCACTGATGGGTGGGACCAGTCCGATATGCTAATAGAGAGGTCTCCTATGTACTGGTGCAAAAAAAAAAAAAAAAAAAAAAATGGTGATGCACCTTCCGAATAGGTATCACATTAGCACTAAATATACAATACAGTATACTGCGCCAATAACTGTGATGGAGTAAGCTAGCACTTGTGCACAGCTAGTGTCTCACTCCTAGCAAACCAGTGAAAACAAATACAATAAAATATTGGTTTTATGGACAAGCATCTGGGACTTTTAAAACGTTTTTAAATGTAAGATCTTACTGTTTGTTGGTTTTATTGCTTATATTAAAATACTTACTTGTGCAATCCTGCCTTCTCCTTCCCATGTGATCTGGATATCTGGGCTACCTCTGGAGCTGGTTTACAAGATCTACCTGCTCTTATCTGAGCTCACCCACGCTATTTATCTTGAGCAGGGTATTGCTCATGTAAATGTGAGTGTACCATTTATGCACTTTGCACTATTATACCATTGCACTGATATATTACAGTATTATTGTTTTAGTTTTTTTCCCTTTGCATAATATCTGAGCATTTCATCTCATAGAAAAGGGTAATGCTCTTTTTTTTTTTTTTTCTAGTGTTGGTCACTAGCGCACATGTTCACTTTATTGTATTTGTTATCAGATTACCACGGTCCATTCTAACAGATGTGGCTCCAAATCCTTTGTTTTGCCGCAGAACTGTATTCACCACACAGCAAACAAGGCAAGTGGCTAGGGCAGCACTTGCCTTGGGTGATGGACAGCTAAATTTGCACCTCTTTAAAAAAAACAACAAAAAAAACTTCCTTGCATACATATTCGCTGCGGAGGTCAAAAGGTCTCCCCTCACCAGCCACTTGCAGCAACGTTCACTCTTTAAACTGTCAATCTAAACGGCTTACGATTCATCCAACAAGAGCAAGCATCCTCTAGCCAGACGCACATAGGTGTCACTGACCCCCCCCCCCCCATGCACTACAACTACTATTACTAGCACCACCTTCTCTTCCTGTCCCCATTATCTCTAGATATTAAGCACGTGAGTATACCTCACTACTGAATGTATAAGTCTCCAATTCCCTTTTTTTGTGCTATGTAAATTGTTGGCGCTATTTAAATGTTAATTTAATATACACACATATATTTAATATTACATTAAGATTTGTGGCACCATACATATATTTTATCGAAACAAGGCAAATGGGAACACAATCCTAAACCCGCATATTTAATGGAGTGTGCTGCTATAGTGACCACATTTTCTACAAAATACATACAAATATCAACGCACAACCAAAAATTACTAATTTTTAAAGCTATTTTAAAAGCATCTTAGAAATGTTTTCATTGAAATATATACATTGTAGAGGCCTTTGTGTCCAAGTGAAATAGGTTGAGAGACGGAGTTCCATGTAAGTAAATTACAGGGTTATAACCAACCAATACTGGAGTACTTTGATGCACTATGATATGGTGAAATGGTGTAACTAAATCTCCAATGTTTTCATCTAAGATAGGTGTACAAAACTACATATATAAAACAATTCAAAACATTACGGAAAAAAACGAGAACTGACATTCGTAAATAAATTTAGAGTTAAAAGTTTTATTCATTCAACATCTCACATTACAAATATTTAAAAATTATATGCATACTGGTATAAATAGTCATTTGCAAACTATTTAATAACATTAATTTTTCACTAGCACTTCAACAAATGAACTCTTTAAAAAAAACTTGTGTTATATAACTTAATTAGAGTAGAACATACAAAAATATGAACTTAAACGTGAAAATGACTTTAATAAAAAAATGAATTACCTTTATTTAAAATGCTATAATAAATACTACAACCTCCCCATACACAGTAAAAACTATGTGTAAATTCAGCCAAGTGGTACAATTAACTGACATACTTAAATAACTTTTTTTTTTATCCTTCTGATAAATGAGCAATACACTGGAAAAGAAGAGAACATTGGGATTAGTAAAAACTAGACATCCACTTGTTAATAGTTTCACTTCCAAAAAAATATAACAAAGGAATCTGATGAAAATTATAAAAACTAATTATGCTTTCAAATTTAAAAATATAAAAAATAAAACAGTTGAATACAATATTGTCCCAATTCTTACAATGTTATCAATCACAGTAGTTTTAACCCTAGCATAACTGGAGGGGCATGTTTCTCGGTAAGTCCCAAGCTCCTCCAGGGCTCCAGAGGTTAAAAGAAGGTAACAAAATAACACCAATGACTAAAACCTCTTTTATTCCATTTTTTTTTAAAAATAATCTGTTTTACATTAGTAGAAAGATTGATTTCGGATTCTTTTCTTTAGAAACACCAGCAAGAAAGAGGATTACTAGAACAGTAGAAAACGACATCTTTTAAATGCCTGCAATTAAAAACAATGAAGAATTACACTGCAAAGATCTTCCAAACGTCAGAAATAAGTATTGCACATAACAACTTGAAGTTCAACTCGCCACAATTTATTATCACATTCAAGTTTTTAAATCACCTTTAAACAGAAGGCTTAACTCTTCAAAACAATAAAAAAAAAAAAAAATGTAAAAAAAACCCTTAAATAAAAAAAACAAAACAAAATAAAAACGTGGGATTATCAAGTCTTTCCAAAAGCATTATTTCTAAAATGCTAGTCAATCACTGCAAACATTAAAAACTTGCATTATGCAGAGGTCTGTGTATGGAGAAGTATATACTAGGCCAAAGCATTGGGCAGTGAAGGTATTCATCACGTTAAAACAATCAGTAACGCGGTTTGTTTTACAGTGCAGAAAATAACCATATTAAACACCCTGGGATGCGATGTTGTCACTGCTCTGCTGCCGAAGGTACCTGTACTATTCTCACTGCTTTGAGGGCACATTCAGCGCAAAGTAGTTCTAGAAACAAAACGATAACTATCGGCATGTGAACAGACTCCAAAAGGTGCTAAATATCACATGCTTGATCCCAGATAAATAACTGAGGTGCTAACTAGGGGCCTGAAAGGTGATCGATTATCTAATAGCATACGATATACTTAGAGCCATGTATCCATATATAGCAAACTCTGTGTGCAGAGTAAATTCATGGTATTTTATGCTCTGTAAATTGAAGTGTTACCAAGTCCTCTGTAAACACGCTTTTCACACAATAACAACAAGTGTATATTAGTAGAATAACATTGTTTTTTTTCCTTATATTAGTCATGCATACTAACATTACACATCTGGAACCAGAATTTCTGGTTTTAATTCTTGAATAATTTTTTTTTTTTTGTTCAATTAAAATTGAATTCATATATTTTTTTAAAAGCGCAGATGTACATCTGCATTAAAAACACCTAACATTAATTTTTTTGTTAATATTTAAAATGGCTAAACATTCACCAAAAGAAATCTGCAAATTGTGTATATTTATTGTAATTCTTTAAAAAATGAAACATATGAAGAAGCTGAATACATTTTTTTTAATCTGTTGTTTACTTTACTATCAAGTTTCTAGGCTACAATTTTTTTTGTTTTTCCAAGGGACTAAAAGACGAGATTAAATTGTCACGTACATGCGATTTTTGCTAGGTTAGATCTAGTACATTGTTAAATGAAATATACACCAAACGTTTGGTGTGGGCTAGGATGTTTGAAGCCACATGCTTGTGTATCTCTGCAGATTCTGAAGTAGCATTACCAGTGCACAACATCCATCAATCGAAATGTATGCAGAGCACTGAAATGTATAAAAAGCAGAATATAAGAAAATAAAAATTTATTAAAATTATTTGTCTTAAAAAATGAAGTTATATGAAGATCTCTCCGTAATAAAAGTACAAAAAGCTACTCTTTGCAATATGAAAAATTGAGGTATTGCATAAAGAGATATCCCGCCAGTGAAAAGTGGGCCTAAATGCTCACTGCTGGAAACATAAGATATATAAAATTAGTGCATAACAAGTGTACAATATGTGCATGACAAAAATAAGTTAGCTACAAAAACACTGTACCGAAATTCAGCAGGTCATGTACAAAGGGAAATAAAAGGAAAATATTTTTCAAAAGCTAGCTTCCAAACAGTGTTATATTTCTGGAGGGTTAACCTATTCTCTTCTGGGGAGGCATCAACAGTCATTTTCAGCCTCTGAAGGATCTGCCCCGTTTAGTTGCAAGATTCTCCTGCGATACACTGTCAGTCAATATGGTGCACATCCTTTGGCAGTGAAAAGGTTAAAATCATTGCCACTGTTTACTGGTAGGAATGGCACTATAGCACACCCCACCTACAAGCACTTCCAAAGCATAAAAGGCTTAAAATAAACCATCCGTGTGGAGTTTCCTTGACTAGATTAATACAAGAGCACCTCCTATTTTTGTGTTTTCTTCTTGTAGTTCAGGGATTGGTTTACAAGCAGCTCCCTTTGCTATACTTCAGTATCCTTCAGCAAATGTCTCCATTTTGCACTTTATTTTATGTGTGTGGATATAGATATATATATATATATGTATGTATAAATATTTTTATATAACCCCCCTATTGCGAGAGTGATGTAAACTAGGGTAAACGGGAGATGCAAAACTTTGGGGTACATTGTTAAATAATGTGAATGCTGAGGGGGGAAGGGGGAGAACAATGAGTTTAATATGACAAAAGCCAAATGCCTCAAAAATATTTTGCTAAAGTTCTGCTTCTGAGGGTGGCCAAAAATAGTTACCAAAACTAAAAACCCAGACCAGCTCTGTATTCAAGAGTTAAGCAGCAATGCTGAAGCAAGTCTTTGGTTTTCACAACCTATCCATTGATGATAAAGTAGCAATGCCCTGATGGTTCCAAAGAATGATAACCAGTTTTATGCTCAGTGTTTAAAGCACAGACTTGCGGAAGGGGCCATTTAACACCAAGATTTTTGAATGATTAAACCTGTATGGATTTCAAAGCCTTTAGCTCATAGACCTGGCAGTGCAGGGCTACGGTCTATCAGGTAACAAACTCCAAGACACCAGGAAGCTGTGGCACATCACAGCTGCTACATACGCACAGAACTTAAGACGTCTTTGCTCATGAACTATCTTTGCACATAATTGGTGCCTGCATGGCTTAATACCGACACCGAGCAGAGATACTGACACAATCTTGCTCAGAGCCTTGTGTCTGATGCTTTAGCTACCATGTATAGTAGCAGGAGTATCTATTATGCAATAAGGTGGAAAATAGAACTGTTTCCAGGAATCCTCTTCACAACCTATTGCAAAACTGGGAAATGTTTACTAATTGCAGTGACATTACAGCAGCTCTCTTATTGCAGGGTGTGTACACAAGGAAAAGATAACTCCAATCTCTAACATTTTTATCCTCAGTAAATCTAGCGCAAAAAATAAATAAAAAAAAGTCACATTAATGTTCCCTTTGCCTAAATCAGTTTTGTGCTCTGTGGTACTGAGAGTTAAGGCATAAAAAACAGGATTATCCAGTTGCCTAAGCAGCTTAACATCTTCAGTGCCAACTGGATTTGCAACCTTGTACAATTTAGAGCCACATTCTGTTAGAGTGAAAGAACTCTACGTTAACAGGTATGTTTGTCTTTTGTACCAAAAGCAAGGATAAGGTAACCTTACTTAAATTCCCCTTGTGAAAAGTACACAATCGGGGTTATGCTCAAAAAAAGGTGGGGTTAGATGGTAAGAAGAATAAAATACTGCATTGAGGGCCACTCTCATTGCGTGCAGAGTAATTATGGGCATTGTGACTGAGCACCGTACAGTACAATACAAGATTTCGATTTTCCATGCTTTCTGCTCATCATACAGAGCATCTCACCAAGTTCACTGCAGATCAGAATGCGCTTTACTTGGTGAAAAGACAATGTAGGTGTGTAAAGTGACTATGCCAAGGGAAGCCCTTTTTATTAGCCAGTTATCTACTGCAGGGTCCTTAAATTCCACGGATTACAACTTACGTTCTACTGGGAACCTGGTGCTGTAACCCACCCCAATCTTACGTGTGTGCAGAAAAGGGGTTAAACATTAAAAAGGGCTCCTCTTTTACAGTTCATATTCAAGACTGTGTGATAAAAAAAAAAACAAAAAAAAACTGAGGTATCTTTCAAGTTTTCAGTGTCAAAATGGAGAACAAAAGCTGGCACCTGAAAAAGATTTATGCAAATTAGGACTATAGAGATATATTAAGCATCAAAAAATAAAAATCTATACATTTGTTCTTTCGTGGAGGAAATTCCTGCCTTCTGTTATGTATCCTATTTCTTTGAGCTTTGGTAGGAGTTTGGAGATTATAGGGGGTTTATAACTGATTTTGTGGTGTCAACTTTAGATTTTTATTTGTTTTTTTTTTTTTTTGCTTTGTTTTTATTTCACTGAAAAAATAAATAAATAAGTGCACTCCCCTCAGTAGTAACTTCACTCAACATTTACATTCTTTAAAAGCTTAAATGCAAGCAGATCACTGTTAAAATACTTCAGAGCTCAAAAGGAGATTTTAGTTGTGTAGATCTTTAAACAAACAATGAAAGGAAGGTAAAAAAAAATAATATGTATGTAAATGTTGGAGGCATCTGCCATTAACTTTTTTTTTTTGTTTGAATATTTATTTGAGCTTTCAAATAATCCCAAATGGCTGGGACAAATACATCGACAATGCTGCATTGACTTTACGGTTTCTTTGTAATAGGCGTATGCAAATTTTTCCATTAAAGTTTTAAAAAAAGAACGCAAAAGAAAATCCCCAATAAATAGGTAATAAAAAAATGTAAAAAAACTGAACAAGAAAATAAAAAAATAAAAAATTAAATCTCCCCTAGTAAAAAATAAGCTGTGTCAAACAGACCAATAGTGTTATTGTGGTTGCATGGTTACATTAACAGTATTCTTATGATACTTTTATTTAACAATAATTTAATTAAAAAAAATACTCTTGTTTTCTTTTTTTTTTTCTTGCTCAATAGTTTTCTTATTTTAAGCTCTCTTCTTAGAGTTAAAATAAAATAAAAATATATTAATAATAATTGTTGCAGTCTCCCTGCTCCCTTGGTTTTTCAATGAGGACAGCATGAAACTTACATGCATCAGAGTGATATTATGAACAGAAAAGGCGTTCCAATACAGTTCTCAATGACACAAGACTCTACAAAATACCTGTGTGTAGGTCATTCTTTCGTTATACTATTATTAAAATACAGACTACGACAAAAGGACATGCGTTCCTAAAGATGGTAGGAGGGAGATTAAGAGAACAGAAGAGTGCACTTATTTGGATGCTTGCAAGGTGAGCTAAGCAATACATCGCTCAATTCCAGCGGAATGAAATATGCCTTGGGCGATCTCCACCTTCCTTCACCAGTGGCTTGTGAAACTCCCGACCAGCACGTGAGTGGATAGCAGCCCAGCAATATTCACAGTAATACTGCAGACAGGTAACGTTAGCACAGAAGAATGGAGCAAATTTGCCACTACAGCGAGCCCCTTGACACTCATCACACAACTGGTCATCCAAGACATATGGCTTCACTTCCACCTGCAAACACACAATAAGGTCATCAGTCAGAACACAAAACTCTTTCACAAACATGTTCTATTTACATATCTTTGCAAAAATGTATACAGAAACAAATAAAAAAGCTTGATGACGCAAGTCTGCAAGATAAAATCACATGACCTTATAGAGTTACTACTGTAGTAATTTGTTTTAATTGTAAAAAGAATGTGGGCATTTCTGGGGCAAAATTCTAAAAGTGATCTAAAACAAAAGGAATATTCCACAGGTTTCCATGGTGACTGGACCAGTGTATATAACCCCTTATGTGCTTCTTAACTTTTGGTTATGTTGCTTTGGGTTGTGTATACAAAGTTCTATATCAGCTGCACATAACTTCCCTCAGTGACCTTATTTTAGACCCGTATTATAACATGACGTCTTACACCCACTAAGATGGTGGCTGGAATAATTGCACATTTAATACCAAAAAAAAGTAAGTATGTGAAACCATTCCCTTTATTACATATTTGAGAGATTCCTCGTTTTCCAAAAATCAAAAAATAAAACCACTCCACTCCAAAATGTTTTTCTTACAGATGGTGGAGAATATTGCATGAAGTTATCCATTATGTTTTCTCTGATGCAAGCTTAAATGTATTTCTTTCCATCTATGACTGTATTTTGCAACATTTATGGTCAGAATTTATACTTTCTACTGGGCATGCATGGAGGTGACACATGTACAGTGCAGGCATGGCTCATGACCAACCAAAAGAGATGCACATCTCACATGGTTTTTGGGGACATCCTTTATAGAAAAAGAAATGGTAGGCAGTCTATGCAATAATGCATTTTTTTTGTAAATGCCCACTTTAATCACTTAATGTTTTTTGATCCTAGTTTGTCCTGTTAATGATTCCTGGAGAGGCCATTCTTCTTGTAATTATTGTAAGGATACAAAGGGATTAAAGAGATTTCTCCAGAAAACATACTGAAAATCAATGCAGATAATGTTCTGATGTTACAAGTAGAATGGATGGATGAGTATGCATACTATAATACATATACAAAGGCATAAACTATACATTATAAACATAACACTCAAACGTTATAAACTGCTTCTTCAATAGGTCAGGATAGTGGACATAGGCTTCTTTCAGAAAAGATATATGCAATGACTCACCCGTTTATCTATTTCTCCGTGTTGCAGCTGGACAAAGCGGGCGCTGATAGCAGCTATGTAACTTTGTTGATTGGAAAAGGCAACCCGCCCAGCTCCTTTCGGGTATTTGAGCTCAGGGTCTGTGTCTATTCCAGCATAGCAAACTCCTCCGTACAGACGATCCATTATCATTGCTAACTCCACTGAAAAAGAAAACCCCCCACAAATCGGGGACAATTATACTTTGACTTTTGTACAAGTTATTTTGTGGCTTATGTATAACCATTAATGCACACACATACGTTTTGAGAGGATAAAAATAAAAAGGTGCAATCACAGCTTATGTATAATGGCGACTGCGCTTTTTTTCTATATCCGTGACTTTTGTTTATTGGAATAACACGCATGATGCCAACTACCGACATTAGATGGGAGTTTGCATTGAACATTGGATAGCGCTCAGCTGAATGTACACATATATAGAGAACTCCACTGTTTCTAGTCATTTGAAGGAAACTACATGTATTAAGTGCAGCACTGCCAGTTCATAAAAATCATTTTTGCCTCCACTGTGTTATATAATTTAGTGAGAGCTAACTATTTTTACTAACATCTAGACTTACTAAGATTGATCAAAAGCATATTCAAGATAGGTTACTGATAATATTAACACAACAAATACAAAACTTCTGCCTGCCTAATAACTCAGCTCCAAGATTAAGACTAACATACCACTTAAATAATTTTTATTGCCAACCAAAACTCATTTACTGACGAGCTTAATTTGTAACTGTATTTTATGTACTGGTAGTAAATTTACAGAGGGTTGGATATGTACACGAACAACAACTTGGACAGCCTTTGGTACAGAATGGAAAGGAGAATTTCATAACCTATTAGCTGTTTCACTGGACTGATATAGCTTCCCCATACGACAGTACCATTTGCAAATATTTACAATTATATAGATATCTACATGATTTACCGCATAAAGAAAAGAGAGGCAACAAGTAATGAACGTTCCCTCACTTAAAATGGAACATCCTTATCCTGTATTAATGGAATTGACCATCAGTTTTATTAATAGCATGTATTAATGAAGTGGATCAATGAAGTGTGTACCATCTGTGCTCCAGCCTGAAAAGTATGCACGGTTAAGTTTTATTTTCTAAACTCCTTATGATGTGGAAAATCTACAAAGGATGTTAAAACCTTCACTCAAGAACTCCTATTGTTTTAGGAAATTCATCAGATCAACTGACTCTTTGAATTAATCATGGGCCTTGTTTCATATTTAATGAGGGTATTTGATTTCCTATTTTGAGTTCAACGCATGGTGACATAGCGCTCTTTTCCATTACTTTTCCTACACAGCGGATCATTTTTAAATGATACCTGACACACACCACGTTATAATGTATCTAAAACACGTGTGGCAACTAAACAACAAGGAGATTATGAAGGCTGTCGCCATTGTCACCAATGAGTGTATACCGTCTTTGTGACTTATTCTTTACTCTTTCATTTTGTTCATTTTATTTATTATATTAAATTAGGAAAGAACTAATTTAGCAAGTACCCGTTCTTCTCAATTACTACACTACAGACACCTACACAACTGTGTTCATTTTCAGTACGTTGATATATGTATTGCTTTTAAATAATAACATCTTAACTATAAAGGGAATGCCTGTTCTCTATTTGGTAAAGGTCAGTGCTGTGAAAACATACCTGCTCGCAATGGTCGTGGGACACCACCGACAAAAATAGTTTTTCGTGGGTCAAGAGGTTGCGAACCATCCATCACAAAGTCACTGTCACTAAGGTTCCAGGGTCGGATCTGAACCTATAACACAAAATGTATATGGCTGTAAAAAGTACTACAGACAAACAAATGAACACAATTGGAATCATGATAGGACAAACTTTTACACTTCAAAACTGAATTCCAAAATGAAACGCTATTATATAAAAAGAAAGAGACCGACACATGTATGACTTCTATGAATAAAACTAATGGACACTGTTCTCAACTCTTGACTGAAGAGAGTCAAGAGTTGAGAACAGAATGAATTTATGATTATAAAGACATAACTATACATCACCGCATAAATTGCCAGGGATTATTAAGCTTTTTGAATAAATCCCTCCCTTGCTTCATCAAACAGGGCAATAATTACATTTATACTTATGAATAAGTACAACAATGCTATTTATACTTTTGTTATTTTATGAAGTTAAATGTTATATATTTATATGTGAAATACAAGCAAACGCCATGCTTTGTTGATGTCAAATTAATAATATGTCCAGCCAAGCGTGTGACTTTAAATATGCAGAGGTCGGGTATCTCTAGTCTTCCCAAACAATTGCATTGCTTTAAGGTGCCCTGTCCATGGAGATAGGCTATATTACAATTTCAACACTGAAGGAGCTAAATGTGTCAAGATCTCTATTATATACAGCTGTTGCCATGCAACCATTGTTAAAATGTTTAGCATGCTGAGCTTGTATGTGTGTGCAAGGTAGTTCACTGTGCTATGGTAGTAATTACCGGTTTGAGTTCTGCTGTAAAGCCATTCTACATAAACAGTATTATAGTCTGTTAGCATCTTCATGGTTACTAAGGTCAGCTGAAAGGGGTAGTATATGTGAAGAATGTGCCTTTTCTTCAAGGTAGTACTATAGCCTAAAGACAGATCACTGCTTGGTTCTCGGGTTGTGATGAAGCTAAAATGTATAATGTGGTTACACTATTGTTCTAAGCATACACACACAAAACACAAGTTCTACTTAACTGAACAAAAATCTATTTTCTGTAATGACTCATGTTAGCAGATAGATATTTATTTCCCTTTTCTCAGAATACCAACAAATAAGACCATAAGGTCAATTGTGGGCCAAAGTCTTAAAAGAGGCGCAGTGACCATGGAAACCAATATAATGTTTAGAACTTAGCATTAGACATTACCTTGATACATAACCCCATGTCATTTACAAAAAGATAATATATTTGTTAGGTCCTTCTTTTGCAATAGTTCCCATTGTGATGCGTTCATCACCCTGAAAATCTATATCTACCACTGCATCTCTTTAACCTATGTAGAATGTGTTCATTTTTCTTAATTAAGGGATGGCATAACATGGTTCATTAGCTATTGCTGGTTTGCTTTGAAATAAAGTAGTGAAGAAATACTGAAGGTGATATGGCTAGGAGTGATGTTCTACACTCTGCTGGGTCTACTCACTCAGGGACAAATAGCTGCAGAAATAATCCAAGGATGTTACAGAGAATGCTAAATATATATATAAAAAAAAACTTATACTCACAGGCTTGTCTTTGATAGTAGGGCTTGAAACACATAGATAAAGCTTGCCATCCTCTTCAATGCATGCATCAATCAGAGCCTGCACAGAGCTTTCATCTTGGAACAGCAAAAATGCATAACCTGCATAGTAGTAGAATTTATTAGTCTTTTGGTGGATATCACAAGCCTACAGCTGTAGCAAAGGGTGAATTTTAAAGCATCTACTAAAAAAGTTGTGTTGCGTGTGTAAAATGACCATGTCACGCAAACATTGTTTACATTTTAAATGTAGAGAATAAAAATTGATCTATAATTTTATTTTAGCTGAATTACAAGCAAGTGGCGTCTTCTGTTCATGACATCGCCTTCTGGCTTTATATGCAAATTAAGTACTTTCGACGAGAAATGCCACAAGATGATATCACACAGACACCACATACACCGTTTTTCTCACTTATACTATACATTTCCATGTAACTTTTAAAACACAATTTATGGATTAATTTTGACAGTTCAAACGTGAAAGGCTCAGTAGGCCTTGTATAAAATGGCATGTACCTTTTAAGGTATATGACAATTTATTATCTTGCCGGCAGCCTCAATGCTTCACCGCACTTGCAGCATGGAGGCTGATTTGGTCCTGGTCACACACTGCTAGTGCAAAGAGAGACCCTAGTTTTCACACATAATAAACTATATATAATTAATTATTTTAAGTTCAGACAGACCCTGCAAGACATGAGCAGCACTAGGTTTCCATTGTATAAATGACAATTTATTTTACCTTTTGCTTCTATGTATAATTCATATGGTTTTGTCTGATTGAAAGGGATTTAAATCCATTATATTGCAGCAGTTATTGATGCTTGGCTTCTAACACATCAAATACACATCAAGATGGGGAGGAGATAGCTCAACAACTATTGGCTCTTGATGTGTACACATACTGATCACAGAACAGGCTCTCATGGACCCTGCTCTGTCAAATGGCACGTCACTGGTTCTGTGGTTTTGTAAAGAATAAGGCAAAATCTCTTGTGAATGGTGCATTTTTGAGGTCCTGCTAATTTTTGCATGTAGTCCCTCTTTAAGAGGAAAAGGTGGCTATTCTATATATGCACTGTGCAAGATCCAGTAGTTTTCATCACTGCCATTGTGTGAACGGTTTTCGGCATCTCCAAAATCTATGAATACAATAGGCAATTTTCCTTATTCATTCTGCTTTAACTTTCCTTTCGCTTTTATTGTATTTTGGATTATATAAACTTGGACACCTTACCTTTTGGAGGAAAATAAGACTTGCTTTCAGCCTTATGAGGCCAGTCAACAATCAGCGGTCCAAAGCGACGAAAACTAGCGGTGATCTCATCTAGAAGACAGGAAAAAAGAAACAAAATGCAATTATGAGAGATGATGTGACAAGGTACAATAACAAGGTGCGTTTTGTATTTATGGTTGGTGGAATTAAATTAAATCAGCATAATTAGGAATAAATGAGTAAGTTTGATTAACTAGCTTAAAAAAAAGGAAAACTATACTTTTGCATCTTAACCCCTTCATGACCAGACTGTTTTTGCAATGTTGTGCGTTAATGACCGTGGATGTTTGTGTTCAGCTGTAATTTTATTCTTTGTTATTTGCTGTACCGACACATGTGATATAATGTTTACATATGATATAGGACAAGAAGGGCTTTCTTTTGATGCCATGATTTTGTTTAAATAATTTATATTATGAAAAAAAATTGAAAAATATGTTGAAAAATGCATAAAAAAAAAACTTTTCCTGACTTATTTGTAAAATCTTTTACTGAGCTACAAAAGCAAATAAAAAAACCTGCTAATTAGATTCTAATATTGGTCCTGAGTTTATAAATACCCAATGTTTTTTTTTGCTTTTTTTAATGTTTCAGTATAATAAATACAAGTAGCACCTAGCTGCTTCAAAACCATTTTTTCCAAAATTAGTGTCACTGACATTGTAACACCGATATCAGTCATGCATCAGTGAATCAGCCCCGCATGTACACATTTTTAGACATCCCAGGGTATTCAAATTGGGTTATTTTTGACACTTTTCATGCAGTAATTTTTCCACCAATCTTTGACAAGTTTTGGCGTAGTAATTTTTTTTGTGTTTTTTTCCACACACAATTTGTATTTAGGTATAAATTTACAGGGGTTGTACTGTTTTTTTGCCAACCACCCCCCCCCCCAATATATGTTAAGCAACTTCCCCTGAGTATAGCGGTACCCCACATCTATAGGTTTGCTAGTGTTATGTGGCAGGTAAAGGGCCACATTTAGGATACGGTCATTGCATGTATTTATAATGTAATGCTTTGACTACATTTCCTATCATGCTTAGCCAGCCAAAAGTGACCGTAGCATAATAGGGAATTTAGTCTATAGTAAGAAGCACAGATTGTTGCTATCCTTTCTATCCTGCAGCTGCATGGATGATATATCCAGCTGCTGCGGGCCCCTATCTACTGTTGGGGGGCCAATGCAAAGCACTGGCCCCACTAGCAGTCTTTTTTTTTTTTTTTAAATAAAATATTCCTAGAGGACCACCTAACATGTCACTGGTCCTCTACAGATTAACATCTTATTTTTATTTAATTTAATATTATTTTTTTAATTACTTTTTACATTTATTTATTTAATTTTGTTTACTTTTTTTTATTTAGATTTAACTCTAACTTTATCCCTAGGGTTATGGTTAGTACAAACCCTAATTCTAACTCTAGGATTAGGGTTTTGATGATCTCTAACCCTAACCCAAGTGTTAAGGTTAGCAAAATAAAAATATAAATAAAAAAAATATTTTGTAATTGTTTTTTTTGTTTTTTTATTATTATTAAAAAAAACCTGGGGGGTCTGGATGGGCTTGGGGGGACCAGGGGTGGCTTCCAGCACTATATTTAGTCTCTCCCTGCTCCACGATCGCTGTGGAGCAGTGAGAGACTATAGCCGTCAAAGCAGGCAACTGCTTTGACAGCTATTAACATCAGGGCACTGTGATTGGCTGTCACAGTGCCCGGATGTTTCCAGGGGGGGGCCTCAGCCGACATGGCTAAAGTGTCTCGATACCGAGACACTTAGCCATGCCGTTTAAATCACGATTGCGGCATGCCAATCGGATGTGCATGACGGTCCTGGACCGTCATTGGTCACGAAGGGAGTTTTTCCCCATGACGGTCCAGGACCGTCATTGGTCACGAAGGGGTTAAAGGGAAAAATGAAATAAATACATTTAGATATCAAACACAAATACATTAAATGTGTGCATTTGTGTTGTAATATAAGGACTTGTGCAGTGAAATTACAACCCTCACTCTCCCATAAGCTTTTGCAAATCCTTCAATGCTCTACATTGTATTTATATTTTGCACTTTTGTTATGTAAACTGCCAAAGTGCATAGTTTGTGTAGTAGATAAGGTGCACTACAACCATGGTATTTGTATAGGTTTCATTCTTTTTTTCCCTTCACAAAATAAGAAATTACAATTCTACCGTAAATTTTGTTGGGTCCTTTAATTCAGTAATATCAGAGACATGGCGGGCAGCTACATCTGTAGTAGTTTTCATGTTCATGTTCTGTAGCAATATGTTCATATTGTTTTTAACATTTACACCTTTATCTGCACTTGTCTTGTTATTTGTTTATTTTATCCTATGGACATATAATAAAAGTTAAGTTTAATTTATCAGAGACTTCAAATATTCTCTTCTTTTGTCCTTGCAGTTTTCATGTTATCCTGAGATGGAGCAGGAGAGTATCCTGCCCTGCAAAAAGAAGCCGCAAATGCCTTGCTTAGACTGGTAAGTTTTGTAACTGTAACCAAAAATTGCATATTTTTGTAACAACTATGCTTCACTATAAATAATTTGTTTTTAAATAAACTCTTTTTTTTTTAGAAGGCACACCAAGCTAAATATTGTAAACGTCTTGTGACCTGCAAACAGTGTTCTTTAGCAGGAAGCAGCACAGCTGTATGTAGTTATGCTTCTGAACACACACTACTTTTTTTGGTTTTGCATACAAGCTCAGTTTTTGACTTGTGCAAATATATACAAGGGGGAAAACACTGCCCTGTCAAGTTTTGCTGGCTGTAATCAGTCTTGACATTTAAACACTGAAGAATAAAGACCGATCAACTGTTCTGGTTCCAATGGGTGTCAAAAAGAGAAAGGGGATACCACGCCGGAGAGGTTAACAACAGTACACAAACAAGAATAAACAAACAAGAATAAACCCTGCGCAAGGAGAATCCAAAACACATGGAGCAGCAGATAAAATAAACTGACCAAGCGACAACTGGAATTTTCCAGTCCAATAGAATCTCCAAATAGGTTTAATAGGAAAACAATACACTCAAGTTTCTGTGACAAAGACCATTTCGACATTCACATCGATATCTGACATGCATGCCAAACACACCATTATTTGACGTGTGCCTCTCCTGTTAGATATGATGTACCAGATAAGCATATCAAACAGTGGCTTGATATTGTGATATTTAGAGATTAATATTGTACCTACATGTTAATGATAGGTATATAATAACCCTTCTCTTAGTTGTGTGATGAAAGAGTGGTTTAATACTCTTGATATGTGAATTGGGCCAAGTAAAAGAAAAAACTAATCTTGATCTTTGTTGATAATCCAACATGTCAAGACAACGATCTAAATTTACAGACAATTCAAAAACGGCACAATAAAATTCTTAGTAACAAAAGGAAGACATTCTCTGAATATAAGCAGGGTAAAGACAGGACTTGGAATAAATCCAATCATGGGTTGTGTAATGGGCTAGATCCAAATATCCTTCTAAGACACCCAATCTTTTCCCTCTGACTAATCATGTGACTTTGTAATGCAATACTTTTCATTCTGGTGGAACCTCTTCCCTCCCAGACTGTATTACTTCCTCTCTCACTCCTCCATCTTCCTCTTTTTTAGGACAGGACCATCCAATCGGCCTTGGTTGTGGAGGGAGGAGGAGGGGAACAGGAACAGACATGAGAGAAAGAGAGACGTTGTCCCCGTGGACAGGCAAAAGGAAGCTTGATTAAACTGAAATGTTACTACTGAAAAATTCCAAAATCAACTAGGCCAGATTTTCAATCCTCTTTCCTAACCCATTAATCCTTAATAAATACTAGGGGACATTACAAGCAGATCCCATCCTTGGCCCAGGTTTACCACCTATATCACAGATTTTCACTGATGCAAAACCCAGGAAGTACTACACAAGTGCAAACTGTAAATCATGTAAGAAGATACCTAGCACTCAGAATTGTTTCAACTTGTCCTGCAGGAGAAGCTTTTACAGTAAAATATTTTATTAACTGCAACGCTATGTACATTGTCTATCTTATCCTGTGGTTGTAGTACCCAGCATGTGGGGGAACCACTAGACCCCCTTAAGGTTATAATCTTTGACCACAAAGTTCCCCTTCACTTTAATTTGTGTCCTATAAATTTTCAATATATGGGCATTAAAGTCATACTTTCCTCATGGAAAAGAACAAAAAAAAAAAAAAAAAACTTACAAAGAGAAACTTTGTGAATTCATAAGTTAAAAAGCCTGTTTCCTTTGGACCAGAAAAAAAAAAATTACTCCCTAGTTAAAGAGCTTTTTTTATAATCATTATTTTTTAACCTTCATGTCATTTAAAAAAAATATTTTTTATATTTTCATACATGTATTTTATTATACCCATCCTTTATTATTGATCCATTTGACATGGTCTGTTTTTAATGCACTTATACATTATTTACTTACTGTATATGGTATTCATACATGGCATATATATATATATATATATATATATATATATATATATATATATATATATATATATATATATATATATAATTGTTTTTCGATATATATATGGACAGTTTATCCTGTGGACATTGTGCAGCTGTTCCTAGTTTTATTTGTTTTATGCTGTTTACATATTAAGTCTATTTTAAAGCTTCTATTGGATTGGAGTGTCTCTTTACCTGGAAATGTATTCTCACTGAATGCATGTGCTGATCCATTTGAAATAACATGGAGCTATACTTGTGAGCAGCTCTGCAACTTGCATTTTTTCCCCACACTTACTGTGAGTTATATTCTTTTTCAGATTCTATATCCCAGGTGCTGCTTCATCAGCTTTATTATCTGCTGCTACATTTTTTTATATACAGCTACAATTTATGACTTGGTTATGGTAGGTTTTGTAACCTGTTACCGGACACCCAAACTCAAATAACTCAAATAAAATAACTATTCTGTTCTAAAGCAGGACTCTTTCCCGGTCCTATGTCTTATGACACATGGACTTCTTAACATATGGCATGTGGGCAAAATGCAGCACATCTGACAGCAAGGTGTGGCCCAACTGATTTAACAAATTTTCAGTTTTGTTTGGGTAACGTGGATTTAAACTGTATTTAAACTGTTTCTGTATAAATGCAAAATAAACAAACATGTTTTTCTCTGACTGACAGACTGTTGGATACCCCTAACATAACCTATATCATGCTTATAAGCCCCGTACACATGTTCCACAAACAGGATAGAACTGTAAGAGTTACAGTGTGATAATCATACTCACTGACAATTAGATGGACCCCACCACCTAAACATTGTTTGCACTATGAATGTAGAGAATACAAATGTATACATTGTGTTTGCAGAACTGCAGCCAAACAAACAGAAAAATGGGTTTAAGCCCCACTGAGGATGCCTGTTATTTCTCCTGCTTCTGACATCACTATGGCTCAATAAGTAGGTTACACATTTTCCATCTAATGTTTTTCATTTGCATATTAAGCAACAATAAACAAGACACATCAGAGGCATATTTATCTCTAATTTACACACTTTCTTGCAGTTTATTGTATTCATGTACAAAGTCCCTTTAAATCTGTTTTATTGTCTATGAAAAGGACTTTTTGATCATCTGATCAGGGTATGCAGTGTGCGAGGGATTTTCTTTGCTATGCTTGTTTTTCCATGGGATAAGCAGAAGGGACCTAGTTAAGTGCATAGCAGTGAGAGCCAGTCGCCAACCAGCGTTAAGTACATAGCAGTGGTCGCCAGTTGCCGACCAGACCGGGCTGCCTGCTTCCCAAGGAATCATGGCAGCTGCTGATCAGAGGATAAACTGACATGTACCTGCTAGTTTATCCTCTTATTAGGGACAACTAACTTTTCACTTGTGCTTATATATTAGACATGGAAAAATAAGATCTATCAGCACTCACTCTTTAAACTGTGCAGGGTGTAGGTCTCCACCAAGTCCGACATATGATGCATCACAGCACTCAATCAAGTGAGCTGTTTATTTTCACCAAAGTGGCAATGTTTTCACCCTATGGGGTCTTTGTCAAGCCATAGACACTTGTTAAAAGTAAACAACCCACTTGATTGAGTGCTGTGTTATGCCTTTTTTTGGGGGGGGCGGGGGGGGGGGGGGGGGGGGGTTGGCATAGCTGTCCTTTCATACATGTCGTGCACGATGTGAGTAAGAAAAGGATCAACAACCACTGGCAAGTGGTATAAAAAAAATAAGGCATTCAATTTTCCAAAATACATGAAATTGGGTGGTACATTGGGTGGTACTTATCTAGCATTGCTAGATAAGTTAAATCCTTTTTCATTTATAAACAGAGTACACATGAAACGTTCCAATAGTGACACCAAGAGTGATTACATTTGTTTAGTGTCTAGTTAAACAACGAGAGGTAAAGGGGCTTTTTTTAACCAAGCTTCTTTGTCTTGTGGTTTCCTTGCCAGCGTGTCAGTCTTCTCCCCCCAGAGATATGTGAATTCCATTATAGCTAACAAATTGGATTTTTCAATCTCTGGATACATTAACACAGTCATTTCTAGCCACGGAGTCCAACCTGCTAATCAAGTCCTGCAAGCGTAGTCTTTGGAAACAGACACAAAGGCCATTTTAACGTTTACTTTTCGGAGCTGTAGGTGGGGGTAATGTTAGTGATGCTTCACTATTGGAAAAAAAATGAAGTCTGAAAAGAACCAGCCCATTGTATAAATCGACCTAACAACCAGAGAGTATTTCAATGAAACCCCTTCACAACAGGCGTTATTAAAGTGTAGTCTTGCTTGGCTGAATATTCTAGAGGTGAATGTAACTTTGCCATTTGACATTAACATGTTATGTAACATTTTTAAACTCTGTTTGAGGTTTCATACCTTCAGAGCTGTTGATCCAATGAACTTTAAATATGAGGCTGAAGAAAGAAAAACTTTAAGGGCAAATGTCAGTCGTCAAGAACCTACTGCAAAGCAAAATCCTACTCATGATGTAGCATTGGTGTAGCTCTATGCGGAGGACACTATGCTGGTCTTAAAGGATCAAGCAGATACTGACTGACAAACACAGATCATGAAATTTGTAAGTGTTAGAGAAGTATTATAAGTTGGTTTATTCCATAATATTTCACACTGTGACTGAGGAATGGGGACCACATTAGCAGCAGTGATTCTAAATACTGATTTCAAATCTGATTCAATAAACAAGGAGTGCAAGCCTCACGTCTGCATGATGTGCATATATTAAGTATATTGAACCTGTCTTGTGCATTGAATTGGAATGTATTACATGTGTACTGCAAGCACTGATTTAGTAATACTATACTCATTTCTTCATAACATTTCTGTGGCAATGTTGCAAACAAAACTGTGTAAATCAAGAATAGGGTTGGTGACATAGTTGAAATGTACAGAGCCAATCTCCTCGCTCACGCACTCAATACATTAAAGATGAAGGCTCAGGAGGAGAAATGGTATGGAATAGAGCAAGACCTGGTTAATACAAATGACTTTTATAGCCTCTTCTGGGAAACAAAAAAGGTTAAATATAAAAAGGTCTTCAATAGTATAGTTTTGGAAGATTTGATGGATAACTGGTCTAAGTTTAAAAGAGAATGCAGGCTTGAGGGCAAAGTGGTAGCCTTCCTCCCACTTGAAATCCTATCACATAATATGGAGGATCTAAATTTGAATAGCTGGACAGAAAATGGTGTTAGTAAAATTGAAGATCTTGTGAAGGATGGAGGGATCAAACCATTCTCTGAAATTGTTGATAACTTTAGGCCTCTAAACTCAGAAGTGTTTGCATATTTACGTATTAAAAGGATTCTTTTTTAATCATCTATACAGGGATCCTGTTGCTATAGATACCAGAATTAAGAATATCTTAGATAGAGAGAAAACGAAAGGCACGCTCTCATTATGTATAGAGTTAATAAGAGCTAAAGAAGTGAACTCGAAAGTTGTGGGTATAGAGAAATGGAAGAAGGAGCCGAGTATTGACATCTCCTTAGATGAGTGGCGAAGAGCTTTCCAGAGGGTGTATAAAAAAGTAAACTGCCTAAGTTTGGTAGAATTACAGTTCAAGTTTATGAACTGGTGGTATCTTGTCCCTGCCCGTCTAAATATAATGTACCCTAATCAACCTAAAGAATGCTGTGAAACTCACCTTGGTGATATGGCTCATAAATGGTGGCGTTGCGAACCAATTAAGAAGTTTGGGGGATTTATAGCTCAGAAAGTCTTGGAATTAAGTGGGATCAAGCTCCCCTTTGAACCTGAAGTTTTTTTGTTACATTTAAATCTTCCCAAAATTAAAAATCAGGAGATGGACTTTGTTGTACATACTTTGTTAGCAGCTAAAATAGTCTTAACAAGAAAGTGGAGATCTCCCTCTGTTCCCACATGGGAACAGGTGAGATCTCAACTACTGCATCAATTGAGAATGGAAAGGGGAATTATAAAACATCAATCAGGTTCTCCTGAAAAGAATGAGGATTGGCCTATTGGATTCAGTTGATTTCCCCCAAAGAGCATTAGTGTATACTATCATAAAAGGAGCTTTAGTAGCTCCATGATTGAAAACCCCAGGTAATTTGATGAAGCTTGATTATTGAATTCTGGAGGGGATCCCTTAGGTGGATCCACCCCAGCTTAATACAATACCTCATGTGATTTTTGTTTTGATATGTTTGTGTGTAGATGTGTTGAGTGGGAGAAGGGGAAAGTGGAATCGGGGAAAAATATTTCCGACAAAGTGTACCTAATTGAGGAACTATTGAGTATTTAATATGCCTTTTAGGCTGAAGGATTTGGTTTACTCATCCTGGGAGATTATTTGAATTAATTGAATAATCTATGTAGTTAGCATTGTTAAATACATACTTTTGCACTTTAGATAAGAGACTGAGTCCAGATGGTCTCAATCCCCAGTATCTGCTCTCGGCACTTTATTGTATGTGATTGTTGTTGTTTTTGATTATATTGCATTTTGAAGTATTTTCGTATTTTTTTATACTGTTTGTATGTCTATGAAAATGGAATAAAAGAATGAAATATAAAAAAAAAAAAAAAAAAAAAAAGAATAGGGTTGGTAGGAGAGGCAACAACATTTTGTATGTATGAAAAATGTTTTTGACGCAAATTAAATGTACCTACTGGTTTAACCATACACAGTAAATGAGGAGACTATGACAAATTACCTAGCAATGTGTCAATATTAAAGGGATATATATGATCTACTTTTTATTTTTGAATTGTTTAATAGTATATGCTAACCTAAAAAACTGCTTTTGAAAGGTTTCCTGAATTGAATTTGTTTGTCCACAAATTTAATGATGGGTTGGGTGAACTTCAAGATGGTTTAGCACATCTCCTCATCCAATACCGAGCAGTTAATGACAAGGCGTGTTATCACAGCACACACAATTTCCCTCTAGATGGGATGTACAAGATGGCAATAAAGCATTATAGATAATGGATCCATTACGACTTTAATCATGATCCTATTTCTCAAGATATTCCACTCTTACACTAAAAGGGAAAGTGTGACATGAAGCAAATAGGATTAATTAATGGTTGTAATATCTACAGAGAAGCAGATATGTTGTGACGTGGTTAATGAATTTGTTGCGTTTGATGTATAGGATTCATTTACACATACATTATGTGCCTGTTTAAATGATCAAATGATGATGATAATGACCTATAGTGGTACTCCCATAAACAAAATCCCATTTTCTTTGCCAACAGGATCCGGTCCTTATATGTTTCCTCTGTCAAATCATAAATCGCAGAGCTACATACCTTCATCAATATCTGGTGGCAGACCTCCAACAAACACTTTGCGTGAATATCGTTCCACTCGTTCTCCATTAGGATGTGGGAAGCAGTGAGGTGATCCCAAGCCACTGTGCAAATTCTGGTCATTTCGACCATCATCCAGGAAGCCATCTTCCATTGGGAACAGAGAGGACTGACCTATAAAGAAATATGAAGATTACTAAAGCAGTCTACACAAACACATGCTGCATGAAGTAAGAATGATTCACAAATACATGAATACAATGTATATATATATATATATATATATATTTTAAACAGTCATAAATGTAAAAATGGCTACACATGGATACAGGTGTTTACTTTCTCTGTCGAGTAGAAGCCAGGCTGAATGTAATGAGGAGGTGTGGGTGTCAGGGGGTAAATAGTTGAGTAGTGAACACGAGGGATAAATCACAGTAGAAACTTAATTATTTCAGAAGCATTAGGCTCAAGGTGTTAAACAGCCCTCCAGGTGCTGCTGAACTACAAATACCATATTTACTGATCTGCTTCTAGAATGGCAGAGAATTATGGTAGTTGTGGGTAAGAAAAGCTAAGTGGACTAGTCAGTGTTTCATAGTAGCAATTATACACGTACTATTTGTATTATAGTACACACACACACACACACACAAGTGAAATATATTATACATTAGCAATGACCAAAAGTAATATTATGAAACTAATGAATAGCGGAGCACTTCTATAGCTTGATGTGATTTTATGATTCGCAGACTTGTATACTAACAAGCACCTATAGTTTTATTACTCAGTAAATTAAAGGCAAAAGATATAAGAAAGGAAGACTCCGCTACAAAGACTTAAAGAACACAACAGCAACTTTAACAAGAGAGGTAAACCAAAAGATATGCTGTCCTGGTGATGTTTATAGACAAATTTGAAGAGCTTAAGCAATGGTAAGTTCACAAACAAGGAAACTTGCCCAACAGGAAAGAAATGCCATTGTTTACTACACAATAATATCAAAGAAGCCGGCACACCTAGACAGTCCAATGTAGAGAAATGGGGTTTTATTTTTTTCATATATAAAATCACAGAATAAAATTGGCGTGAGGAAGACAGACTTAATGCTTAATCGTAAGTGTGCTACATATTTCCTGGGAGTAGGAAACTGGTGCAACCTGCTATAAAGCATATGGAACAAAAAAGATTTTATTTTTTTAAGTGCAGTGATATGCCTTGAATATGTCTATTCTATAAGGATGATCATAGATGAGTAGTGGAGGTCATGGCTCAATGGGAGAAGAGCGGATATTAAAGGAGCAATCCGGACCGTTTTTTTCCTTACGTTTTAAAAATTACATGCCAACAACCTTTTTTTTATGAAAATTACAAGTACATGGCTCCTCCCCTTCTTTAGACATGGGGCACTGCAGTTGTAGGCTTAGATTGTATGCTGAATAAGGATGGTACAGAAAACAGACACTAAAAGATTTTTTTTTCTTGATTAACTTATTTTATTCCTGGCACATTGGGTACCCATCATGGTCCTTACAGATAGTAGTAATAATAATACCAGCCATGCTGACATACAATTGGTCTCAAACCACATTTTTCTTTGCCAGCCTGCCTGTAAAATATCGGTTGGGTGGCAACTTTACTTCTGCATTGTGCAGTTTTTAGAAATTGCAGCACAAAAAGTAACAAAAAAGTAAAGTGTTGGTTCAATTGTCATGCATGAGTCAATGATTGTTATCTAAGGTTCAGTCAGGAACCGAAACCTGTAAACGTTTACTTGGTTAGGCTTTCATGGAATGACAAGTCCAAAAATCATACATAAAAAGTGCAAAAATTATTCCTGGAAAGAGGTGAACCTAGTCCATGCTAGTCACTTATCTAACAGGTCTATAAAATGATGTAATGTTTGCCTTGGGTTAGTTTACACAATCAATTCTTGAATCCCAGTGACAACTAAGACTATAGTCATCTCTAGTAGCAAAGAGACAAAGTACACAGAAAAAAAAAAGCATTAAATGCAAATATCACATGGGCATGGCAGACAAGGAACAAAATCTCCCAAAAATCTCTCTTTTGTTTTACTTTGCTAACAAAGATTCAAACTGGGTCATATTATGGTATCCCAGTGTTATGTGTTCTACATGTCACACAAATACATCAATGGACAAAGCATATATAGAGTGCAACAGTGCGAATATACATATATATAGATCTATATTTAAGCTAAGCAACCAATGAATCTGCTTCAAACTTTTGTGTGTATGCTACTGTGCATCGATCAGCAAGACAAGTGTGTGTGTGTGTGTGTGTGTAGAGCTATCTATCTATCGATAGATCTGTACACACACACACACACACACACACACACACACACACACACACACACACACACTTGTATTACTGATCGATGCACACTAGCATACACAAAAAAGATTAAAGCAGATCCATTGGTTGCGAAGCCTTATATCCATAGTATGCTCGTTTGCTTGTTATCTGTATATAGTCTGAGGTCCTTGAAGCTCTGGTAACATATATATATATATATATATATATATATGTGAAAATAATAATATACAACGGCTCCAGGTGGAGCCGAAACGTCGATATAGACGACAGATAGTATGTAATACATTTTTTCTATTTTTCTAAAAAACCTATGAGTGCCTGTTTTGTATTTGGATTGATATGTTGTTGAAAAAAGTACACTGCACCTAGGTAGTGAACGATGTATTGATTTAAAGCTGAGTGCACTACTGTTTGGATTTTTATATATATATATATATATATATATATATATATATATATAATGTGAAAATTATATCAAATTGTATTCAATGGTGATAAGCACCAACTACACACTCTTGGCATTGCAAATGGTGATATTAGGTTGTGTTGCCAGCTCTAGAGCCATGTATACCCATTACTTGAATCTCCCATAGAACAGTTTTTGTGCGGTCGTTGCGCCCAGTGTAAGTTTTGAACGGTGTAGTAAGTGTGATCTGCAGACCTGTGTGGCCTACCCCACAGATGTTGTTGTTGCTCCTAAAGATTTAACTAATATATTATAATTTATAGTGAAATGGAGTTTAGTTGGTATTAAACAGTGTGTATTTTAGATTAATGTATATTTGCAGACATAGCATAAAAGGGACAGTCTAGTCCCCACACTCAGTTTGGTGCAAGATGAAGATTACTGCTTGCATAATGCACAGGTTTTTTTCCCCAGTGTGATTTGATGCAGTCATTCTGCATAAATAACATGTTCAATATTTTACCCAAGCCCTTCCTAGTGATTACAAGTGCAGCAGCTCTGATTAAATGTTTTGTTTCATTTAGTCACTTCCTGTGCTCTTGGAATTGAGTACATGGTGTGGACTGTGATAAACTTGCTCTTGTACACAATAGGATCTCTTAACAGTGCAACACATTGTCTGATGACATCATTATATTCCATTTATGTGAATGAAATTATTCGGATTGGTTTCTGCAGCAAGCAAAAAAAAATAAAAAAAGGAAATACCTTACTCAGCTAGTGGGCAAACTTTTGTAATTTCATCGTAGCTGTAAGTATTTTGTATTTTAAGCAATATCAAATGTAAAACATGCATTTTAACGCCCTTTGTGAACCTAGGACATTGCCTCCTGATTTTAGTGGTCCTAAAAGACACTAGGATGGCATAGAACCTCCTGCTTTGAGGGGCCTCAGTCTGACAGGGAAAATGTAGCCGGTGTTCAAAGCGGTCACCGGCTACATTTTACTTAATTGCGGTTGTGTCCGAACTTCCGGGTTCAGGCATGCCTGCGTGATGTCAAATGTGACGTCCGGAGGTATCTCGATCTTTTGGCAGGAACCCACATGGTCTATTGAGACCTGATCAGGTCTCTGCCATAGTGTTCCTGGCTACCAATCACTTTGTGATCGGTGGCCAGGAACAAAACATGACGTATTGAAGCTTGAGTCACCTGTGATGCAAGCATCATGCATCACAAAGAGGTTAAAGTACTTTGAAAACACATTAATATGCATTAATATTTGGAAGATACATTTTGGGCACTAGACAGTCCCTTTAATATATTTCTTTTTTTTTTTTTTAACAAATTTATTCTTTATTCATTTTCTTTTATCTTATGACAAACAAACATTTAACATGTATGATGTATTACACATAAAATCATTACAAAAAGACAGACAAGGCAAAGTGCAGTGCATTATTATCTAGTGGTCTTTCCAGTAATCTTGCTATGTAAGAGTGCTTCTAATACACTGCACGTGTGGGGTAGCGCCCCAGTCCTGACAGTTGAATTATTCCCAGAAGTCTTAGGTTTTAAAATGTAATGTTTTTGGCGAGGTTGCTAAAATTACTCTATTCCTCCGGATGGTGTGCTAGCCATTTAGACCATCTTCGTTCGAAAGCAATACCATTTCCCAGGGAATATGCCAGATTTTTTTCCATTTTATATTGATATTGAGTTTGGATTTTTATTTGAGACCATGTTGGTGTTTTCGTAGTTCTCCATAATCGGGAGAACACCATTTTCGTCGCTAACATTATATGAATAAGGATGTATTTTTTTATCAAAGTGTATTTTTTTATCCAAGATATGGAATAGAGCAGTTTCAAGTGACATTTCGAGATATTCGTCTATCACTATTATCGTTTCCCTAAATACTATTTTCCATATATTCTTGATCATTGCACACTCCCACCATATGTGTTTATAGTTACCTTCTTCTCTGTTGCATCTCCAGCATATACTAGAGTTGTTTTTATTTAACTTATTCATTATTTTAGGGACCAGATACCATCTGTATATCATTTTATAGTGTAATTCCACTAGATTAAGACATTTTACTGATATCCTAACTTCTTTTATAGAGTCACACCATTGTTTATCATTTATAGGGGTTT
This sequence comes from Pelodytes ibericus, assembly GCA_036172795.1. NCBI lineage: Eukaryota > Metazoa > Chordata > Amphibia > Anura > Pelodytidae > Pelodytes > Pelodytes ibericus. The sequence goes on along the minus strand of CM069858.1, from coordinate 90,482,372 downwards.
TTAACTCATTATCCCAAGAATTCCACGCTTTAGATCTCATATTTTTTTGTTTTATCCCTAGAATGGTGTATATCCTCGGCATGATTTTTCCTTTTGTCTTTTTTCCAAATAGTTCTTCTAGGTTTCTCTCGAGATCATCTTCTCCCCAGTTCAGAACTGTATTTTTTGATAGGAAATTTTTAATTCGTAAGTAAGTGAAGATCTCACTATTAGGGAGATCAAGATCGATTTGGAGTTGTGCGAAGGTTTTAATACTCCTCCCGGGGGCTATGTCTAGTATTACAGTATCTTCCCTGGTTTTCCATTGTTTAAGGTTTAGATCTTCCACATTATATTTTAGAATCTCTAGTGGTAAATTTGTGTGAATCTTTCCACTTATATTATTTTGTTGTTTAAAGAGTTGCCACTTTTGTAATAAGAAATATATTTCTAATATTTAACATACATTACACTTTCCAGAACACCACAAAAAGTCATCTAGGAAAAAAACATCAGGGAGTATTCTGAAATTTTAAAATTCCCAAAGCAAAATACCTCACCTTCATAAACAATATTGTGTCTATAATATATTTGGTCTTCTTATTTCAGTAAATGCTCAAAGTGGAAAATCTGAGTGTATTTTCCTTAGTGGTTTCATTTTGTGCTGCATGCTAATCCATACAAGTCTTGTTTTGCCACACACTTAATTAAATAAACTTAATAAGATCACTTAAACGACCACGCTAGTCTGGGGAGGGAGAAATGGACAAATAAATGCATATTAAAGCAGACACAAACAATAAATCTGCATTTATTTCTTAACTTTTGTTTAGTTTTTGCAATACTTAACTTGAATATTTACCTTATGCTTGCTCTCTCATTAGGACTGGCCCTATAACTATGAAATTGTAAAATGTATGTAGACATTGGGAGACCCCACAGCTCCTGAGAGCCAATGAGAGGGCTGTCACTATGATGCCTAGGGATGTGCACTGCACATGTGTAAGAATTTAGTGATGCCGACACTGGTGGTCACTAATTGGTGATTGGCCCTTCTCCACCAATCACATTTATTGTATACACCGGTATGCAAAAGAAAACATTTATAATGTACAGTTTAAACAGCAACACATGGATTATACCGGTAGTTAATGTGATGGCTGAAGTGTCCTTTTAATGGTGCAAATCTTATTCAAATTACAAAATAGTGGTCGGTCAGAAAACTGGACAGTATTTTGCAGTGAGAACAAATGGATGTTTATGAACAAAAGATGTGATACTAAAAGTTTATAAAAGACACATTTATAATAGATAACTTACCTAATAGATTAACAACATGGCAAAATCAAGCACAATAAAGCATCAATAACATTCTTGTTAGGGTTTATCTTTTCCAATTTTACATACAGAGGTTACAGAGCTGGTTAAATATTACCAATGTCCAGTAATCAGGGTGAAGCTAAAGCTAAAAGCAACATGTATCACTTGACTGCTAAGTATATTGCCTTGTTGCAGGCAAGTGAATGAAGGGCAAATTGAAGCCCTGGTTATGGTTTTGAAGAAATTCTATCCACATTCCTGTATTACATGATACTGTATAGTCATGGGACCAAATTTTGCTAATATGGCAATTAATGATGCTAATCCGTGATTACAAGTTAAAACATAGAATACAAAGTGATCTTATGATTTTATACATTTTACATGCGTAGATGACGGAAAAAGAAGAAATATTACCTCGCCTTCGCCCATATGTCCTTGCTGCATGTCAGAGAGAGAAAAGAGCCTATCAGAGAATGTTATCACGATAAGGACATTGAAAGACATCACTTGTGCTTCACTCTTCCTGCACAAATATGGTTGGAAAAGGACTGCCAACTATGCTTACATGATGTGCTTATCACTGGCTTATTACAGATCAAAGTAAGAAAGTAGGAAGAACATATCTACAGCATGTTTATAGCATAAATCAATGCTAGCATCCCAAATTGTCAGTTCTGCCACAAGTTCTACACTTACAGTTATATTACTTGTTATCAGTTAAGTAGGTGTTCACTTTACTGTTCATATTATAGTTAATTTCATCCAGAGAAGGCTCACTGAAATTACAGTTTCACAAGAGAAGAGGGCTATCTTCTTGTTATCCATGAGTTGTAACAAAGAGTCCACTATTTTAAAAAACAAACAAACAAAAAAAACTAAATACAAAAAAGTTAGATACCTCTCAGAAACAACTGTGGCGTGTACATGCAATTATAATATAGACAAGAAACCATTTGTAGTATACATGTAGTACACAATATTGAACTTCTCAAGGTGTTAATTGTAATCAAATGATCCAAATTGGCATTCAATGTCAAGAACAGAAGTAACAAATACAGAGATGGCCCTCGTCACATGATCGACAGTGTGACTATCAGAATGCACTTTACTTCCTCCTCTCATAAGTAGAACATTTGATAGAAAAAAAGTATCTCTTTATGTTAACATATCCTTGTCATCAACTTGATTCAAAGGTATCAGTAAGAAGAAGAATGTTGATCACACATAGCTGGGGAGCGCAACACAGGAAAAAAAAAACCATGTTTCTAAAGCTGAGGCACATTTGGCAATGTTGATCTTAAGGCAATTCCTAACTGGATTCACATTTCAAAATTATCAGTTGACAATCATGTGACCAGACAATGCCATGGCACTTTCCTGCAATATCATAGCATAGACCATTGGGTCCATCCGCATGGACATCTGTCCTAATCTTTACCTCGCCAAGGCTCACACACTTTGAGCTGGTTCATACTCCTCAAATTATGATTTTGAAAAACGAACTGAGCTTCATTAAAAAAAAAAAAAAAAAGAAAATCAAGCAATTTGTGGATATATCCCTGCATGATGAAACATTAGGCTAGACCTTGTATGTTAATTTATTATCTGGACAGGCTCTATGGGATAAGACAAGAGTTTAACCCAAGGTTCACTGGACCTTCTCCACAACAACCTAATGTATGTATGTGTCATCTAGCAAATAGTGTCTTGTAACAGTCTCTAATTACCGTATTTGCTCAAATATAAAGACATGGTTTTTTTCAGAGCAAATGCTCTGAAATAGGCGCCTCATCTTATATTCGAGGTCGTCTTATAATCTGACCTCAAATCGATACGATACGTGCAGACATCCTCCATGCTGCCCGACACCTCCATCTATTATGACGGACAGCCGGTCCGTCATAATAGACGGCAGTGTCGGGCAGCATGGAGGATGTCTGCACTATCGTGCAGACATCCCCCAGCTGACGGATTCTCCCTGGTGGCTAGCGGGGCAGCGGAGGATGTCTGCGCGATGAGCGGAAGTGCCCGGCTTCATCATAGAAGTCCCGGCAATCGTGCCGGGCGGCAGCAGGGGGAGTCTGCGCTCATTGCGCAGACATCCCCAGGCTGTTAGAGAGGGGGATCCAGGTCCCCTGCAGCTCTGTTAGGGACCTGGATCCCTGTTTTATAATCTGACCTCAATTTGAGGTCAGATTATAAGACGACCTCGATTATAAGACTGAAAAAAACCTTGTCTTATAATCAAGTAAATACGATATACTCCTCCTGTAATAGCTTTGTAAAACAAATTGTGGTGAGAAAGGGATGCAGACTTTGTTGCTATGAAATGAATAAGCAACCCCCCATGTTATTTTAACCCCTTCCGGACATTTAACCCGAAAAGACGCTAGGAAATTGAACGTCCTGCGATGAGCTGTGCTCAGATCCCGTTGCAGGGACTTGCAGCAGGATATCAATTGTCAGATGAGGCCATTGACAGGGAAAATGTAGCTAATGCTCAAAGCACTTTGCGTCGCAAAGGTGTTAAGAAGCATGACTGCAAATAGATGGATAGGCTCTATGGGATAAGACAGGAGTTTAAAACACTGTTCAGTGAATCTCCTCCACAACAACCTACAGTATGTGCCATCTAGCGAACAATGTTTTGTAATGTCCTCCAATTTCTGTATTCTGGATTTCTACAAACAATATATTTTATCCTAACTTATTCTTGCCACTGGTACATATATATATATATATATATATATATATAGTCAGTCACTCACACACACACACACAGTCAGTCACACACAAGCCAGCAGTTCTTGTTTGTTTGTTTTTTCTAACACCATCCCCTCCTTGCTGCTTTACCTCATTGTATGGGAGGGGGACATTTCAGCTGCAGTATGGTCTGTGCCTCTCACACAGGTACTGACAGTCGTCACTAGTAGCCTTGCTGACTGTCGGAATGTCATGTGACACCCAGCGTCCAGGCGCTAAAGAGTGGGGTGTGAATGGGGCAGAGTAGCACATACCTTGCTCAAGAAGAAGGAAACAAATGATCCCAGCAGCAACAGCCGCTGTGTGGGGATTTGTCAAGCCCTGTGATAACATTTTAAATGCAATTAAAAGAAAATTAAACTTGTCAAAAGGTGCAAGAGAAAGAGAAGGAAATAAATGTTTTGGCAACTTAATAACAAATAGACAGATAGGTTATTTCTTTAATTGGGGACTGTTACAGTAATAGTACACTTCCCATTTGAATATGGTTTTTGTGCACAACAGTCTTATTTTACATAGGATTTTAACATATTTGTTTCTTTCATGTATTGAATTCAAATCGCAAATACAAATCTCTGACAATAGTTATATCAATGACATAAAACGGGTAGTGGTGCATTAGAAGAATTGCTTTTTTTTCATATTGATTCTAAGTGGTAGAACATGCTGCCTATTCTAAGTACACCAACATCAAGCCCTATTCAACCACTCTGACCTCAAAACTACTGCTGGAGCAGCAGTTCAGTGAAATGCAATGCAGAGTCTAGACCAGGGATTGACAAATTAGATTTAAATCTAAGAGCCAGCAGAAAAATTTAGGAGCAGTACAAATGTCACAAAGGAGCATGCCGTTTGGGTTTTAATCCATATATAAATTACATACAGCTATTTATACACGCTATTCATACTGATTCACAGACATACTCTACACACAGAGATCCTGACACATGATAAATAATTATACTTCGCACATGGCAGAAGTTCACCATGGCACAGGGTCCATCACTGAAATGGGGGAAGGGCAGATTCAGCGTATCTCTCCAAACACATTCCAGAGTACCTTATCCACTTCAAAACAAAAGCTTCTGGCTCTTATTTTTCACAATCTAGGTTATATAACTAGAAAATAAATGGCTGTAAAATGGCTCTAAATGTTCTAGTTACATGGTTTTACTAAGAAGTGTATTAATTAGTTTTTGTCCATTAGGTGGCGATGAAGATTACATTAGAAAGTACCTTATTTGGTACCATACACACAATAGAGAGTCTTTTCATTAAACAGTGAACTGTAGTGACCAGGCACTAAAGAATCATACCCAAAGTACAGACTTGATTAAATAGGCAAGCTGGAGAATTTTATTTTTAACTCTGCTATTTTGGCCTGATAATTGCAGCTTGCTATTTAGTAATAACCCCAATATCTTAAAGGAAATGAACAGATATAATTAAGTCACAGGAATACCAAAGGTATTAATAAATCTAAAATACAAAGGTTATGTAAACACACTTATCTTTATGGTTACAAAGTGCAAAATAATGATTGTGTTTATACAAGAGGATTTACTTTTATCATTCCAACTATGTTCTAGTTCATTAACCCCTTAGTGAACTGACTTTAACAACATGTTTGGTCATTCTAGACAATGTTTTTAACACTTCTACGGTTTTTGTGTTTAGCTGTAATTTTTCCTCTTTACTGTACCCACAAAAATTATACATTGCTCTTTTCAGGATAAGAAGGGCTTCCCTAAGATACCACTGTTTTAATCATAATTTACTACAAATAAAATGAAGAAAAACTGAAAATAAAAACAACAGTTTTTCTAACTTTTACATGAAAAATCTTTTACACATCTATAAACGCTCATATAAAACCCCTGCTAAATAGATTCTAAATTTTGTCCTGAGTTTAAGCATACCCAAAATGACTTTTTTGTTGTTTATGGAAGTTATAGAGAAATAATATGTCAAAAGATTTTAGAGAACTTACATTCTCCTATATCCTCCTTCAGTAATGAGCTGTTAAATTACTCATTGCACATCACAGGCAGCATGTAGTGGAACTACAATGTATTGTTACCAAGAAAATTAGAGCCCACCTTCGTTATGAAAGTTGCTTGCACAGCAAGATTATCAGGGAAAGAGGAGGGCAGGAATCTGGTAGAAGGAAAGGCCAGTTAAAGTGAGTGGGCTGTGCAAGGGAAATTGAAAGTGTGATACATAGTTAGTATGCTTTATTGGTACTTTATGAGAGTGTCTTCCTAATCCTAGTGGATAGTGAAAAAATCAAATGGCACTCTGTATTGAACATACAGAAAATATTAGGTTAATATTGTATTAGTCTCATGAAAACAACAAATACAACACTGTGTGGTATCTCTTTCTACAGAGTAAAAGCTGTAAAGGAGGATTAAACCCTAGTCACAGTACTTATGTAGAGCACACGTGGTATACGCAAAATAAGCATTGCACCATTGTCTGGCTATTCTTTCAACAGAGGAAAAACATTACTTAAGCAATACGCAAGCAATTTTGTATACACTTTGTACAGGTTGGTTAAAGACCATGTGTACCTTGGTACTCCGTGCCCCCAGGATTTTCCCTTTTCTGTGTAGGAATGTTGCTTTATCTATTATATTTATATAGCTTCAATACGTTAATACCCAAGGTCATGAGGTTCCTTCTCTAGCTCTAAGACTGCCCTGGTACCGTGTGCCAGTGTGATAGCTCAGTGGGCTAATGTATCAGTACAATCTGTTCAACCCTTGTGGGACACTGGTTCAATTCCCGGCAGGGTTGTCTCAGCCCATCATTCTTCTGAGGTTGATAAAATTAGTACCCTTACCCTGGATATTGGGAAAAAGTAACCTCCCCAGGACAGACCAGAAAATATCTAAATGTACCTTTTCTGGTTAAACATTGTTATTATTATGTAAACAGCAGACATAAGGCTAGAACAGATATTGTAAAAGAAGAAAATGCCTGCATGTATACAAAAAAAGGTGTATGGCATCCACAGATCGACTACTACTAGAGGGGTCAAACTTTGTGTGATCCCTAAAGTGCCCATTTCCTGGTAATGCTCACCCTTTACCAGCGGTGGCGAACCTATGGCACGCGTGCCACTACTGGCACGCAGAGCCCTCAGCTGTGGCACGCGGTCAGGTTCAGCACTCACCGCTTATCTGCTCCGTTGCCCTGGAGGTGCAGGCATCAGCGTAATAGATTGGCGCCGCCGGTCATCTGTTTCTTCTCCAGATGATTGGCGCATGGGCGTTCTGTGAAGAAGCGTTCAAGTCGGAAAGCAATTAACTGTTTGCTTTCCGACTTGAACGCTTCTTCACATAACGCACATGCACCAATCATCTGGAGAAGAAGCAGGTGACCAGCAGCACCCGTCTATTACACTGATGCTTGCACCTCCAGGACAACGGAGCAGATTACCGGTGAGAGCTGAACCTGTATGTGTGTGCGTGTTTGTGAGTATAAGTGTGTGTGTGTGTGTGAGTATGAGTATACGTGTCTGTGTATGAGTATGAGTATAAGTGTGTGCGAGTATGAGTATAAGTGTGTGCGAGTATGAGTATAAGTGTGTGCGAGTATGAGTATAAGTGTGTGCGAGTATGAGTATAAGTGTGTGCGAGTATGAGTATAAGTGTGTGTGTATAAGTGTCTGTATGAGTATAAGTGTGTGTGTGTGTTTGAGTATAAATATGAGTGTGTGTGTGAGTATAAATGTGGGCGCATGAGTATAAGTGTTTGTGTGAGTATAAGTGTGTGTGTGTGAGTATGAGTATAAGTGTGTATGTACGTGTGTGTGTATGAGTATAAGCGTGTGGGAGTATGCGGTGTTGGCAATTTGTGGTCTGCAAATTTGTGTCGGTCAAAAATTGGGCACTCGGGACCAAAAATGTTCGCCACCACTGCCCTATACCCACACCCTCAGTTACACCGTGGGGACAAAAATACATTAAGCAGACCTTTGCTAATCTACTTAATTTCAGTCCCTTAAAACAAGGCAGTCTCAATTAATCTGGTCTTTATCTAGGAGCACATACAAAAACATGTCAATAGATTCATATGTATAGAATATTTATTCTGCCTCTCCCACTGTCATCTTCTGTAGAATTGCATACTGTACATTCCTAGCAAGAGACCGCAAAATAATTTATAAAGCAACACAACACACCCAGTGATCACTCTAGGTTAAATTTAGAAGCTGGGGGAGCTAACTGCTTACTAGGTCACATATTAGAGAACTACTATTGAACTAATTAAAAATAAGATGGGAAGGCAGAACAAAAAGTCTGAATCCAGAAACAGCCGCTCTTCAAACCCTTGTGGATGTTTACGGTGCCCACACACTGAGCCAGTGGGGAGCAGCGGATCTAGCGTGGTACTTTCAGGGCATTGAAACTTTATTTGAAAGGAAGGATGACATGTACAGTATGACTCAAGGCAGAACTTAAACCTCACTCTTCGTTACCTCACGTGGACTGTGTTCACTTTAAAACTTTGGCGAATCAGACCATTCCTCATTGAACACCGCATGTGGACTAGCTTGAGACTGCCACTCAAACAATGGACCACTAAAGTTAATTTGCCAAATAATAGCTTAGTGGTCCTTTCACTCACTGTGCATGATCCCACTGTCTTGGCCAGAATGCTGTCAAGGCAGGGTGGGTATAGAGGTCATTTTTATGACCTAATTGCCCTAAAATTGTGTGACACTCTTTGGCCAAAGGTTGGTTTACCCACTTGGGGTTTAGCCCCACATTAACTTTTTTGTATTTGACTCCCTAGTCTCTGTCTTTTTGCTTTTCCCTTCCTCTCCACTCTGTTCTAACTAAACTTGGGAATATACACTGTTCTCACTGTTAAGTACTAAGCGATGCTTAGAATGTTATTGCCTTCTATGTTATATTGATGGAACATCTGTATCATTTGTGTTCAAAAACAAAAAAAACTCTACACATTTTAAATATTAAATAAGAATTTTTAAGCATGAGCTGCTTTTACAACCTGGTAAAACATTTATAGATTTCAATATAGTTTACACTTGACTCATTCAGAGGCTTATTAAGAAGAGACAGATTCTCTACATTACTAGATGTGGTTATGGCAATCCACTCATCTGCCCCCGCCTGCGTCAACCACAAGACATCACTGCTACAAAATAATTATTTTTACAAAAAAAAATAAACAACTGAGTTTACTCACAAGGCAAAAGTACATGTCTGTGCAAAAAAAAAATCCCAAAAGGGAGTCCAAAATAATTAGAAGATGCTTTGAAAGTTGAAAATAGCTACCAGTTACAAAAACCTTCGTCTGCCATTCTTGGGCCTGCAATTCTTCTTGGCAGCTGTGTGAATGCTTTTTTTGTCCTATGTCCTAGGACACCACTTCGATGTGGTAATTAACATTCATCACATAATGAACGGCTAGTTGTTCTTCCAATTTATAGCAAAGGTTTGCAAACAGTCTCTCAGTGTAAACCGTATGGGTCAGAGGTTTTATCCTGGGTGGAACATTGATGAGAGATGTGAGAGTTGTGGAAGTGAATGAAAGGATTTCCCAGACAGAAATCCTCCAAACCCCCTTCCTAATAAAAAAGGCTTCCGGTCTGAAGAGACCCGTGACCAAATCTGCAGGTGAATGGGTTTCCATGGGATGCTGCATGGGCCTTGTTTAGTTGTAGAGCATGCATTCACCCCTGGCCTTCCCACACTGAGGCTATGAGTTAAAAAAACTAAAAGGGTCTACTCAATATGAGCCAATTTTTGACACCAAAATAGTGCCTTCAAGTTGCGGAGCTACCAGAGTAAGAATTTTTATTCACAGGGCATCCTTTGTGTGCCCACTGCCCTGGCACATAAAGGGTGTCCTATACCCATGAGTTTGAGTGAACAGGCCTCTATCATTTACGAATACTGTACTATTTTAGTATGCAACATAATATCACCATGTTTTTGAGAAAAAGGGAGGGTGCCAATCACCAGTATCTTGCAAACTGATACTTTTAGGTATAGGAATTGTGATGTAACATGGAGATTGTCTGGTCCTTTTAAACTCAAACCAAGCTTTTTTTTTAAGCCATGTTTTAGAACACAGTTATTAATTAAATTAACCTTGTTCATTTATTTGGTATCAGTTTTAGATGCATTGGGTCCCCAGCCCCTCCCACTTTACCTCCTACCCCTTGGCTCTGCTGCAGGGTCATTAAGCTGAAATTGAGGGGCACTATATTGGTTCTCCACTCTTCTCCTGCAACAGGTGACCTGAGGACTACAAGCACACATGTTGCATTAGAATAAGACAGGAGAACCAAGATGCACCTGCGCTTGCAGTAAACACTGGGAAAAGGAGAAAGGTTAGTAAACTAAATAAGGCATATTAAAATGAGCTGGGTATATGTTTAAACTAATGATGCTCGCTTTAAACATGTACATGTTAAAACTAATGTTTGGTTACACATTAAGATGCATTTCTGCTTTCTATTTATACATGAAATGAGGACGAGCACACTCATAATACTAACTACTCTTGTCTTATTGAGACCACCTGTTCCCTGGATTAGTTTCTGACTTTTTCTCCACACAGACTGCATTTGTTCAGTACAGGAGATTAATTAATTGTTGGACTGATTTCTTTTAATGGCAATTATAAGGGGTGTCAATGGTGAAATAGGGAGTGCAGGTTATATAGGGAGACTAGGTGATATCAGGTTATTGTGAACAGAAACAATCACATCCGCATTTACAAAACCCAGCACCACTAATCCTCATCTAGCTCCTGCACTAAGATTGTCTAATTGAACCTAGATCCTAATATACAGCTCACCCTCTGGGAAGAAGGCAAGTTACAATGTATAACGTGGTCTTTTATGTGGTTTTGGTAAGAGAGCAGTAATACCGTATTTATGCAAATCTAATGTGCCATCGAATGTAAGGAGCACTTCAAATTTTGACACCTTGAAGGCAAAAAAAAAAAAAAAAAACTTTTTAGCTGGCGAATGTAATGCGCATTTGTACAAGAAGATTTTTTTTTATAACAACTAGTTCATGCTACCAACTCATGATAGTTTTGTTATAAATGACATTGCTATACAACAATATGATGGAATTTCTATAAGTAAGAGAGGGAAGTGCGCAGTTTGTCTTTATTGCGTCGTGCTTTCATTTTTGTTAATAGCAACATTTTGGGGGTTTTGAATTAAGTTGCAACATAAAGCCTATGTGCATTAGATTAGAGTAAATACGGTATTATTTATGTCAGCACTGTCATGCGGCTCCTAGGTAAAATGGGTGCACCGCTGGACCTAAATAAGTCCATTCTCATCTCTACTGCATACCTCCCAAACTGCATATGGGAATGCTGTGGGGTGGCTTATAAGGGGGCATGTTGGCACTACCGAACATGAGAGGCAGTGCCACCACACCGTGACTATGCATGCATAGTATTCACACTCCAGTGTTCCACATGCTAGGGGATTAAGTCAAGTCCGCTAGATAGTTGGGAACTATGCTATTTTTAATTATTAAAGGGTTACTGCAATTTTACCTCTCATTGACTGCACTTATTTACGTTTAACAAAGAGGAAGTGAAAAAGAAACAGAGATACAGACAGATATTGTTCTCCCAAGAACTTGGAGAAAGTAGAAGCCTTTATACCATGTTCTCTTGACACAAGAGCAGGATGCTCATTGCCTTTACCTACATCTACCTTTATCTTTGGAGAAGTTAGATTAACATATATTTATATAGTCCCAACAATTTGCATGGTGCTTGGTACAGAGCATAGGGGGAACTACATACTACCTTAGATGAACAAAGAGACTAATATGCGAGGTTGAGAGCCCCGCTCATGAGCTTACAATTAACTTCTTTAAATGAAATCTGAAATAATGGTAAAACCCGGTGTAATTTTGCCCATTGGAGAAGAAATCCCTCACTCCATTAACTGACCATTTTAGTCCACTAGAAATTTAAACTAGCCATTAGAAATGCCCCCTTTTCTTAAAAAATACTCAATATTGGTAAAAAAAAATAGGTTTGTGGCAACCGTAATTAACCTAAAAAAAAAGCAGTGTTGCCTAACTTCAGGTTCAGGTTCTCATACCATACGGTTGGTACGACTAACATTATTAACATCATTAGTTAATACAATAGAACTATGAGCTTTGCAGCCATGATGGGAGCCACACAAAAACTATGGAGGGCCACATAAGGTGTATACAGTTTAGCATATAAAGAAAAACAAAGTCAGCAAAGAAATAAATAAAAAAATAGTTATAATTTTTTTTTTATATATTCTTGGAGAAATGCTCTTGTCCTTTTCCTGATGGAATTAACCCATACCTCGTTGGAAAAGCTGGAAACCAGAGGGATTGGGAGGTGGGTTTCTCAAAAGCTAGCTCTATTGTGCATATGGATACCTGTGTCACTCTCTGGTGTCACAAACACTGGAGAATTAAAACTTATGAGTGAGATATAATGGTCCCGAATTGGGACTGTCCATCATAAAGCGGGATAGTTGAAGGTCAAGTGGACCTATTCAGGACCAGTGAGCAGTCATATGAAATGCATTGGAAGTATACATGAGCACGAACCAGGTGTTTAGGATTGATTAATACACCGAGTGCCTGACATCAGAAAGGCACAGGAGTGTAGGTACTAGCATTTTTTCTATGCCATCAGCTATACTTCCCCATTATTGTATAAACATTTAATGCTGCCCAACACTTGCCTTCTTGATTATGTGGCCCTTGAGATGACCGCCACTCTGTCCTTGGTATGTGCACATCACACGGTTAATGACTAGGGAGGAGAATCCCTCTGGCTGGAGGGGTGTTCAATGCCAGAACCATCTCCGCCACAAGGCAGCCTGAAGTCAACATTGTTCAGAAGCCTTTTTAATTACACAGAATATGTATTTCTGCGAGATTAAAAGTGTGCATGGAGGGTTTAGTCCCTCTTTAAATGGCACAAAGATAATCCCCTAGGGGGGAGCAGTAACCCGGGCTTGTTAAAAATGGGCTGTGCCTGGGGAGCTTCACCTGACTTCTGAACCTCTCGGTGCTTAACAGCTCCACCCACCATCGGTGTGTAGTAGACAAAACAATCCAAAAGGTAAAAAAGTGAAAACATTTATTGTAGGATCATATGAACAAAATAGGACAGGGTGACACACTTACGTGTTTGTATTATTTTGCCTTTTTAAATGGACAGAGAAACATGTATTATTCTATTTATTATTAGTCAGTCTAACAGGAATAGTGCACAAGGTAAATTAATCTAAAGACAAATAATTTGTATTACAAATCTGATTATTACAATTATTTTATGAAATTTGACAGCTATAGTGCTCCAAAATATTCTACACAGTTGTATGTAGTCTCCCTTAATATAAGAGAGCATTCCATATTTAGACTATGAGGAGGAGCTTTGTTCTTTATTTCAAACTTTGTTTTCAGTAGAATAAAAGCTTCACAACAGCTAAACAATTTGAGCAATGTCTTGTCAAAACAGCAGGCACATTGTGGATGTGCTAAATCTGCATAACTCTTTAGGTGCCAATCCGTTTTGGTAATTTTGCAGCCACAGCAAAGTCCAAGATTTTTTTGGGATAAAAAGGTACTCAGCACTCAAATATGAAGTGACAAATTTATTTTACCAGAGCTACTTAAAAAAAAAAAAAACATCACTCAAGAATACGAATTAGGTTGGTTGTCATGAAATGAAAGTGTACAAATGCACATAACTGATGGTTCCTTGCACATAACTGATGGTTCCTTGCACTTAACTGGCTTTTGTGTGTTGTCCAAAATGACAAGCTTCTAAATACTGTGCGAATAAGCCACTAAAATGCCTAAAACAGAAATTGATTAAACAGACAAGTAGGAAGATTATTATTTACTGGACTTTCCCAGTTCACTTGTTGGTCAATAGTTAGTTATAATATAAAATCAAATTGCCAAATACAAAAATGAAATGCTTTGTTGTCACAATCTCATTCTCCCTCTAAAGAAAGTGAGGTCTATATTTCATAACATGAGATATTTATACAAAGAATTATATTTTAATTTCATCCATTAAGGGAAAAATATATTTATGATATATAGTAGGCATTGAACATTGTATAAAGAACTCTATGGAAGGACTCCTTCTTTAGCTTTAGTAATCATGTTTTCTGCTGCAAAAATAGATCTGTATCCCCTTCACAACCATGTCCTCGTTTGGAGTCAGGTTTACTCCACAAAGTATCTGCCAGTTTACCATTTTTTTTAGTCACACACAGAATATACACTGCTCAAAAGAATAAAGGGAACACTTAAATAACACATCCTAGATCTGAATGAATGAAATATTCTTATGAAATACTTTGTTCTTTACATAGTTGAACGTCCTGACAACAAAATCACACAAAAAAATGGAAATCAAAATTTTCAACCCATGGAGGTCTGGATTTGGAGTCTCAAAATGAAAGTGGAAAAACACACTACAGGCTGATCCAAATTTGTAATGTAATGTCCTTAAAACAAGTCATAATGAGGCTCAGTAGTCTGTGTGGCCTCCACGTGCCTGTATAACCTCCCTACAACGCCTGGGCATGCTCCTGATGAGGTGGTGGATGTCTCCTGAGGGATCTCCTCCCAGACCTGGACTAAAGCATCTGCCAACTCCTGGACAGTCTGTGGTGCAACGTGACATTGGTGGATGGAGCGAGGCATGATATCCCAGATTGGATTCAGGTCTGGGGAACGGGCGGGCCAGTCCATAGGATCAATGCCTTCGTATTGCAGGAACTGCTGACACTCCAGCATCATGAGGTCTAGCATTGCCTTGTATTAGGAGGAACCCAGGGCCAAGCGTACCAGAATATGGTCTCACAAAGGGTCTGAGGATCTCATCTCGGTACCTTATGGCAGTCATGCTACCTCTGGCGAGCACATGGAGGGCTGTGCGGCCCCCCAAAGAAATGCCACCCCATACCATTACTGACCCACTGCCAAACAGGTCATACTGGAGGATTTTGCAGGCAGCAGAACGTTCTCCACGGCGTCTCCAGACTCTGTCAAGTCTGTCACATGTGCTCAGGGTGAACCTGCTTTCATCTGTGAAGAGCACAGGGCGCCAGTGGCGAATTTGCCAATCTTGGTGTTCTCTGGCAAATGCCAAACGTCCTGCACGGTGTTGGGCTGTAAGCACAACCCCCACCTGTGGACGTCGGACACATGCACATTTGTGGCCTGCTGGAGGTCATTTTGTAGGGCTCTGGCAGTGCTCCTCCTATTCCTCCTTGCACATATGCGGATGTGGCGGTCCTGCTGCTGGGTTTTTGCCCTCCAACGGCCTCCTCCACGTCTCTTGATGTACTGGCCTGTCTCCTGGTAGTGCCTCCATGCTCTGGACACTACGCTGACAGACACAGCAAACCTTCTTGCCACAGCTCGCATTGATGTGCCATCCTGGATTAGCTGCACTACCTGACCAACTTGTGTGGGTTGTAGACTCCGTCTCTTGCTACCACTAGAGTGAAAGCACCGCCAGCATTCAAAAGTGACCAAAACATCAGCCAGAGAGCATAGGAACTGAGAAGTGGTCTGTGGTCACCACCTGCAGAACCACTCCTTTATTGGGGGTGTCTTGCTAATTGCCTATAATTTCCACCTGTTGTCTATCCCATTTGCACAACAGCATGTGACATTGATTGCCAATCAGTGTTGCTTCCTAAGTGGACAGTTTGATTTCACAGACGTGTGATTGACTTGGAGTTACATTGTGTTGTTTAAGTGTTCCCTTTATTTTATTAGCCGTGTATTATGCTGCATCGTATGTTAACACATAATTATAAAGCTCCAATCCCTGAGACCTTAACTCACATACATGATGGGATGGGTCTCAGGAGGAGAAATAAATGTGCTAATATATCTACTGAGACTTAAAAGCAAAATCAGGAGTGGAAAAAACAACCATTGTCTCATTAGACTTATCCCACTACACTGCATAGGCTTGGCTTTTAAATATGCATTGTAATCCCCTACCTTGCTAGAACAACATGCACTAGCTCAGAGATGTTTTCATATCACAATTGTAACCTCCAATTTATGCAAATTTTAAACAGTGAGAAGACAAAATTATTGAATTTCAGTTGAGTATTTTGTTATTTTTAAACAGAAAGTTTAGTGCCACTTTAGTTATGCATTGCGAAGGGCCAAAGTTGGTAAGTTCCTTCTGGTAGAACATTCTATTTAGCTCCATAATGTACAAAAAAAGATACTTATTCGGCCTAGTATTAGGATAAACTGGGTAGTTTCCTCTGTTGATCCCCTTTGAAAACTAGTGTGTTTCTCTGTACCAGCAGAGTAAACACAAGTGTATCTATAAATATGTCAGGTTTTTTTTTTTTTTTTTTTTTAAATATAAGGGAAGCATTTTACCCCACACTTTCTCTAAGGAAAACAAATGCCCCCCAGAAATACTTATGAATGAGGTTTCCTCTTGATCATATATAAAGTCAACAGAAAAGGGGTATATGCTCTGTGTAGAGCATCAAGGAAATAAAGTTTTATTTTCCTTTAAGATTGTGAGAAGAAATGTTCATCAAGTCACCTCAACCTGCATTTCACTTTCAGTGAATAACTCACTAGTAAACTGCAAAAATCCGGCATTAGTAGCAGAGTTGGAAAGAAAAGTAAGTTGAAGAAATGTTCTGACTTAGCCATTAACCCGCTGGCGTCATAATGATCTCTGCCTAAACACTCATGTTAAAGCCTTTGACACGGGTGGCATATAATCACCGTGATTCATTATCACAGCAGCCGTATGCCTGGAGGTGCTCTGAGCAGGCCCCTGGAAGTTTGCCTCATTTTGAGGCTGAGTCATCTTCTGGGAGCCGGCAGTCACAGAGCAGGGACGTATGTATATGTCCTCGATGCCCATTCAAGAGATATATATCGTTTTGCAAGAACGTGTTAATGCCAAATTTTTATAGTTCACTTTTTAACAAATAAATCCCAGTGAGAAAAAAAATTCGAACTCAAGTTATGTTTGCAGTATATTATAATGAAGAAATCTAAATGTGGAATAGGAACTACAAGACAGAACATTTTCGGAGTGTTCCTTTATCAGGTTTCCAAAATCTGCTGTCCATTTTGAAATTGGAAGTGGAAAGGAAATGGTCAGCGTAACAAGTAGTGGAGGAGATGGGGTCAGATATTTTAAAGTTTAATCTTTAGCATAATAATTTGTTAAGAAAAAATAAGCACATGGCTAGAAAGTAATGATTTGTGCTAGGATTTATTGATCTCAATGGATTTGAGTCTTCCTAAAACCTAAATACTCAGGCTAAAAGCTATATAAATGTGCCTAATCTCATGTACACACGCAAGTTTACAGTATAAACATATTAGCACAATTTTATTGTTTTACATAGAAACGTACAAGTTAGAGAAAGCAAAAAATTCTCATACGTTTCCTCCATCATCTCAGCTATGCTGTTAAATTCCCAGCACAAAACAGGACACTATTTGGAGTGCCTGTTCAGCAATTCTCTCACTCTGCCATAGTGATAAATGTACAAAGTGTACGTGTGTACACATACCCAGATTTTTCACATGCATGTCTCTGTAGAAGAAGTAGTAATGTAATGCGAGTATGTGAATTTTGGGGAGGCCTGCAGTCTCCATTTAGATAGATAATGCTAGGTTTATAAAAGATCTAGGGCTAGGATCATTTGTAACTACTACCATTATAAACTCTTTGCTTTAGCATCAATAGACGTAAGACACCCGCTATTGTCTACACACAAAACTGAGGGTCTCTCACTGCATAAGCAGGGAGTGACTTACCTACCGCATCAGGCTGCACAGAGGCTGCTGGTCAGAGGATAAAATGGCATGTATCTTAAAGGCCAACTCAACTTTTATTTGTTGACTTGTGCTTCTAATATAGACAGGCAGCTGCCATCTTCCATGGGAAGCAGGCAGCTAGATCAGGTCGGAAACCGTCGGCTAGTGCAGAGAGAGCCTTGTTTCCCCAGGAAAGCAAGAGAGGGGAAGTTAACTAGCAAAGAGAGACCCCAGCACAATTAAGACCCCATTCAGACGAATGGGAGGAGCCTCTACTCGGACAATGACTGCACACGCCAGCCTTCCCAACGGCTCCGCCTCAAATGTGAGGCAGAGCCAAGAGTAAACCCACATGTATCTATAAAGATCGGGTTAACTTAGGACAAGGGCACACTATTTTATACAGATTTAAATCGGTGCAGAATGCAAATTAAATATAACAAGCGGGCCAACGTAATTTTCCATATCATCTTCCTCGGGATGTGGTAACAAACCGGTTGATACGAAACACGAGACTGGGAAATGTAGGATACATTGTTTCCATACCTGGGATACAAATTTTCATATATAAATAAAAGTTCCAAAATGCTCATAACAAAAGATAATCGTTGCACGTCTTTTTAAAAGGTAAACATGTCTGTACAGATTTTTGATGATTGAGTTCTTTTTACTTAATGAAAACGACAGCATTTTATGCTTTAGGCAAAATGAAAAGGAAATGATCTTAAAGTCTTGAGAAACGATACACAATTCTGCAAATTTCAGACAAAAAATATCTGCAAGTGCCTTTAAACTGCAAAGCAATTTGAAACAGTAATACTATATGGAAGTGATGGCAAACGTTTCTAACGGTTCTACAGGATACCAAGTTAAAGATCTCAAAGTGACACTTTTCCTGAGATTATGCTTCCCTCTCGCATTTCTTCTGCATACTCTGCTTCTTTGAATTTCCCTTTCTCTGTGTTATTGTTACCTTTACTTTTGTTGCCCCATCGTAGTGTCCCCCCCTTTTTGCTCCA
The DNA here is from genome assembly GCA_036172795.1 of Pelodytes ibericus. Classification (NCBI taxonomy): domain Eukaryota; kingdom Metazoa; phylum Chordata; class Amphibia; order Anura; family Pelodytidae; genus Pelodytes; species Pelodytes ibericus. Next base: position 90,463,438 of record CM069858.1, on the reverse strand, counting down.
CTTACCTCCATGTATGATGGTGATAATGCACTGAGATGCTAAGTGCCACCTCAGACTCCCGAATGCTATAGGGTCTACTCAAGAGAGAGAATTGCAGGGAAATGAGATGGCAATTTCAAACTTTAGGCCAACTCACATAATATGGCCTTAAATTTGATTTTTCCATTTCAGTTCCCTGCAACCCTATCTATATTGAGTAAACCCTTAAAACATTTGCCTTTTATCACTGTGAGCATGAATGCACAATTATAAAATATGGCCACCTAATTTAAAAAAAAAATTAGGGACATAAATGGAGAATGTATAATTCACATGTACACTCAGATGGAAATCAATTCATTACTCTTGCATGGTTCCTATGGTATCCTGGTAAAGAAAATTATTCAAAAGCACTGGCCTATTTTACAAAAGGATGATCTCTTAAAATAGATCTTACCAGAGAAACCTAAAATAATTTTTAGAGGGGCCCCTAACATCCGTAGATGTGTCACAAAACGTTACACAAAGAAACAGGTAAAAGAAAAAATAAACTTTTTAACTCAAAATCCAGGATTTTATAGGTGTAACAATTGTAATGCATGTCGACAGACAAAATTACAACAGAAAAAAATTAATACTTTTACATCTAGGGTGACAGGGAAAGTTTATCAGATTAAAGATTTCATGAATTGTGAGACCTGCTCTGTCATTTATCTACTTGAATGTTCCTGTGGATTGCAATATGTGGAGCGAACCACTAGAAAACTTACAAAAAGAATAGGCGAACATTGTAATAATAATAAAAATAAACTTGCAACACATAGTGTACCCAAACATTTTTTAAAACATAACAGTGACCCCAGAGAATTGAGCTTTATAGCCATTGCAAAATATAAAAAGCATTGGAGAGGGGGAGACTCCTGGAAGGAACTGGGGAAAATGGAGATGAAGTGGGTGTATCAACTAAAAACTCTTACCCCCAATGGTCTTAATGCAGAATTCGACCCTTTTAATTTTCTTTAAAAATATAACATGAGGACCTAGACCAACTTAGTTGAATTGTATTTTTAAAAATATAACATGAGCACTCATACCCACTTAGTTGAACTGTATATTTAAAGTCAATATGGGACATGTTGCAATCCACAGAATAGGAGTTGTTTAATGTCACGTTTTGTAATGTCACATTCTCTTATATATATATATATATATGTATTTTATGTGGGCTTATTATGTATGGGCATGATACCCTTATATAATTGATTTTGGATATTTCAGCTTTATTATTTAATTCCTTTTTAGATATTCATTTTTGATGTTTAATGTTTTTATTTTTTTTATATAACTCTTTAAAGTATTTTCATTTTTTACTTTTCATATATCCTTTTAAAAAGTTCAGAAATAAAGTGGTTTTTTTAAATGCCAAAATCATTTGCAAATAAGTACCGAGAGTAACACAAACGTATAGATGGAATCCCAATATATTTTTTATTTAACTGTCCTCTCCCATTATGCTGTGAGCTGCTATAACCTGCAAGAATAGAAACACATTAGAATCACGATCGCAGCCATACACGGAGAACAAGGAGGAAGGGGGAGGTCCGTTGCTACAGACGCTTCTGAGTCTGTAGACGCATATGGCAAAGTGAAAGCATCGGGCATGTGATGTCATAACACGCGACACTCAGAAGTCGCGTGTAGCGGGAAATATAAATATGGAGAAGCGGATAAGAGACTACACATGAAAAAGCCTTACAAGCCAGGCGAAACGCGTTGTGTGCGAGAGGAGGAGATCTTTTTGGACAACTGGGACATTTTCCATTTGGACTGGCACTGTTTGGACTTTTCCACTGGACTCTGCTTATTTTAATGTAAGATTTTATTAGTTTTCCTATGTAATAAATGTACCCATCCTGAGATTCTCTCCTTGTGCTCTCTTATCCTATATTACTGGAAGTCTCCCTGAGGTTTTGATGGATCTTTGACCCTACGTGGGGCTCCTTTGATGCACTCTATACTGAGCAGAACTCTGCTCATGGATATGTGAGTTCTCTCATTTACACTTGTTCAATACACTAATATTGTTTGAAAAAACTACACTATATTATCATTTTTTATTTTTTGTGTCTCTCTATGCAAAAAAACACTGAGAGGATTACCTCATATACAAGGGTAATCACTATGGAAAGTGTTTTTTGGTTGTAGCGCACATTTTAACATTTTGTATGTTTGTCTTTTTTGTACTAGTAGTGGAACACTAGTAGATTTTGTTGCTGCCACTTCCGTCACATATAGGTGCAGTGTGTTCTCCACTTTTTTATGTATGGGCAGATGTTAAAAATTAAAGATAATTTACAAAAATGGGGTAAAACTGTTCATTTAAATATATTTTCAGAAACTGGATCATTTTGGGGGTTTGCTCACACACACACTACAGAAGAGGAACAGGGCAGAAAGGCAAGAGAAAGGGTTAATTCAATAAGACTGATCATCAGAATTCCAGCTGTCATGGCAATTCACAATCTCTCCTGACGGGTGTTATGAAGTTAATTTCATGATTTTCATTTGAAGCAGAAAGAGTATTTGGGCAACGCCTCACATAAAAGCATGCATACAGCAAAACAAAGGGTAATGCATGTGGAAGAGGCATAAGTGGGAAACACTGAAGTGAAATGAAAGGGGAATGCAGAAGCCAAGGTACACAGCAGTCGAGCAGGCTACACCCACAATATTAGAGCTGGTTGTGTAACAGTCTAAGTTTAAAAAAAAAAAAATACTGTCTAAATATCACAAGTGTGTACCATCCAGGGAACAAAATAATTGATGAAAAAGCAAATATATCAACCCTACTGTTATTAATACATTATTAAACTAAAACACTGCAATAATATGAGCTTGAAGAACCTAAATTAAATTGAAAGATTGTGTCCATTCATTAAATCAGTGAGGAATGAAAGCTGCTAGTCATTCAGATTTACCTTTCAGTGAATCATTTTCTGCTCTCATTATGTCAATCAGGGAACTTTCCAATGAATGCATGTCAAACGTCCTTGTGCGGTCCTGTTAAAGTAAAGGGCATAGAAACTTAGCAAAGGAAAGAAACAGCATATTTAGAGCAGGTTATGACGCAATAACAATAGTTAACCTATACCCAATGACACATCACAGCATTCACCACATCCCCAGTGCATCTGTGTTAAAGCAGGTGGATACAGCCCAAGCTCTTATCCAGGAGTTTTCTAAACACAAGACACACACATCTTCAGCATTTTAAACAACTGGAAGTTGCTCAATACATAATAACATTAACAAACAAAAGAACCTGAAACTCTGTGTCCAAGCCACTTCACTGACTCAAATTATTGTTGGATTTGACCAGTTGAAAACAAAGGATTATATCCTTAACATGGAATGATACATACACAATGTGTTTAAAAGGGTTTAGTTTGTCTGTAGGACATAAGGTGTAATATAACTTGTGGGCAGAGAGGAAGACATTCATACATATGCATAAATCTGTTGACCTCATTACTTATCTGCAACTTGGCTGCATCAGGCCTGTAAACAAATTATATAATCCTGTTCTCACCAGCAATCACAGTAGAAGACACGCTAAAAAGAAAACAGTAACTTTGCACTCAAATACTCCACCATGAGCAAGTAGGCACAGGTGGACATACTGGTAAAAGAGAAGCATTTAAATTGAAAAAGCTATAAATACTGTGCTTGATGTGTATTTTTAGAGAGATGAGACAGAGCGAATCTGGTTGCAGGTGCACACTTGATCACCTGCAACTGTCAGGGGATCTGTAATCACTAGAGGTGATATAGTTAGGGTTCTCTCTATTGATTATCTATAGAAATGAGGGTTTGTCACTGTACTAGCAGTTAGCAAAAGTCAGCACCAGATGAGCATGTATGGTTCACAGTGAAATATGGAGGATGCCAGTATAAAATAGAATGCACCTTGAAAAGTACATGAAGTCTATCATACTAAAACCACTAGAAATTCACGTGTGCTTTAATCATATACAGTTCCTTGGCTCTTTAAGAAGAAAAAGAAAGTGATAACATTTCTGAATAAAAATAAATACACACAGCTCATTCACTGAAGCCAGGAGGGCCTGTGATTGTTATAGGAAACACTGCCAAAACAAACACAAAAAAAGCCTAAAGCAGTGAAATTTATGGTGACAGGAATTATTGTTCTGCATTATGCAGGTTACTGATGCTTTAAAATTGAATTTTCTAGGTAATTCCTATGAATGGTCTAATCTTATGATTATTTAAAAAAAAAAAAAAAGGTTTTAATAATGACAATTCGGATTACAAACAAATATCGGAATACCAAAATATTTACAATAACGGCAGTTATTATTTTTCAGCGGTTAATACAGGGCTCGACAAACCCCAGGCGCCCAGGAAATTAGACCTGGCGACTGGATGCCGTCAGCCTCATGGTCCCCTCGCCGCTGCCAATCCGATTTTTTTATTTTTATTGAGGCGAGGGCGTAAAGTCTGTGCCATCCGCACAGACTGCAAGCTCCGCACGCTCGCGCAACGTGTGTCTGGGTGTCGTCACGTGACATCCTGGCAGATCTGCTGCAACATGAATGTCCCCCTACCCTGCAATGAGGTAAAGCGGCAGGGAGGGGGGCCACGTTAAGAAGAAAACAAGAAAAGACTGTGTGAGGTGGGTGTGTGTTTGTTTTATATGTGTATATATGTGTATATGTAAAGTAGGTGTGTGTGAGGTGTTTGGATATATGGGTATATGTAAAGTAGGTGTGTGTGAGAGGTGTTTGTATATATGTGTATATGTAAAGTAGGTGTGTGTGAGGTGTTTGGATATATGTGTATATGTAAAGTAGGTGTGTTTGTATATATGTGTATATGTATATATGTAAAGTAGGTGTGTGTGAGAGGTGTTTTTATATTTGTATATGTAAAGTAGGTGTGTTTGTATATATGTGTATATGTAAAGTAGGTGTGTGTGTGAGGTGTTTTTATATATGTATATGTAAAGTAGGCGTGTGAGTTGTTTGTATATATGTGTATATGTAAAGTAGGCGTGTGTGAGTTGTTTGTATATATGTGTATATGTAAAGTAGGCGTGTGTGAGTTGTTTGTATATATGTGTATATGTAAAGTATGCGTGTGTGTTTATCAATTGCGTGTATGCTTGCGTGATGGTCTGGCTCCTAAAATCTAATTAAATTTGTCAAGCCCTGGGTTAATAGCCCCAAGGCCACAAAATGACATGGCTGAAGATATCAAATCATATGAAAGACTACAACTGCAACTTGAAAAAAAAAAATTGTATTTGCTTCAATAGTACGAGTAATAGAAAAAAATAAGTTTATAATTATAGAATATATAAATGAGAGGATAATACAAAAAGTAGATATTTGATTACTTCACAATTGTAGAGGAAGTAATGTAATGTTTTGCATAAAAAAGGTATAATTTAAGGATTATTACAGCAAGAAAAGATAAAAAGTTAATTAGTAAATATGAAATTGGTCTCCCCCCAACTACTCTGGCATTAAAGGCACAGTCTAGTTCCCAAACTCACTTTGGTGCAAGTTGAGGACTACTGCTTGTATAGTGCACAGGTGTTTTTCCAGTGATTTGATGCAGGCATTCTACACAAATCATATTTTTAATATTTGACTCAAGCCCTCGCCCAGTGATTACTCTAAATGTATACTACAGATGCGGCAGCACTGATTATATAGACACTGAGCATTTAAAGTTTTGTTTCATTTAGTCAATTCCTGTGATGCTGAAATAGAATACATTGTGTGGACTGAATTTGACTTGCACTTTTAAGAGATGCTACCGAGCAACACAAGAGCAACACATTATCTGATGACACCACCAGAGAGACAGGAAATTCAGTGCATTTGAATGGCATTATATTCCCAACAACAACAAAAGGGGAAATTGACTTTTACTCAGCTAGACTGAGCATCCTGGTTTCTTGCAAACTCCTGTAATTTCACAACTTCATCTAGCTGTAAGTATTTTATATTTTAAGCAATGCAAAAAGTAAAACATGCATTTTAAAGTACTTTGAAAGTCCATTAATATGCATTAACATTTGAAAGATGTTGGGCACCAGGCAGTCCCTTTAAGTTTGAAATGTTCTGGTACTTTCTCCAGTAAGTGCTTATGGGCAGTATCTTGCTTGCCCTTACTTTCTCCAATACCTGTCTATCAGACAGATAGAACTTGTTCATTGCATTAATAACGGCTTGCTTATTTGACAGTGACAGATAAATAGGAGGCATGTCAGTCAACATAAGTTGAAAGATTTTTATTATGATTATTTTCCGTTCCCGCCTCATCTTTTCGTTTATATGCCCCAACTTTATGTTCTCTATCCTTTATCTACATTGTCTTATGTATGTCATTTTCAAAATGCTTAATAAAAAGTATCTTAAAAAAGTGAAATAATCAGCAGAACAGGGAGAAATTAGATTTTTGGCATTACTCTAACTTTTGAGGAGCATGATCAGGCGATCATTCATAAAAATACTGAGTGTTTCTTCCATTTACCTGTTGTGGGCTCCCAGATGCTATTATCCCTGAGCAAATTACTGCTCAGGTACATGTGAGTGGACACTTTATACACTTTTTTCAGTGTTTTTTACACTGTCCTGATATACTTCACCATATATTGTTTATTTTTAATTTTTCCCTTTATATAAAACACTTGTAAGCGACCGTCTTACTGAAAAGGGTAATTTTTAGTGTGCTAAGTGTTGGGTTTAGTGCACAAAGTCACTATTTTGTTTTTATGCACTTTTCTTGTTAGGGGTGGAACACTAGCTGTGTCTAGGTGCTGTGACTCAGTAACATAATATTCTTTCTTTTTTCTGATCATTCACATTATAGTCTAGCATGGAGGTAAACTTGAAGCTAAACACCATCACATTCCCTAGCAGAAACTTCTCTGCTGGCTAATGTAGGTTCTTATGTTCAACTATTTGTGGATGTAGAGAATATAAAATGATTGAAAACGGTCTGTACATTATGTTAGCAAAAATCACAAGAAAATGCCTAAATTAGGAGAAAAATGTGTTTTAAAAGTGTCTATGGAGTATCCTGCTTATGACATTATTTGTGGCGTAATAGGCAAATTAACAGCATTTCAATGGTAAATGTATACCGTATTTGCTCTATTATAAGACAACCCTGATTATAAGACAACCCCCAAACTTTGGATATTCCTTTAGGAAAAAAACTAAAAGCCTGAATATAAGACTACCCTATAGGAAAAAAGTTCAACTTGTATATATTCACATGTAAATTGCTTTTTAATAAAAATGATATCAAAAAATTCATTTCTTGTTTTTATTTCCTTTTATGTGCCAATGCTGCCTCTCTTTCCCCTGCCCCCAGCTTTGTCTCCCCCCCCCCCCCCCCCTAATACCTCTCCCTTAAATGAAAGGATTACTTTACTGAGAGGGTAGTGGATGTATGGAATAGCCTTCCAGCAGAAGTGGTAGAGGTTAATAGAGTAAAGGAGTTTAAGCATGCATGGGATAGGTATAAGGCTATCCTAGACATAAGATAAGGCCTCTCCTTATGCAACCAAGCATTCTGCTAGCATTTCTTGCTGCTCTATTGCATTGCCTACCTACCTTCAAGTCCTCTGAAATTATTACTCCTAAATCCCTTTCCTCAGATGTTGAGGTTAGGACTGTACCAAATAGTCTATATTCTGCTTTTGGGTTTTTATTGCCAAGGTGCATAATCTTGCACTTGTCAAGGACCCAGCTTCATCATAAAAGTCCCGACGGACGTGTCGGGCAGCAGCGGGGGATGTCAGCGCACATCGCACAGACTTCCTCCGGCTGTTAGCGAGGGGGATCCAGGTCCCCTGCAGCTCTGCGGGGGACCTGGATCCCAGTCTTATTGTCTGACCTCGATTTGAGGTTAGATTATAAGACAACCTCAAATATAAGAGGAGGGGGCTTTTTCAGAGCATTTGCTCTGAAAAAATCCTTATCTTATACTCGGTATACAGTAATTTGCCTATTAGGCCACAGGTGATGTGATAAACCAGGATATTCCAAAGACACATTAAAACATTTTTTTCCTAATTTAGGCGTTTGCTTGCAATTTTGCCAACACAATATATAGATCATTTTTAGTCTCTAGATTCCGAGTAATGATTAGGTAATACAATCCCTTTAAACTGGAGATGCATCAGACCTGGGCTGTACTTTAACACACTGAAATTACAGTGTCAGTATTCTTTATGTGAAAGGATAACCTCTAAAACAAGATAAAGTTGTTAATTGATCGCATTGTGTCTAGAACATCATATTTTTATACCTGTTGTAAAATCCGCACAACATGGTTCAAAATCACTAATCACATTTTAATGAGGAGTGTTGCTTAAATTGACCTGTTGTCTGATGCTATTTGTAGCTTGTATATTTTTAGTAGTCCTCCCTCTACATTTTTTTTTCTTTCACTATTGTGAATTAGCACTACAGGACCAAAATGCTAACTAAGCCAATTTTTTGGTACAAGACATTTGAGATTGTACCAGTTACCTAAATACGGTTTAAAAAATAAGAGCAAAATAAAATCATTTAGCACAGGGATTTCCAACTAGGGTTGTCATGGTTTCTAAAATAAATAAATGAATAAACATTACCAGTCATGGTATTGTCTCCATCAATTTAACATTGGCCTGGATGGCAACCTTATTTACAACATATAGAGCATGTGATGTCATTTTCAAGTCAGAGTGCTCTTTCATGTTGGAGCAAAGGCATGAATTTCATGTTCTCAGGGTGGAACAATAGGTTTACCTTAGAATTGGCAGCAGGGTCAGCTTCTTCAGTCTTTCCCAGAGCTTCCATTTCATGCTTCTACTCCCAGAAGGTTTGCTCCCTCCTGCACTGCTGGAACTCCTTTGATCTAATCACTTATTCCCCACTGTGACTACTGCCTGGCATCCTCATAATATGTTTATGTTCAGTTCAAGTCAGAAAAGCAAAACCTTCATGCACAGAGCATTAAGGAAAGTGCAGAGTCCACAACTTTAGCAAGTGCAAGCATGGATGTCATTTCTAACTACTATGGACAGCAGGGCTGCCATCAGGGAGTGGCAGGCGAGACAGCGGTCTGGGGCCCATCCTTTAAAAAAAAAAAAAGAATACTCTTGCTGGGAGAGACACTGGCTGGGGAGATCAAAACATTTCACCGCACAAGCATCTCGGTGAGAAGGCAGCATGGTGTGTCTGTGCAATGCCTGTGTCTGTGTCCATGCTGCCTCTCTCGTGCTACCCGCGCACAGATCTGACATCAGAGTGCCAGGAGTCACATGACCTTCCAATGTTCAGACTGCAGATCAGTGAGAGAGAAGCTTCATGGAAGGAGAGGAGGGGGAAATCTGGCTGTGGCATATTAATATGAAAATGGTGACATATTAAGGGGCACACTGGCTGTGGCATATTCATGGGTTAAGTCCTAGATGTGCAATGTGGGTAAGGAGCATTTATAATTCCTGAATGTGCAATGTGGGTGGAAGGGTATGTCCTGGATGTGCAATGTGGGCGATGGGGCATGTACTGGGGGCAGGGGTAAGTCATGGATGTGCAATGCAGGCATCGGGGCAATACTTGGTGCATGACGATAGGTTCAGTTCACAGGCCTGTAACCCGTATCCTGCAGCTCTCAGCAAAAAAAGGAAAGACCATCCGTGCCACTGAAGACTGATGTCACACAATGGCAGGTTGAATGACCAAAACACTCTTGTTCGACAGATTCACGCCAAGAAGCATACTTCTGCAATGCAGGATGTATTTCTGATTTACTTTTGTTATATCTTTTTGTTTTGTTTTTTGAACTTTGACAAAAGCAAAAGATCCTCTGGCCCTTCTCTGGAGTAAACCCGGCATATCTGTTCCAATAAACAAGCATTTACTAGCTCTATCTTTGAGCTGCAACAGAGCTGATCTGGCTGAAATGTGTGCAGACACAGCGATTTTATAATAATAATAATTTGTTTGCCTTTATTTAGAGAAACTCTTGGAAGCTGAATCAAGCCAATCTCCATGTGTCTACATTTTCCCAGTACATGCATTTGATATGGACACCCTGGATTAAAATCATGGGGAAACCATGAAGCTCTATACTTACAATGCGCAAGTTCAGATGTGGCTGTTAAGGGAGAATGGTCTATGGCTCGTGTACTGCGCACAATTACATTGTTAACTGAGCAAAGACATCCAGAAAGATAAAGGACTGCATAAAGATATAAACAAACCAGTGACATTGCACCGTTGGATACATTTTCTAAAGACTTAAAATAATTAAGACGCATTTACTCCCTTATTCAGTGTTTTAGTGGAAAGGATTAGTGCTCATATTTTGTTTTATTATTGGTCATGCTATTTTTATTTGCACAGTAATAGTACAAAGGTACAAGAGGGCACTTCAGGAATGCAACGCTCGACTTAACTGAACTTGCAAAAGGACATGCACTACTACTGCACATTTTATCAGTCAGATGTGATTCTAAAATATGAAGATTAACTTTACAGTGGTACCAGCCCCTTAAAAAACAACTTTACATGGAACGGGTATTAATAAAATAATGTATATAAAAACTAGTTCAAGATTAAACATTTTTGATAAATGAATTGTAACTTGACAGTCTTAAATCTTCTTGGTGTGGCTAGTAGAACATAATTTTAGATTAGGCCATTGCCGACATGCCCAGGGGCCAGACATGACTTTAGTGAAAATAATAGAATAGGAACTATGGGCTTTTAAAGCAGGTTAAGGGCTGGAGGAAAAAAAAACATTGACGGCCATACCAGTCTGTGCGGCTTGCACAGACTGCAAGTCCCTCCCCTCATGCATTGCGTGTCTAAGTGCCGGGTGTCACGTGATATCCCGGCACTTGACAGGACGATGAATGAAGAAGATCAGCTGTAGCACAAATGTCCCCTCCCCTGCAATGAGGTAAACCAGCAGGAAGGGGAGACACATTAAGAAAAAAATAACTGTGTAGGTGTGTGTGTTTATATGTGAGGGGTGTGTGAATGTTTGCTTGATTGTCTGGCTCCTAAATTTGTGGGCTGGCTCCTAAGATCAAATTAAATTTGTCAAGCCCTGAGGTACCATGAGTGCTGCTGTGATAAAACATATTCCAAGATTAATTTGCAGAAGCAAAATAGGCAGCTGACCTCTCATTGATTGCTCTATGTCAGCAGAAAGAGTAGGCTTAGCAATAGTCTCTCTCCATGATTGATGCTGGCAATTGGCACACAAATGCCGCTGACCAATCATGGTTGCTAGGTCACCGCATAGAAGCTCCACAAGATGGCAACTTTGAATTCTCAAAGACATTTACAAAAGTACTGTGAATAGTTTCGGAACCAAGTTCCCCAAGAGTATCATTCAGAATACATTTTAATCAAGTGGCCTTACATCTGATTAAATGTTACTATGTGGTATATTGAAAGTTTTTGGACTCGAGTGCCCAATTTTCAGACAAAATGTCCGTAATGGACTTCAAAGTTCCCATAATGCATGTGCACGCACACATTTATTGTATATGCATAAGGGGCCAGAGGTACACAAATTCACACATGCCTTATTTACACAGATATGAACATACAAACACGCACATCCATGAACACAGATACACAAACATTCACACAGATATAAATATGAATGTGCGTGCTATTATTTGAGGTAAAAATGCCCAAAATGGTCTACTGTATAAAAAAAAAAAAAAATGTCCACCTTTCTCAAGAGGGTGTTAAGGTGTTACTTGAAAAAGGTGTACATTGCGCTGTGTCAGCTCAACCACTATGAGCTGCTGCATGGGACCCTGGTTCTAACATGACAGCTTTGCAGTCACTGTCTCAGCCTGAAGCATGGTGGTATGGACGCTTGTTGCGGCATGGATCCACCTACAGTCTCATACCATAGGTTCACAATCACTGATGAAGGGTTTAGTCCCTCTTTTATCCTGGCCTAACTCACATTATCCATTTAACCCAGATAACAGAGTGGAGTTCTTTAAATAAAAAAAAAAAAAGGTTCCCGGACACTATCCTTCTGCTTTATGGTTTGTTGGAAAGGGAAAACAATGTATCTGTGATTTTCAGGTCTCATTTTTGCTGATGAGGTGTTCACAAATAATTTAATAAGTATTTGAAATACTAAACTAGTGTGCATATTTTAATCATCAGTTGATTTGCTAATGAGTTAATTACTTTTGAAAGAACATGCGGTTGTTTATATTGGGCCCAATAGCGTTATTAGGTAGAGCAAGTAGCCATCTGGGCTCTTGCAGGCACTGTAAAGTCTCCACTGCACATACTCCATGTCACTGCTGAAGGATAGATACTGTATACAGTGCCACCATTTATCTTTCCAGGTAGTCCTCAAAACTTTGCAGGTTAGGCTCCACCAAAAGGCAATGAAATCATGTCACATTCAAGTAGGTATATGTACATACGTATATTAAGAGAATGTGTCTGCTGCCCCTTGTAGCACGGCTACCAGTATGATTCAATAGAGAGGACACACGAATGCACTGCATCTGCCACAGCAAAATGACATGTCAGCATCCCACTTTAGGAACTTTATGTCACAGGTTTTGGGGTAGGCAGAAGCATGCACACACATGATCATAAAACCTTTTTATTTTATTTTTTATAAAGAATTAGATACATCTAAGTGCTAAGCACAATGTATAGAATTTACATAATACAAAGTACACTTTAAGTGGAGAGAAGGGGCAAGTGTTATCTTGAGTGTACACAGAGCATGCTATGATGAAGACAGCACAATGAAAATCTGAAATGCTGATAAAAACAAAAACTATACTGGGTGTGTACCATGTGATGATCTAACTATAGATAAAGTCTATTGTAAATGATGCACTGCCTGTACACAATAAAACCAGTTATCCAAAGTTATTTCTAATATTAGCATGCATTAACACACAGACTAAGAATTTCCCATTAGTTCATTAGGATGTGATGAGCAACAGCAAATCAAGGTAACATTATTTTTCAATGTACTTGTAAAAATAAATCTTAGTAAGACTTAAAATCAGCCTATGATCATTCGCTTGCTACACTTGAAATATCCTGTTTTCCTTCCTAGTAAAAAGAAAACTGTCTTGTGTGCCTTGTGTGTAACAGCATAAAACACAGGAGGAAATGAAATACCTGCTCCAGCCTGCAGGACTCAAACTGAAATGTTTACCAGTGAAACCTTTACATATAGCAGAGCAGAGGTTTGTTAACCGTACTTTGCTTCTACATACCCTTTTAAGAAACTTGTATGTAACATTAAGAACAGGCAGTGTACGCACAAAGTAAATGTTAAATTAAGGAACAGAATGGATTTGCATAGGAAGGGAATATGCAAAGAAAATAAAGCGTATTACACGATAGTGAAATTGTAACAATGTTCTGAAAATCAGAACCAATTCCAGTTTTGCATTCAACAGAATCAAAATAAAGACTTTATGCATAAAAGAGAATTACAGGGAATTGACAAGTGTGTTTCAAATTTAAGGCCAAATTAGTAGAGTTTGTAGTTTAGAGATGAATTGTAGAATTTTTCCAACTCGCTACTTTCGATTTAAAGGAACACTAAAGTTTATATATAAATGTTAGTTGTTCCTATTGTGAGGATAAACTGGCATGTACTTTTGATAGTACCCGCCAGTTTATCCTCTCACCGACAGCTTCCATGCTTCCATGGAAAGCAGGCAGCCGTCTGGTCAGCGACCAGCTCTCTCTGCTAGTGCAGAGACAGCCCCTCGCATTCAGCATTCTGAGCAGGGCGAGCCACAGCTCTGACTGGCTAAGTCAGCATGCAACAACCAGGAACTGCTGTGTCTCAGATGTCAGGTTTACTTCAAAGTCCAGGACATTATTTTTTTTACCCTTCCTTCAAGGAAGCAAGGGTTAAAAAAAAGGTGCAATGTTCCTTTAAGTTAGAAATGTCCTTGTTAATACAGTCTTTCATGAATAATGCCTTCAGGATCATTTTCCACAATTTTTTATCTCTTAGGGGGTTTAAACTCTCCATAACATCTTTTTAAATCATACTCAAGTCCATATCTGTCTGATATACTTCCAAGTAGCACCATTCAAAAGTGATTTTTTTTTTTTTGTGTGTGGAAGTGTTGGAGTCACAGACCTGCCCTCCGTCCAAGGCATCATGGTTTTATGTAGGGAGGCTGTGAAGCCGAACACACCTCCAGCAGGGTACACCTCCAGTGCCGGCTGCACAGACTGTCAGCTCCACCTTCTTGACCATTGCGATTTAAAGTTATAGCGCTGGGTATCACATGACATCACAGTGCTCAGCAGGGCAACACTAAAAGGGTCTGCACACAGATCATGCTAGCATAGAAGTGACCCTCTCCCCTGCAATGAAAAAATAAAACTGCTGGCTTGTGACTGTATGTCTGTAGGTCAGTCTGGGGAAATAATCTAGCTAAATAAAAGCTGACGATTTAAAAAAAAAAAAAAAACAATTGTGCATTTATAAGTTTTCGCAATATTTAAAAAGGGACTACTTCACCTCAACATTGCTTATACTGTGAATGTAGAACATCTCAAATATGATCTATTCAGTGTGCATATGCTTACAATTTAAAAAAAAATGTGTGTGCCGTCTCCTATTTATGACAATCTTTAATTTGCATGTTAAGCCTCAGCTGAAGTCATAAAGAAGACAAACCACAGAGACATTTTTTATTTTTTTTTAAATCTCTTGCCAGGATTGCAAGCAAATGCAAACATTAAGAGAGAAATGTCTCTATGGTTGTCTATGGTTGTCCCATTTATGACATCATCTGTAGCTTGACATGCAAATTACAGGTTTTGATGTAAAATAGTTGACAAACTTTCTCCTGGTGATTAATCACTGCACTGATCCCCTCCCAAGTAATCAAAGCCATGGGAAAGCTAGAACAGGTACATTTTCAATGATTCCTAAAAGGAATGCTTGCATGTATTTGTATGCAAAAAAAAAAATCATGTTCAATGTAAAGGTTGCTTGGCGAGTTTCGTTAATCCCTTCCCGATGCTAGGACGTTCAATGCCGTCCTATCTGTATGCTAGCACAGCATAGAACTTCGAGCGTTAAACAGCTCATTGTGGCTGCCGCGATGAGCTGTTCTCAGATCCCGCTGCACGGCCTTTGAGTGGCCTCAGTCTTACATGGAAAATGTAGCCGATGCTCAAAGTGAGCACCGGCTACATTTGATTGAATCGTGCTGCCCCTGAACGTCCGGGTTCAGGCACTCCTCTATGACGTCGGGAGGTATCGTAATCTTTTGGCAGGGACCTACAGGGTCTATTAAGACCCTGATCGGGTCTCTGCCATGGTGTTCCTGGCTACTTGTGATCGGTGACCAAGAACTAAAAGTGACGTTTTGGTGCTTGTATCATCTGGGACGCAAGCACCATGCATCAAGAAGGGGTTAAAACATTGTGCTGCATGAAGAAAAGTCCCGTCATATTTCGACAATAGTGCCACTTTAATAAAAATGATTATTGTAATGTACTCAGTAAGACTGAAAAAAATGTAAGCAACAGGTGCATGGTAGTCCAACATTATATGTATATATGTATGCACTGTATTTATATGTATTCATGTTTAAAATCTGCTTCAGTGCAAAAGGTAACATCTGAAGGCAACTGAAAAGTTTCCATCACAATATTAAACCAGGGCTTGACAAATGTAATTTGATTTTAGGAGCCACCTAAAAAAAAAAAGGTAGGAGTCAGACAATCACGCAAACATTCACATACACACTTTTTTTTTTTTTTTAATTAATGTGTCCGCCCTCCCTGCTGCTTTACCTTTTTACATTCATGCTGCAACTGATCTTCATTCATCTTCCTGGCGAGTGGCGGGATGTCACGTGACACCCGGCACTCAGACACGCGTTACGCAAGGGGCGGAGCTTGGTCTGTGCACCTTTTAGCACGAAAAGGTCCCCACCCTTTACGCCAGGGCTCGACAAATACCGGTATGGCGACTAGATTCTGGCTCCTGGCGCCTGGAATACTCTTTGAGCAGTGTAAACTGCACTGTCCCGGTCCCTTACCTACCGATCAGATAAGCAGCAGAGTGTGGGAGAAGCAGCACAGAACAGCCGGCCGATTAGCTCCTCCCCCTGGCTTCCTGTTCCTGCTGCTCACCGGGCTGTAGCCGTGAGGAGATGCGTGTGAGAGGTGATGGGAACTCCTACTGCTGCCTCAAAATGGAGGGAAGTGATAAAGGGTCTGTCTCCAACTTCTCACTGTAAGTCTGCTAAGTAAATAGTGTTGTGTATTAGAATGTGTGTTAGCATGAATGTGTGGGTTCAGCACCAGAATCTGTGTGACAGCATGTTAGTGTGCATGTATGTATTTGTGTCTGCATATGTTACTGTGTGTATCAGCATATTAGAGTGTGTATATAATTGTGACAGCATGTGTTAGTGTATCAGCATATTAGTGTGTATGTATGTATGTATTTGTGTCTGCATGTGTTAGTGTATCTCAGTGTGAGTGTGTGTGACCTGTGTAGGTGTGTGTTGGCATTTAAGTGGATATGAATGTGTTTGTGCATGTATGTAGGAGTGAAATCATGTGTTAGTGTATGTATTTGTGTCTGCATGTGTTTGTGTGTATCAGGAAATTAGTGTGTATGTATTTGTGTCTGCATGTGTAAGTGCGTGTATCAGCATATTAGTGTGTATGTATGTATGTATTTGTGTCTGAATGTGTTAGTGTATCTCAGTGTGAGTGTGTGTGACCTGTGTATGTGTGTGTTGGCATTTAAGTGGATATTAATGTGTTTGTGCATGTATGTAAGAGTGAAATCATGTGTTAGTGTGTGTCAGCATTTAGGTATGTGTATGTATGTGTGTTAGCTTGTGTGTGCATTAGTATGTGTGAAAATGGTGTGTATCCATAAGTGTATGTCATTTATATATGTTTATGGACTGGGACCCAAGCATTTTTCTTTGTGACACAGCATTTGGTACTGGCTCCTAAAGTTTTCAGCTGGCTCCTAGATTTAAAATCAAATTTGTCAAGCCCTGCTTTACGCTTCTTGCAAGAGAAACCGAAGAAACTCATCATGCTCATAATACAATCGACCGCTATCCGATATTTCAGAAAATGGCCCTGTTTGTCACTTTTCCATGTGAAGGGTCTCCACACGTCTCTCCAGCGATAACCCTGGAAACTGGACCGAGCATTGCGTTACTAACCAGACAAGTGCACAACACTGCAAAGTCATAGACAGCACAAAAATTATCTGCTCCGACGTCACAGAGAGACTGCATAATGTGTGTAGTTATGCATACTCTAAAGTGACTAATACGAGTCCCTTTTGGGCTTTTATATATATATATATATATATAATTCTTGCCTACTCTGCAGTTAATTAAAAATCGAATAAAAAGTTTTCTAACAAATCAGAGCTTCCCGTCATTTTATTGAGCACAGTGGTCATTCTGCATGATCGGGACGTTAGAACACTTCCCTGCGCCAGTCCCAAATCACCTGGTTTGCTCAGGAGAGGTTTTCCCAAACACAACCAATTCATTAAAAAAAAATGATGCACCCCATGTAGAAGTGCAATTTCAAGACTTTCCCCCTCACGCTGCAATAAAATACCAGGTGGTAGCAGCAACAGGGGAATGTGGCTAACAGCACCTAGGCGCCAGGTGTAATTTTTTGGTCACCATGGCGACCTGGCACACGGGGTTTTTCGGCCTCTTATTAAACCAATGAAGACGTTTCTTAAATGGCTATCCCAATAGAACAAGGTGGTAACCCAGATACTGACAATTCTATTTCTCTTCCTCTCGCTGGATGGAAGGTGTGTTCCTGTATGAAAACCTGCTGGCACGTTCGCTTCTTTCCATGTTAGCAAGTTAGGATGATCCAAATACCATTATTATTATTGATTATATTGCTGAACATCCAATCTTAACTATAATACAGAAAATCCTTGTGTCTGACAGTACAAAAAAAAAAAAACCCTCTTGAATGCTGAATTCTGGAATCATCAAATTTGCATTTTCATGCTGTAATTTCTAGGTCAATGCAACTAATTTCATCTCTCTACATTCCTTTCCAGAATTCTGAGTTAATTAAGTTTTGAGGTGAATAGACACCACATAAGCGAAGTTAATGGGTCATTGCTCCACTTCACCATTGATGTCAATCTCCTTTTGTCCATGCCACGTTTAGAACCTTTGGAACCTATAATATATGGTTTTCAGGACAGAAATCTCATTTGCTGTTGTGCTACTGAAATTTCAGAAACGAATTTTTATAGATCTCAAATTGACTGCCTTGGATGCGGACAGTATGAACATTGGCGATGAATAAATGGAGATTATGACATCACTGGTAATGTAGAACAGGGCTTCACAAACGTAGCTGATTCTTAAGAGCCAGCACAAATATCTAGGAGCCAGACAACAGCACATTCACGCAAACACAGTCAGTCAGTGAGTCAGTCACACACACAGTCATTCACACTCACTAGTAATGTATAAAATATATATCAGGTCTTATTTATATGCAAGACTACATTATGATTACAATGTGAAGTGGAAAGAGAAAATATGAAAAGCCTTTTACTACTCTGTGGTATCAGACAACTATGATAGCAATCTTCCCCTGTAAAATTATATATATATATATATATATATATATATATATATATATATATATATATATCCATTATCCCTGTGGGACCACTGCCGTGCAAGCTTTAAGAAGTCTCACCATTAGCAGTGATTGCTTAATCATTGATTGAGGTTTTCATCAGTTACCATTTATTTGAACTTTACAAATGCATGTCATTTCCATGAGCGAAGATCAGCTGTAAAAGCAGTAGAATATTTAGAATGATATCTATATTTATCTGGTTAAATGAATTAAAATAAATGTTTTAAAAAAAAAAATGCTAAAAGCCTAAAATTACAAAGTATTTATTAATGATGGTTGTACAAAAAAAAAAAAAAACACCTATGATCAAGAAACAGTTTATTCACAGCATAGGCTGCAGTTCTGCAAGGAGCTGTACTGGACTTAAACAAGAGAATGGGTCTTCTACCGCCTGAGCTCTGCTCAGGTAGCTGCACCTCCAACTGCTCACCACACGGGAAGCTGGGTCGGGGAACGAAGTTCCCTACAGAGAGCGGTGCGGCTGTAGTGCGCTTAAATCCATCCTCTAGCCTGCAGGTGATGACATGCACAAGGGTCAGAGGGAGGGAAGAAGCGCACCAGCAGAAGGAAGATCACTGAACAAGAGCAAATGTGTATAAATGTGTGTGTACGAATGCGTGGTGTGTGTGTGTGTGTGTGTGGTAAGTGTATGAATGCGTATGTAGTAAGTGTGTGTATGCTCGTGTGTGTGTCAATAATAAGATATTAGTATTAACAGATCTACCATAAGGGCTAGAAAGCCACCGTGTCCATATTTTCAGTAATGTCTTATATTTGTAGTTCATAATACTCGATGCGTGTAAGTGAGACTGTGTGTGCGCGCGCGCGCGTGTGTGTGTAAGTGAGACTGTGTGTGTGCGTGCAAGTGAGACTGTGTGTGTGACTGTTTTTTGGTATTCATGTAAGTGTGGCTGTGTGTGTGTGTATGCATGTAAGTGCAGCTAGTAGATTGAATAAATTACACAGATCCTGGTACGATGTGATTACAAGAAAAAATGTAATTCTGTGAAAAGCTATAGCAAATTGTAAACGACAAATATAAGACATTTCTGAAAATATGGACACAGTGGCTTTCTAGCCCTTATGATAGATCTGGTAATACTAATATCTTATTATTGATTAAGCCAAGCTAAGTAATTACAAACCTCTATTTTATTTGAGTTTTTTTTTTTTGCCCCATACTGTTATAAATATTAAGTTGTATATCTGATATTTACTTTAAAAAGTTAACAGATTATAGAATTGAATTATTTAACAATTTGATAAATGACACATTGACACAATGTAATATTTAGAAGATCAGTTTATAACCTAATAAATCCAAAGATATAAAGTATAAAAAAAAAATGTGTTTAAGTGTTTAGTTAAGGTGACCGCTGCACATTAACACTCCTGCCATGGTTAGTCCCTATTATCAATGTGTTACTATAAGCAATTTTAGTAAAATAAGGTAGAAAATGGTTTCACTTACAAAAAAAAAAATTCAAAATTGTTTGCTGCATCACAAAGTTTTACAGAAGTGGAGGGACTAAACTGGAACTATAGAGGTAAATATTAATCTAACCCAGAATGTTGATGCTGCAGTGAAGATGGATTAGTGAGGAACCACTGTAGCCTAGATGCTCTGATCTGTGCTGCCATCAATACTGCAGAAACAAGAAGATGCAGAGGGGGGGGGGGGGGGGGGACCAGATGAGCAAATCCTGTTTTTTTTTTTTTTAAACCACTGCAGAGTCTGTATATAACCGTGATTACACGCAACGGAAAGATAAAAAAATAAATAAATAAAAAAGACCGTAAAGTACACGGATGATCGCAGCGTGTAGATTTGTCTGTGCCTGAAAAAAATGAAGGGATCTAAGGAAAAGAATGCAAGCATTACATTAGATATAGAAGGCATTTTTAAAATATGCAGAAGATATAACTCAATATACATACATTTAAACAGGTGTGGACAAAACAAAAAGGACATAATTCTCCATACATTCATATTAAATTATATATGCATTTGGGCAGTTTTTCCAGTTTTCCTTTAACAATAGTAGATTTAGACTCCAATCTATAAAAAGGTATATGGTAATGTAATATTTGTAATGCATTGAAAATGGAAGATGGTAACTACGCCCTTTTTCCAGTCTAACCAGCCTCACGCAATTAAATAACGTGTGCAAAATAATCATGTTAATTTAACGTGTTTGTCAGAGATCAGTTAATCCTTTGCTGTGGTTCAGTCCAAATAACCTAAATTCACAGACACTAGTAAATCAAGTTTTATTTATTAGGATCATTGAACTATAGGTGCCTGCTTTCACTGGAAAGTACAAGCAATGTTCCAGAATCGAACTTTGCCTGCTCTGACTAATGGCAATAGCAAAAATGTTGTTTATATTTTTGTACTAAGACAAAATGTAACCCTGTATTCTAAGGGCTGTGTTCTTCATCTATACACAGCACAGAGGGAGTCGACGTCTGGTTTACAGCAAAACACTCTGAACTAAATATAGTCTTCACCAGACTGAAAATTGATGTGCTGCAAAAATGACATTGCCATGTATAAAAAGCTCCGTACGTATATATGGGGAATGGTAACCTCTCAGATACCACAGCAACCATGGGCTCATTGTTTGCACAGACAAAATTGTTAACTCTTACACTATCACATCCACTTATGTCAGGCACACTCGGGGTTAATCGCGTATTTAGAAGGATAAGAATTTCGCATTTCAGGTACATTAGCAACAAAAGAGGACTATGGGGATATAAGAAAAAAAAAAGGTGTGTCAGAAATAATGCAGCTAAATTAAGAACATGAATAGATCAGTAATGTAATATCCAATAGAACGGTCAGTGCAAAATGAACATCCTTGATCACATGCATATTTTAAAATGCTTAAAAAGTATATGGCTTAAAAAATATTTTATATTCAGATAAATATTTGGCTGAAAATAAGTAGTTGCTTACCGTGTAAGCCTCTCTTTATGTGGACCGAATACTCAGCCTATGATTGAGTGAGGTTCCCCTAGTTAGACATGGTTCAATCTAGATAAAATATGTATTAAAAATGAGGTAAAGAGTGTACCCTTTAAGTGCCAGTTGTGTTTGCAGCAGCAGTATTTTAGAACAGGTCCATTGCTTTTTTGCAAGGGTATTTACAGGCATTGCACTGATACACCAACACACAAAAAAAACAGGTCACCTGCCCTATCTTTCTGCTGAGGTTAGTTATTTTATTATAGTTGGGGATAATAAAAAAAACCAGACATAGCTGTCTAAATGCAGACTGTAAAGGACAAGGGCTATTTTTAAAGGACCTTAGAGAAAACACTTCTCTAAATATATACGTGCATGTCTAGGTCTGTATGGGCCTTTTAAAATGTATTACACTTGTTCAGAATTCCAACACCCTTAGCACGCTGCATTAAACTGGAAAATGCCTATGTTGGGTGGTTAAGCACTGTCCATGCCGACAGGATGTGCTCAAACCATTTATGTTATCTATGATTAACTAGCCCAAGTGTAATTCAATAATAAATAATTAAAAACAACATTGCATTAGATGGGTGCAGACAAACAATTTTCAAAACCTGTGGATGCCCTTTGGGCCTGAAAAATCAGATACATTCCATAAAATCCTTGAGAGACTAAAACATGCAGATTTTATGAAATGTCATCAGATATATCAGAGCATGGTCCTTCAAATGAACAGGAAGGACAAAGCAGCTATGCTTGTCACTTTGTAGAACAGCTTAATGATCCTCTAAGGACCAAAAGGCAGAAAAAAAATATTTTCTCCTTTGTAACATATTAACCTTTAGGTATATTCTTTCACACCAGACAATGTGTGTCAACCAAACTGTGCATAGCAGAATACACTTGGTAAAAGAAATAACCCTTATCTAGTCATGAAAGGACTGCCTAAGCACTGCCAGCAGCTGATATCTCCAATGCACTGCCCGATCGTCAGCTGAACAATTGCTGAGCAATGGACAAGTAGAGAGTGCTTTGCTGCAATATTTCAAGGTCAGGCATTACGCAACCATTGATATTAGCAAAGATATCTAGAGAGAAAAAAAATGTCACCCGACACATTGCCAATGCACCAAGCTGGGCAAAAATTAACTGCATCATTGCCAATCAATCAGGCCTCAGCTTGAATAAGGAATTTTGGCTTAGAGATAAGAGCATTTAATTGAACAATGTAATTAATTTATTTTGTAATTTATACATTTTAAAGCTTGAATATCTTGATACCACTATTTTTTTCCCCCACAGTCCACTGGACATTTATTGTACTAATGGATAAACCTCAGGCAAACCTCTTCCCCCAACGCAACACACATTATGAAAAGATGTAAAATTGGCAATTAACATCGCTAAATAGGTTAGTTTGGGTTTGATCTTCAAATGTTCACAGGAACTAATACACAAGAGAAAGAAAATGGGTGCTGCAAATATATATATATATATATATCTATATCTAGATCTCTCATATAGCCTTTCAACAAGGGGGATGTAAGAATGATCACTGTGCGCACATTCTGAGGATGCATATTAATAAGCCTTGTTTCATTTACAGTACGTGGTAAAAATATATACACTAAATATACATGTTTAATATATACATTAAAATACACCAACTTGCATAATCTTTAAGCTAAATGGTAAAAAGGTATTTATATTGTGACACACACAAACATATAAAATATAGATATCCTCACCGCAAAAGGGAATATGTTGTCTGCTCTGTTCAAGCTGTCATCAATCCAGGATTTTGGTGCAAAGGCAGAGTTGGGCCTAGCATACTTCTGCAGCTGGATGTGGTTATTTCCAAAATTCTTCTTTAAAGGTGATATGGAATTCAATGGCGTTATTCCTCCATTGAGTCCTCTGCGGTGGTCCCTACCTTGGGATCCACCCCAACCTCCATAGCCACTTCCACCTGGGCTCCATGAAGAGGATGGTGTGGGTGATGGGCTTTGGTAGCTGCTCCATGGAGAAGGTGGTTTATTAAGATTATTAGCCAAGTGCGGTAGTTGGTTAAAAGGAGCATTTCTATGAGTGAATGGTGGTGGGTGTGGACTGGCAGGAGACCTCCTTTGCTGTTGGTGTTGGTTATGATGATGTTGAAAATGAGGATGGTGGGGATGATGTTGAGAGATGGGTCCAATCTGTGGGGAAAAGCTACCTCCAAAGCCAGGGCTCACGTGATGAGGGAAATTCTGGAACAGCAAAGCACCATTATTTGCTGAAGCAGCAGGGACACCTCCTTGGTGAAAGAAACTAGCATCTTCATTAATAATTGTGGAAGAGGAAGGGGCAATAGCAGCTGACCAGTTGCTGAAACCAGTTAAAGGGGATGCAGAAGATGTCAGGGTCTGATTTGAAGACCCCAGCCCTGATGCATCTTGATAATCAAATCCTGTCAACACTGGGGATTCTATTCTTATTTTCTCCTTGCCATTCTCGGAAGAGCCGTCTCCCTGGTTTTCTTCTGACTTCACTTTCTCGGGGTCAGGTAGCATTCCTGTTTCCTGGTTTTGGCTGGGAGAAAGCTGCTGTTTTTCTAAGGACTCTTGCTGTTCCTGTTGTTGTTGCTGGGATTTAGATTTCTCTGACCCCAAAATCTCATCCTGAATGTTATGGGCAGCTGGAGCAGGATAGAGCCAAGCTGACCCAGCATTACTACCATTGGCAGCTGTGTTATTTATAAAAGCAGCAGGGCTCGTGGTTGCATTTTGATGATGGTGAGGAGGCTGCAGATGTGGATGAAACCTGACTGGAAATGCTGACTTGTTCCCAGTGTTATTTTGCACCAGCACTCCAAACCCGTAATCCCCCATTACAATTTGTCACGAAAAATAAAATGTAATTTTCTTCTTGACGCCAAATTGTGCTTAAGTATGGAAACCTCCCTGGTTTTCAATAATTTATAGACACACAAAATATAATGGATTATATAGTTTTCCGTGGAAAAAAATGCTCTAATGATAATCCTCTTCAGACATTTACTAGAAATTAGCCTGCCTCCTTTAGCAATGGAGGGGGGAAAATAATGGGTGGAATACACCAAAATATTCTTTGGTTTACTAAAACTGGGCTGAACCTAGTTTGCCTTGTGCCTCAACCCCAGCTTCAATCCATTAAGTGCACACAGAGCAGTGGGGATTTAGGGATCATTGAGAGCCTCTTTTCTTGTAGACTACCCTTTTTCTATCAATAAGTATTACACACAATACAAGTTGGGGTTCAAGGAGATCTTCTCTTCCTGGCTGCAGATGGCTGGGTGACCTCCTCCTCTCAACACACTGGCTCGCCCATCAATTCAAAAAGGAAAGAGAGACAGAGAGAGGAAAATAAGATGACGTCTCTGGTTTTTTTCTTTACATAGCACCAAACCCTACTAAACCCCACAGACTAACAACAAATACACTGTGTTTCTTTATAACAAAAAATATTTAAATCAAGACAGAAAATGTTACATAAAAATGTCATTTGGTTTTCTGAGGCGGAGAAAAACAACCGTAGAAAAAAATAATTACCTCATGAACCCAGCATTTCTGTCACACCAGCTGTTTTTCAGTAGCTATATTGGTTGGTACAGCTCCCTCTGCCTCTTGGTGTATGTAATGTATATATCGCTATGTGTTTATGTTTAGATATTATTTCCTTGACAGGCTCAGTGACATTACAGCATATGGTAGGGTTGTTTCTACGGGGAGCTGCTCTAATCCCCCAAACCGGTATGTCAGATAAAGGGAGAACTGTTCTAATAGTGCCAGTTTCTTTAGGTGGAGAAGGAGAGGATGCCTGTCTCGGTGTCCGGGAGCGGGGAGTTGTGTTGCTCTGATCCCTGTTCGCGAGTCTCTCTCCTGGTCTCCGCCGCTCCTCCCCGTCCTTCCAGTCAGGACCGAGCACAGAGTGAAATGACAACCAGCTGGAGCAAGAGGCGCTTCCGGTTCGCGTCGTCAGGAGGCGGGGAGTGCAAATCGTGCCCCACCTCTATGCTCACGTCACATTAGAGAACCAATGTAATGACGTAGAAACGTACAGGAAGGAGGTGTGGTAGACAATGTTAACCAACGAACAAAAGGCTCAGAGTGCACGCCTTTGAAGGTCAAACGTGGGAAAAAAATGATAACGCCTAAGAAGGTCTTGTAAGGGGTGGTGAAGAGAAATTCTGTCTCCGCCTATTAGGGTCATGGAAGTGGTGGGAGCCCCGCCTGTTAAGGCCAGGGCATGACAACGAGGTGTGTTTACATGGAACGCGTATAGAGGGCGGTCAGCAGAGAAGGTGGCGTTGTTTGGGTGGTTGTCAAAGCGCATGTGATGTTTAACCTTTGGCCCCCTTGCTATTGAAGACTGCAGCTCTCATGATTGCTAGCTGAGCATCATGGGAACTGTAGTTCTCAAAAGATAGAGTGCTAAAGGTTAATAGACCCTAATCTAATATTTTGGTTGTCTAATTAGAGGGTACATAAAATAGTATGCATCCAGGAACTGTCTGTTACTTTTATTATGCTTCAAGCTATTCATACCTATACCATACACCATAGTTGCCAACATTGGCCATGTTTCCAAGGACACATATTTGTTCCACATGCTGCAGAAAGAGCATGCAGAATGTTGGATAGATATATGCACAGACACAATCCAATGTATTAATCAGGGTGGAGATCTCATAGGACTTACCATGATTAATTAATTGGATTGTGTCTGTGTGTATATGGATCCTATAGATAGCCGGGCTGCACTTTGCATGCTCTTTGTGCAGCATGTGGAACAAATATGTGTCCCTGGAAACATGGTCGATGCTGACAATCTATGCATACATCCAATTATCTTAAAGCGACTCTGTTAACATAAGCATTGCTTATACTGTCAATGTAGATTTAACGGAAGGTTAAATGTAACATAGTAACATAGTAATTTAGGTTGAAAAAAGACACAAGTCCATCAAGTTCAACCCTTCTACCTATCATTACAGCTTTTGATCCAAAAGAAGGCAAAAAACCCCTAAGGAAGCTATTTCGAATTTTGCCTCCTGGGGGAAAAAATTCCTTCTTGACTCCAAGAGGCAATCAGATTTCTCCTTGGATCAATAAGCTCTTTTATTAATGCTTATTCTATTATTAATAGCCCTGTATGTTCTGCTTTCCTAAAAAAACATCCAAACCATTTTTAAATGCATCTATTGTGGTTGCTAGCACTACCTCTCTTGGCAGTGAGTTCCATAACTTTATTGTCCTAACCGTAAAGAATCCCTTCCTTTGCTGTCTATGAAATCTTTGCTCTTCCAGTCTGAGGGGGTGACCTCTTGTTCTTTGTACCTTTCTGTTAATGAACAGGTCACTGGAGAGCTCTTTATATTGGCCCTGCAAATATTTATATAATGTTATCATATCCCCTCTGAGACGCCTTTTTTCTAACGTATATAAATTCAATTTTTTAAGTCTCTCTTCATAACTAAGATCCTCCAAACCCCTTATTAATTTTGTAGCTCTCCTTTGCACTTTTTCTAGTTCCTTAATATCCTTTTTAAGGACTGGTGCCCAGAACTGTACTGCATATTCAAGGTGAGGTCTTACCATTGATTTGTAAAGAGGCAAGATGATATCTTCCTCCCGTGAATCTATACCTCGTTTTATACATGCCAATATCTTATTGGCCCTTGCAGCTGCTGACTGGCATTGGGCACTGTTGCCAAGTTTGTTGTCTATAATTATTCCTAAATCCTTTTCATTAGTAGTTTTTCCCAGGGAAAAACCAGTTAACGTATATGTTGCTTTGTTATTATTTTTCCCATAATGCATAACTTTACATTTGTCTATATTGAACCTCATTTGCCACTTTACTGCCCAGTCCCCCACTCTGTCCAAATCTTCCTGTAAAGAAAAAACATCAAATGTCCTCCTTAGGTCCGGATAAATCATATCTGTTTATTTGGCAGACTCACAGTATTTTTATACAGTAAGCAAGCTTCATAAAATATAATGAAACAAAATAACTTTAACATTGAAACAAGAAACTTTCTAATCGGATTTGTTGCCTAAAACAGATGTCACCAATCAGAACAAAGCGAGGTAAAAGAGCAACAAATCCCCGAACAGAGATGAGTGGTCAGCAATCCGGTTGCGGCTCGTTAACTGGGTGGTCAATGAGAAAAGGAGCTACCTGGCTGCCCATATATGGATAGTCGGTGGGCGGATGTAGCAAACAATAGAAAGAGGAGCTACAAATCAAGTGGTCGGGGACAGGGCAGTGATGATAGCTCTTCTGAGGAAATGTAACCTGAACTCAGGCC
The DNA here is from genome assembly GCA_036172795.1 of Pelodytes ibericus. Taxonomy (NCBI): domain Eukaryota; kingdom Metazoa; phylum Chordata; class Amphibia; order Anura; family Pelodytidae; genus Pelodytes; species Pelodytes ibericus. The sequence goes on along the minus strand of CM069858.1, from coordinate 90,435,411 downwards.
ATGGTCCATTGTCCATGGAGAGGAGGCTGATGGTCAGGCCCCTCCAGGAGCCAAGGGCATATAAGGTTCATTGGCAGTAGGTAATAACATATGATAAGAAATGATCAAAACATTTAATATCAAAATTCTAAGAAAATGCATAAAATAAGGGAAACATATTTTAAATTTGTCTGTGATGTCTACTGCTTATGACACTATCTGTGGCTTGATATGCAAATTACAAATTTTCCATTGAAAATGTGTTAATTAGCATATTAAAACACAGGTGATGTCATAAACAGGAGACAACACAGGCACATTTAAAACATATCTTTCTATTATGTTATGCATTTGCATGCATTTCTGCTAACACAATGTCTATGTCATTTTTCATAAAGTTTTATTCTCCACATTCACAGTATAATCAATAGTCTGTTTAAATATTAGGTTAGTATTCATAGGAGGGATATTCCATTTTTTTCCACCCTTTGGATTAGGAGAGCTCAGTCAAATTATATGTCTGTTGTCATGCACATAAGATATGTCACTGGCCAAAATATTTAAAAGACAAGGGTAGACTAAACAATAACATGCTTAACTGAAAGAGTTTCAGAATTTTAAATAGAAGTGCTTTAATGAAAGAATACAAATAAAGTACCATACTGAGCATGCTTTTCTTGTATAGCACTATCAGGGGGCAGACATTTTGTTTAGAATCATGGGTCAGGTCTTCCTTCATATGAGATATCATCCCCCTGCAAGAACTATACAAGCAAATAGGGTTGAATTATTTACTTTTTTCTATTCTTTTATTAACTTGTTTCTATTTAAAATGCCAAACCTTGATGCAATCTTTCAGTTAAGTGGTTAATTGAATGCCCAAAGTTGTCCTTTAATTCTATTGGGATACAATGGAGGACACAAGAGCCTCCTGTTTTTTTTTTAATGACATATCCACTTTGTGTGGGTCATAACAAACCTGTGTAGGTGTCAGATACTTTCATTTCCATAGTTATTTTTTTGTGACTTTGCAGGCCAGCTACAGTTTCTCCTGAAAATCTCAGTTTCATAGTACATTATTCTAATTCATCACAGGGTGTGAGCAGACAAAGAGGCACAGTTACAGAGTTTTTTCGTTTGGTTTCGGATGTACCACTACCATCATATTCCAAAGAAAAATGTTTCTACACCAGGCATCGTTTGCAGAGAATATTGTTTATAACAGTATGACGCCAAGAAAATTTAGAAAGGTGGATAAAGTATCCACATTCTGCTAAGAATGAACATATGCCCTATGCTATGATGCCCATTCTAGGTTTACACAACCCTATATTAGGTGCTAACAGTAAACACATATCTGCAACAAGGTTAGGTGAGCAGAATCCTCTGCCCTAATATTGGATGTGTGATAAGTCTAGCTTTGCCACCCTTTCTTCTACAAAAATAGAGGCCATGCTATTGCCTCTATAGACTTCACAATGGTCTACAGCCAATGTGTTTACTGGCCTGCCCATAAAATACTGGTTGGGTGGAATCCCTGGGTAAGTCTGAAAGTTGCTTTACATGTGTTTCACATGTGCCATAAAATGGAATATGCCTAAAAAGTGAACTGTTAAAAGTTAACAAATAGACTGCAACACGCCTATTAGTATCTTTACTATTTTGAAATTTAGTTTTAGCAAATAACCCCCAATATGTTTGATAACAAGAATCCAAGATGGCAAACCTGCAAACATGTAATGCTCTTTTACTCAGGTATAAAAGATGAAGCTATACCTCACATGTGTCCCTTCAAGTCGTGATTTAAATATAAATGCTTTAATGAAAAAATACAAATAAAGAATATTATTGAGCCCTCTCTGCTTGTACAGCACTATCAGGGGGTGGACATTTTGGGTCAGATCTTACTTCATCTGACTCAAAATTCTAAACAACATGTCTGCCCCTGATAGAGCTATACAAGCGCTTAATAAGGTGCATTATTTATATTCTTTCATTAAGGCATTTCTGTTTAAAATGTCTACACTTGATGCAATCTTTCAAGAACTTATTTTTTATATATATATATATAAGACGACCCTGATTATAAGACGACCCCCCAAACTTTGGATATTCCTTTAGGAAAAAAAACTAAAAGCCTGAATATAAGAGTACCCTATAGGAAAAAAGTTTAACTTGTATATAATCACAAGTAAATTGCTTTTTAATATTTAATAAAATTATGATATTAAACAAATGCATTTCTTGTTTTTATTTCCTTTTATGTGCCAATGCTGCCTCTCTCTCCCCCAGTGTTATCTCTCTCCCCCTCCCACGTTGTCTTACCCTCCCCCTAAATTTTTCTCTCTCTCCCCCTTCCCCCCCTTGTCTTTCTCTCCCCTTGTCTTTCTCTCCCCATGTTTCTCTCCCCCCTCCCTCCCCTTGTCTTTTTCTTTCCCTCTCGCCCCCTCTTGTCTTTCTCTTCCCTCTCCCTCCCCTTGTCTTTCTCTCCCCTCTCCCTCCCCTTTTCTTTCTCTTCCCCTCTCTCCCCCCCTTGTCTTTATCTTCCCCCTCCCTCACCTTGTCTTTCTCTTCCCCCTCCCTCCCCTTGTCTTTCTCTCCCCCCTCCCTCCCTTTGTCTTTCTGCCTCCCTCCTTCCCCCTCACCTTGTTTCTTGATCCCTGGTGGCTAGTGGGGGCAGCCGGGGGATGTCTGCACGATCAATACGTGCAGACATCCTCCATGCTGCCCGACACTTCTGTCTATTATGACGGACAGCTGGTAGTGATACGGCAATGTATCACTAACAATATATTTTTATAATCTAGACATAGTAACATGGTAACATAGTAATGTAGGTTGAAAAAAGACAAGTCCATCAAGTTCCACCCTTTTACCTATCATTCCTGCTTTTGATCCAAAAGAAGGCAAATACCCCCAAGAAAGCTATTTCGAATTTTGCCTCCTAGGGGGAAAAATTCCTTCTTGACTCCAAAGGGCAATCAGATTTCTCCTTGGACCAAGAAGCTCTATTATTAATGCTTATTCTATTATTAATAGAATTCCAATCCCCTTTTTAATTTTGTAGCCTTTCTTTGCACTTTTTCTATTTCCATAATATCCTTTTTAAGGACTGGTGGCCAGTCCTGTACTGCATATTCAAGGTCGATCAATTGAACCTCATTTGCCACTTTTTTGCCAAGTCCCCCACTCTGTCCAAATCTTCCTGTAAAGAACAAACATCATGGTTATTCTGTATTACCTTTACCTAATTTTGTGTCATCAGAAAACACTGAGACATTGCTCTCAACACAGCATGGGAGATCATTAATAAACAATTAGACCTCTGAGGTACTCCGCTTAATACTGTGGTTCAATTTGAGGATTTTCCATTTACAAGAACCCTCTGCATTCTACATACAATTCATATACTATACCATTTATTTAAATTGTACATAGATATGCTCTCTAACCTGACTCTTGGCTGGTGTTGCACCAATTTTCACTTCCAAATGCTCTAGTGTGTTAAACTTTCTATCTAATTGTCTTGTTTGTCTATCAATCTCTGTACTTTATCTGCTTGTCTATTTGTGTCTATCTCTGATGATAACGGGTGGCCTGATGAAGTTGCCGTGGGTCACCTGATGCATGGTGAGTGCTCTCAGCCTCATTTATTGCCTAAAGGATTTTATTTTTGATGTTACAGCAACTCAATGAGTAGCTTCTCATGACTCAGTACTCAATTGCTACTTGTACTTTGAAGATCCCTGCTTTGTTATAGACAGTATAACTAGATTTCATCTGGCTTTCAAACAGAAACCAAACAGAAACACAGATACTGACAATAAATAACAAACTGTTTTACCCAGTCTTCCATTAATGAAAGTTCAGTTGTATTTTACCTGTTTGCTTATTTTGGGATAACTTTGATAACTATGATACTCTTCAGTTCTGTTACATCAATAACCTTTAATGCTTAATGTGGAATGTTAGGTATACACTACTATTTCTGAAAAAAAAATATTTTGTAACAGAAATTTCCTCTGTGTGTTATCAATATAAAACTTATACAAGGTGGTACAGACAAAAAAAGCAGAATCATAGAGTAAATGTAACATAAAAACAATTTTAAAATGTATTATAACCCATTTAAGTGCAGTTTTGTTTTTACAAAATTTAAACCAATGGTAATGCATGTATACTATTTTTACTATGGTCGATGTGAAAACCAAATTGGAGAAAGTTATAGTAAAATTCTACTATTTGATGTTCTGCTGTCACTTTGACTACAATCACAGAATTTCAACCCTATTCACGTAAATTCACCTACAAAAAGTAACCATAGTTTTCAAGAAATATCCTTCTAATTCAGGGAGTTTTCAATTCCTAAATTGCTACTCAGTTGGTACCAAGCTGGTAAACTTACTCTAAAGACAACAAGCTAAACTCCATGAGTTGGATTTGATAATGAGTTGTATTATTTTACTCAAATGTTAATATAAATTCAGCAGATGGTAGCACTTGACAGATTTGCATTTGTACCAAAATCGGGGATATCTTTTTTTCTCTCCTTGATGCTATTAATTCATATTTCCCAACATTTGACATGACAACAAAATCCATTTTCTGATTTCCACCAATGATTGAAGGTGTGGTTATGGGCAAGGCATTACCAGGAAGTTCTCAGTGACTTCCTGTTGACAACTTGTTATGTATAATAAGAATGAAGTATTTAATTTAAAACAACTTATACATACCTCCCAAGAGTCCCTATTTAGGAAGGCAGTACCTATTTTGCACCAAAATCGTCCTGTCTTGTTCTTAATGACATATCAAATTACATAAATAGTTACCAACTGGCCATAAAGGTATTGAAAAAGTTATATTATAGCCACACCTTAAGCCACCTCCACAAAAATAAAAGTGTCCCTCTTTGGATATTTTAAATGTTGGGAGGTATGCTAATAAATACATACACATTAACTGCAGCAACACACTGTTGTTAGTTGTACTGCTCTGGAGTTCTGTGCTACACTCATAAACACCAAACCTCTTAGCTCTAAAAAGAAAGGAGAGGCCTAGGTACTTGCATCAAACGTAGGGACTGTCTGTCCTCAACAAAATCACTTAGAAGGTTTCATCATTAACTTGAATTGGTGGTAAGTTCCAACTGCCAACCAGACCAAGATCATAACCCCTTCGTAAGGCTAAGATGTTCTATGCCGTCCTGTTTTACTGATTCCAAAAGATGCTAAGACAGCATAGAATGTCCTTCACTTAACAGCTCATTGCGGCTCCCCATGATGAGTTATGCCTGGATCCTGCTGCAGGGACTTGCAGATGGAAGCAACCTGTGGTCTCAGTCTGAAAGAAAAATGTAGCCAGCGCTCAAAGCGAGCAGCAGCTATATTTTACTAAATAGTGCCGGGCCCAAACCTCTGGCTTCGGGCACGCCTTTTAGATGTCACAAGTGACTATGGGAGGTCTAGAAAATTTTGGGAAGGGACCAATTAAGACCCATCTATTAAGACCCTAATCGTGTCTCTGGCTATCAATCACCTTGTGATCACGGCCAGGAACAAAAAAATTGAGTTTTGGTGCTTGCGCCTTCTGGGACACAAGCACCATTGAACCTGAGTTTTCTCTGAAAGCTAAAATCTTTTGAATTTCACGGTTACTGGTGTCTTTGTTCATACATTTTGCCTATCCCTGAACAGAACACAAGAATTTTGTTTTTTGCTGTCTTATCGGTTTAAACCTCAACTCTTGCTCTTGCCTAATAACTGCAAATAGATTGGTTTCTGTTGGTATAATCCCTTCAATCCCTCCTTCTTGGATTTCATTGAATTTCAAGGCCCCGGTGTGATTGTTTTTAATGTAGAACTACAGGACAATTGATTAAATGTAAAAACGAGTGCATTTCACATATTTTATAAACACATACAGCATACAGAAAACAAGCAGATGGAACTACATCTTTAAAGACATCTTTAACATCTTTAAACATCCAATTATCAAGTTATTATAAATTGTGGCTGCTGCTTGAACCATGTAGGCCTGAGAAGATCCTAAAGCTCTCCATCTTCTGAACACTGGTTCTCTCCAACAAGAGAGAGGTGGGTTTCTGTTAAAGATGAGAACTAAATAAAATAAATGTTTCTTGAACTCACATTTGAGCAGGTTAGTCTGGTTATGTAGCAAATGTAAATTATGTCCTGTGTTTAAATTTATCTGTAATCCTTGCATGAATAACCCATCGTTCCAGAATAAACTGATAATACCCTTATATTTAAACTACAGGATGCTTTCTAACAGATGGAGATCAATAAAGTATTCTCTGCTCACTGAGTTAATTAGAGCAAAATTTCACTGTGCTATTGTTTTCTAACCCCATGGTATCTTTCCAGGGGCTGGACAGATAAGAATTCTAAGTCAAGTCGCATGCAGATATTATTCCACAAATTCAACAATACTAAATAACATAAAGGAGGATTTGTAGAAAGATGTGGTAAGAACTGTAACATGCAGAAAAAAAAAAACTAACCCATATATATTTGTAATTATCTAGTATCCTTATAGTCATTTGTTATTGTACTTGCTCTATTCTGAGATTCATATAGAAAGTCTGCAAAATATACTACAAAACTACTACTGAAAACTGTTATTACAAGTTCACTGCTCACAAAGACGTTTATTAGAGAGATTCATGTACAGCTTTAAAACCCTATTGTTCACGTCAGCAGAATATCAAAGGAAACAGATTAGAAGAAAACATTTTTTTTCTGTTTATGACATAACCTCATGGCATGTTATACAATTTTTTTTTTACTTATTGACTATTTATTGTACTCTTTTTTCACATGCAATGTTTGAAGTGCCACTAAACTTATTTTTCACGTTAACTAAGTCCTCTCTGTTGGTGGTGTTCTGACAAATTACTGGAGCAAATTCTCCTGCGCAATCGCAGGAGAATTTGCTCACTGCGCATGCGCATAAAGTTACAGCTGATCACTCAGCTGTAACTTTGTGACCACCGCGCATGCGCCAGCTGCGCAACCCACATCCCGCCCCCCGCACACCCCCCGCACACCCCTTCTTACCAGATGATCGGCCAACGGCGGAAAACAGCGCATGCGAGCGGCTATCAAGCCGTGTGGGAATGCGCGCGTCCGTGGCTGGATTCAAAACGCTGGTAAGTAACACGGGGCGGGGGGGACATAAGGAGCCAACAGAGAGGTAAGCACCCTGGGCTGCCTCATCTTCATGGGAGTTGTGATCCTCCTGCTGTATTATTGATGCAGCAGGGGGATCATAACTCCTATCAAGATGAGGCAGCCCTCACCAGGGTGCTTACCTCTCTGTTGGCTCCTTATGTCCCCCCCGCCCCGTGTTACTTACCAGCGTTTTGAATCCAGCCACGGACGCGCGCATTCCCACACGGCTTGATAGCCGCGCGCATGCGCTGTGTACCGCCGTTGGCCGATCATCTGGTAAGAAGGGGTGTGTGGGGGGTGTGCGGGGGGCGGGAAGTGGGTTGCGCAGCTGGCGCATGCGCGGTGGTCACAAAGTTACAGCTGAGTGATCAGCTGTAACTTTATGCGCATGCGCAGTGAGCAAATTCTCCTACGATTGCGCAGGAGAATTTGCTCCAGTAATTTGTCAGAACAGTGGCATTAAAAAACATCCACAGTGTCAGTTTGCGCCAGATTTTTAATCCGATAAGAACCCTACTTCTGTCTGAAATTAGTATTTACTAAAGTGAACCTGGCCTCAGCAATCATACATTTTTATTGTTTGTATTACAATGTTATTTATTTATATAGTGCCAAAAATTTACTTCGTACATGGTATAGAGCAGGGGTCCTCAAACTTTTTAAACAGGGGGCCAGTTCACTGTCCCTCAGACCGTTGGAGGGCCGGACTATAGTAAAAACAAAAACTATGAACAAATTCCTATGCACACTGCATACATCTTATTTTGAAACAAATCGGGAACTAATACAATATTTAAAATGAAGTAAAGTTAAATCAACAAACTTACTTATTTCAATGGGAATAGTGTGCCAGTCAGATGCCCAGGAATATTATGCCAGTCAGAGCCCAGTAATATTGTACCAGTCAGATGCCCAGTAATATTATGCCAGTCAGATGCCCAGTAATATTATGCCAGTCAGATGCCCAGGAATATTGTGCCAGTCAGAGCCCAGGAATAGTGAGCCATTCAGATGCCCAGTAATATTATGCCAGTCAGATGCCCAGGAATATTGTGCCAGTCAGAGCCCAGGAATAATGTACCAGTCAGATGCCCAGGAATATTATGCCAGTCAGATGCCCAGTAATATTGTACCAGTCAGATGCCCAGGAATATTATGCCAGTCAGAGGCCCAGTAATATTGTACCAGTCAGAGGCCCAGGAATATTATGCCAGTCAGATGCCCAGTAATATTGTACCAGTCAGAGGCCCAGGAATATTGTACCAGTCAGATGCCCAGGAATATTGTACCAGTCAGATGCCCAGTAATATTATGCCAGTCAGAGCCCAGTAATATTTTGCCATTCAGATGCCCAGTAATATTTTGCCATTCAGATGCCCAGTAATATTATGCCAGTCAGAGCCCAGGAATATTATGCCAGTCAGATGCCCAGTAATATTATGCCAGTCAGATGCCCAGTAATATTATGCCAGTCAGTGCCCAGTAATATTATACCAGTCAGATGCCCAGTAATATTTTGCCAGTCAGTGCCCAGTAATATTTTGCCATTCAGATGCACAGTAATATTTTGCAAGTCAGATGCCCAGTAATATTATGCCAGTCAGTGCCCAGTAATATTATACCAGTCAGATGCCCAGTAATATTTTGCCAGTCAGTGCCCAGTAATATTATGCCAGTCAGATGTCCAGTAATATTATGCCAGTCAGTGCCCAGTAATATTATGCCAGTCAGATACCAGTCATATTATGCCTCTCAGATGCCCAGTAATATTGTGCCTCTCAGATCCCAGTAATATTATGCCTCTCAGATGCCCAGTAATATTATGCCAGTCAGATGTCCAGTAATATTATGCCAGTCAGTGCCCAGTAATATTATTCCAGTCAGATGCCCAGTAATATTATGCCAGTCAGTGCCCAGTAATATGCCAGTCAGATGTCCAGTAATATTATGCCAGTCAGTGCCCAGTAATATTATGCCAGTCAGATACCAGTCATATTATGCCTCTCAGATGCCCAGTAATATTGTGCCTCTCAGATCCCAGTAATATTATGCCTCTCAGATGCCCAGTAATATTATGCCTCTCAGATGCCCAGTAATATTATGCCATTCAGTGCCCAGTAATATTATGCCAGTCAGATTCCCAGTAACATGGTGCCAGTCAGATGCCCAGTAATATTTTGCCATTCAGATGCCCAGTAATATTATGCCATTCAGTGCCCAGTAATATTATGCCATAGAAACATAGAAACATAGAATGTGTCGGCAGATAAAAACCATACGGTCCATCTAGTCTGCCCAATTTTTTTTTTTGAGTACTTTTATTAGTCCCCCGTTCCCGGTCTTATAGCTAGGATAGCCTTGTGTCTATCCCACGCATGCTTAAAATCCTTGACTGTGTTTACCTCTACCACTTCTGCTGCATATATCCACTACCCTCTCAGTAAAGTAATACTTCCTGATATTACTTTTAAATCGTTGCCCCTCTAATTTAAGACTATGTCCTCTAGTTGTGGTAGTTTTTCTTCTTTTAAATATACTCTCTTCCTTTACTGTGTTGATTCCCTTTATGTATTTAAATGTTTCTATCATATCCCCCCTGTTACGTCTTTCCTCCAAGCTATACATGTTAAGATGCTTTAACCTTTCCTGGTAAGTTTTATCCTTCAACCCATGAACCAGTTTAGTAGCCCTTCTCTGAACTCTCTCCAAAGTATCAATATCCTTCTGGAGATACGGTCTCCAGTACTGCGTACAATACTCCAAGTGAGGTCTCACCAGTGCTCTGTACAATGGCATGAGCACTTCCATCCTCCTACTGCTAATACCTCTCCCTATGCAACCAAGCATTCTGCTAGCATTTCCTGCTGCTCTATTGCATTGCCTACCTACCTTCAAGTCCTCTGAAATTATTACTCCTAAATCCCTTTCCTCAGATGTTGAGGTTAGGACTGTACCAAATAGTCTATATTCTGCTTTTGGGTTTTTACGCCCAAGGTGCATAATCTTGCACTTGTCCACATTAAATGTCAGTTGCCACTGCTCTGACCATTTTTCTAGTTTAGCTAAATCATTTGCCATTTGGCTTATCCCTCCATGAATATCAACCCTGCTGCAAATCTTTGTATCATCAGCAAAAAGACATACTTTGCCAACAAGACCTTCTGCAATATCGCTAATAAAAATATTAAAGAGAATGGGTCCAAGAACAGATCCCTGAGGTACCCCACTAGTAACAAGATTGCATTGCATTGAATATACCCCATTGACTACAACCCTCTGTTGCCTGTCACTCAGCCATTGTCTAATCCATTCAACAATATTGAAATCCAAACTCAAAGATTTCAGTTTATTGATAAGCCTTCTATGTGCGACAGTGTCAAAAGCCTTACTGAAATCTAGGTAAGCAATGTCTACTGCACCACCCTGATCTATTATTTTAGTTACCCAATCAAAAAAATCAATAAGATTAGTTTGGCATGATCTCCCTGAAGTAAACCCATGCTGTCTCTGATCTTGAAATCCAAGCGACTTTAGATGTTCAACAATCCTATTCTTTAACAAGGTTTCCATTATTTTCCCCACTACTGAAGTAAGACTTACTGGTCTATAGTTGCCCGCCTCCTCCCTACTACCTTTCTTGTGAATGGGCACAACATTAGCTAATTTCCAATCTTCTGGAACTACTCCCGTTAACAATGATTGGTTAAATAAATCTGTTAACGGTTTTGCTAGTACACCACTAAGTTCTTTTAATAACTTTGGATGTATCCCATCAGGTCCCATCGACTTATTTGTCTTTACTTTAGACAGCTGAAGTAAAACCTCTTCCTCTGTAAACTTACATGCATCAAAAGACTCATTAGTCTTTTTCCCTAAATGAGGTCCCTTACCCTCATTTTCATTTGTAAAAACTGAACAAAAATATTCATTAAGGCAGTCTGCTAAGCCTTTATCCTCTTCTACATAGCATCCTTCTTTTGTTTTTAATCTAACTAATCCTTGTTTTACTTTCCTTTTCTCATTTATGTATCTAAAAAATGTTTTATCCCCCTTTTTCACTGACTGGGCTATAGTCTCTTCTGTGTGTGCTTTGGAAGCTTTTATAGCTTGCTTTGCCTCTTTCTGCCTACTCTTATAGATCTTTCTATCTTCCTCACTCTGAGTATTTTTATAATTACTAAATGCTAGCTTTTTATTTTTTACTATTTTAGCCACCTCTGCAGAGTACCACAGTGGTTTCTTCAATTTTTTGCTCTTACTGACAAGCCTTATGCAATTTTCTGTTGCCTTCAGTAGTGCAACTTTTAGATAATCCCATTTCTCCTGGACTCCATTTAAATTGCTCCAGTCTGATAATGACTCCTTTACACCTAATCTAATTTTAGAAAAGTCTGTTTTTCTAAAATCTAAAACTTTTGTTTTTGTGTGGTGTGACTGCGTCACTGTTCTTATATTAAACCACACTGTCTGGTGATCACTAGATCCTAAACTTTCACCTACAGTAATATCTGATAACAAATCTCCATTTGTGAACACTAAGTCTAGTATGGCCTGCTTTCGAGTTGGCTCCTCCACTACTTGGTTTAGAGATAATCCCAGTAGGGAGTTTAGGATATGCGTACTCCTGGCGCAAGTAGCTGTTTTGTATTTCCAGTTCACATCAGGAAGATTAAAGTCACCCATGATGATCACTTCTCCCTTCATTGTCATTTTAGCTATTTCCTCAACTAGTAGATTATCTAACTCCTCTATTTGTTCAGGGGGCCTATAAATCACACCTACCCGAGTTACCATATGATTACCAAATTCTAATGTAACCCAAACTGACTCTATGTTCGCCTCACTAACTTGTATTACGTTACATTTTAAGCTATCCCTCACATAGAGGGCCACCCCTCCCCCTTTTTTACCTTCTCTGTCTTTTCTATATAAAGAGTACCCTGGTATTGATATGTCCCAGTCATGTTTTTCATTATAAAAAACATGACTGGGACAGATCAATGCCAGTCAGATACCCAGTAACATTGTGCCAGTCAGATGCCCAGGAATAAAGTGCCATTGCAATGCTCGTTATACATCCCTCCTCCCCCGCATCCCCATCACTTACCTCCAGCTGCTGTTTCCCCGGCTGGACGCCTTTCGCAGAGTTTCCCTCCTGCACAGGGGAGGGAAACAGTCACTGGATCCGGATGTGACGTAACGTCACATCCGGTCGCGGTGTTTTTTTTTGTTTTTTTTTCTTCTTCTTTCTGCAGCCGCATCCCCTGCGGCTGCCCAAAAAAAAAGAAAAAAAAAAAGTAAACAGTGGGGAGCGGGAGGTGCCGGCACCCCCCGCGGGCCGTATTAATGTCGGCGGCGGGCCGCATGTGGCCCGCGGGCCGTACTTTGAGGACCCCTGGTATAGAGCATAGAACATGCTATGTTAGATGAACAGAGCAGGGGCGTCACTAGGGTTGGTGTCACCCGGTGCGGAAACTCATGGTGTCACCCCCTGGATTTCCTCCAATACAAGGCCAAACAGATTCCTTAGTAATGACAGTTAGATGGCCTATTAACTATGCCACACACAGGAGCCCCATAAATTATGCCACACCAGAGCCCCATAAATTATGCCACACCATGGGGCCCAATAAATATGCCACCCACAAGCGCCCCATAATTATGCACACATGGGACTGCCATTAATTATGCAACACACAGGAGCCCCACAAAGTGACAATTGTACAATTATAGATACCAGGAATATTGTGCCACTCAGAGCCCAGTAATATTGTGCCAGTCAGATACCAGTAATATTGTGCCATTCAGAGCCCAGTAATATTGTGCCAGTCAGATACCAGGAATATTGTGCCACTCAGAAACCCAGTAATATTGTGCCATTAAGAGCCCAGTAATATTGTGCCAGTCAGAGCCCAGTAATATTATGCCATTCAGAGCCCAGTAATATTGTGCTATTCAGAGACCAGTAATATTGTGCCAGTCAGAGCCCAGTAATATTGTGCCAGTCAGAGACCAGTAATATTGTGCCAGTCAGATACCAGGAATATTGTGCCATTCAGAGCCCAGTAATATTGTGCCAGTCAGATACCAGTAATATTGTGCCAGTCAGATGCCAGTAATATTGTGCCAGTAAGAGCCCAGTAATAGTGTGACAGTCAGAGCCTAGTAATAGTGGGCCAGTCAGAGCCCAGTAATATTGTGCCAGTCAGAGTCCAGTAATATTATGCCATTCAGAGCCCAGTAATATTGTGCCAGTCAGATACCAGGAATATTGTGCCATTCAGAGCCCAGTAATATTGTGCCAGTCAGAGCCCAGTAATATTGTGCCAGTCAGATACCAGGAATATTGTGCCAGTCAGATACCAGGAATATTGTGCCAGTCAGAGCCCAGTAATATTGTGCCAGTCAGATACCAGGAATATTGTGCAATTAAAGTGCTAATTTTCAACCACCCTCCTCCCCCTTCCCCATCACTTACCAAATGGCTGCTTCTCCGTGTCCCCGGACGGACGCCTGTGATTTTTTGTTTTTAAATTTAAGCAGCGCGGTGCGGGGGGGGGGGGGGGGGGATGCCGGCAGCACGGGTGTCACTGCCGCTGGAGGTGTCACCCTGTGCAGTCCGCACCCCCCTCGGGACGCCACTGGAACAGAGACAGATCCATACATGCAGGGCCGGCGCCGGCCTAGGGCGCATTTTTACAAGGGGCGCCCTCACACTCCTATTTTACAGTCACAATGTGGCACTGAGGGAGGGAGGCGGACAGAGAGAGAGAAAAATGCATGGGAAGGGAGAGGAGAGAGAGACAGGCATGGGAAGGGAGAGGAGATAGACGGGCATGGGAAGGGAGAGGAGAGCGACAGACATGGGAAGGGAGAGGAGATGGACGGGCATGGGAATGAAGAGGAGAGGGACAGACACAAGGAGGGAGTGGAGAAGGACCGACATGAAAAGGGAGAGGAGAGGGACAGGCATGAAGAGGGAGAAAAGAGGGACAGGCATCAGGAGGAAGAGGAGACAGCAGGGGTGTTCCTAGGTCTCCAAACGACCTGGGGCTGGAGCCCAGGGCAGATTTGATAGAAGTGGAGTAAATGCTTAGGCGGACATACAGATGAATATATGTGATGCCAATTAAAAATAAGTATATTTGGGTATATATCAGGGAGCAAAAAATCCCGGGTACCTCAAAATTAGACCTGGCACCCAGATATTATTTTCCCCACATGGTGCCCTCGCTGCTGGGATCATTTTTCGTTTTTGTTTTATCCAGTGGAGCACGAGGAGAAAGTGTGTGCACCCACTTCCTGGTATGTCCCCATACGCACCACACTATAGTATCCAAGTGCCTGCTGTGCTCAGCAGGACTAGAAACAAAGATGGTTTGTGCCTGTGTGAGAGGCACAGACCAGACTAGAATGAGGTATGGCAGCAAGAGGGGGGACATATTGATAAATGTTATTTTTTTTATCTAGCTTGTGTGTGTGTTTGTGTGATTGACTATGTGTGTGTATGTGTGACTAGCTGTATGTGTTTCTCTGTCTGTGACTGGCTGTATGTGTGTGTCTGTTTGTGACTGGCTATGTGTGTGTCTGTCTGTATGTTAATGACTGTATGTGTATGTGTGTCTGTATGTTACTGACTGTGTGTGTGTGTCTGTATGATACTGAATGTATGTGTGTCTGTATGTTACTGACTATATGTGTGTATCTGTATGTTACTGCCTGTATGTATGTGTGTGTCTCTCTGTACAAAGTAATATTTAGAAGAGAAGTTTATAACCTAATACATCTAAATTAAATATTTATAGTATAAAATAACGTTACTGACTGCATGTGTGTGTGTCTATCTGTATGTATGGCCTTGACTGTATGTATGTCTCTGTGACTGACTGTATGTATGTCTCTGTGACTAACTGTATATATGTATGGGACTGACTGTATTTTGTGTGATTGTGTGTATGTGTGTATTTTTTTGCTGGCCCCTAAAACTCAGTTAAATTTGTCAATCCCTGGTATATATATAATATTAACAATAAATGCATATTTATACATGATTTATATGAGCAATAAGTATATATATCATAGGTATAATATAAGCAATGAGAAATAAAACATAAATTATGGATATGACGTAGCGTTATATGCAAGGCTTTATACCAAGGGTTCAGTAACATTAGTACTATATTACATAGGCCTCTTCTAATTCTACTCTGAGATAAGTGGGTTGTAACTTTTTATTTGCCAAAATGCATAAACGTTGTATATCATGCCAATGATCAGTAAATACATACATTTTGTATATCATGCCAATGAGCAGTGAACGCATAATTTTTTATATTATGTCAATGAGAAGACATACACCCGCAGTGTCTCACACAGACACACACACACAGGGGTCTATTCACTAAAAGGCGAGTTGCTGAATATTTGATCTCACCAATGTAGCTAAACAATATGCTGTTTCAATTCTAGGGAGTTTGCTTAGCGGGGTAAACTTGCTAGGTTTGTCCCTGCACAATGTATAGTTAAAATGGTGAGATCAAATGTTCATCTCCCCTCAACTCACCTTTTAGTGAATAGACTGCACAGTGTCTCACTCAGACACACACACTTTTTGTTATACTATATATCTTTATTTGGATTTATTAGGTTATAAACGTATCTTCTAAATATCACATTGTGTCTATGTCAATTTTCAAATTGTTTAACAGAATATAGAATTTATCAGAATTATTTACAAAGTATATAAGATCAGATCTACAACTTAATATTAATAAAAGGAAAGAAAACTCAAGTAAATAAAGCATAGGTTTGTAATTACTTAGCTTACACACACAGGCACACACACTTATCATCTCACACAGAAATACATGCTGTCTCACACAGAAATACATGCTGTCTCACACAGACACACACACACGCTGTCTCACACAGAAATACATGCTGTTTCCCACAGACACACGCTGTCTCACACACTGTCTCTCTCAAACACACTCACCATGTTTCACACAGACACACATAACACGCACGCTGTCTCCCACGGACACACATAACAAGCACGCTGTCTCCCACGGACACACATAACAAGCACACTGTCTCCCACAGACACACATAACAAGCACGCTGTCTCCCACAGACACACATAACAAGCACGCTGTCTCACACAGACACACATAACAAGCACGCTGTCTCACACAGACACAAATTTCAAGCACATTGTCTCACACAGACACACATAACAAGCATGCCGTCTCACACGGACACATATAACAAGCACGCTGTCTCACACAGATACAAATACACATGCGGTCTCTCTCACATGCACAATGTCTCACACACGTCTCCAACAGACACACAAACGAGTATGCTGTCTTGAAATTGAATATAGACAATTTCTAATAATTTAAATGTGCATCAAATAATTTAATACATATAAATAAAAAAAGAAAAATATACACAAAAATACGAAAAACACAATGACATAAACATATGTTCTCTGGCATAAATATAAAATACATTACCATCAGAGCATCAAAATATATAGATACATAAAACATCCGAAATAAAGACCATGAAAAAAATTCAAATAGGGAAAATACCTTAAAGTTACTGAATGGGCTCCAAGGAAATGTTGCACGTGGTCCCGCAAGGATGAGCCAGGCTCAGGCCACAAAGATGGCAAGTATAGCCTATAGGGGGTGACGAGAGAGGTGTGTGTGCCAGCTGGCTGCACAGCTCTTCGGGGAAAGAACTTCCCCCTTCTTTTTTGTGTCACAGGGCAGCTTGCCCTGGGGCAGAGTGGTAGTTAAATGCGCCCTTATTCACAGACACCCTTACACACACACACGCACAGACAGACATCCTTACACACGCACAGACACCCTTACATTCGCACAGACACCCTTATACACACACAGACACCCTTACACACGCACAGACACCCTTACACACTCACAGACACCCTTACACAGAGACAGACACCCTTATACAAACACAGATACCCTTACACACACACAAGTACCCTTACACACAGACACAGAGATACCTTTACACACATAGACAATTTTACACACAGACAGATACCTTTACACACACACAGACACCCTTACACACACACCCAGACACCCTTACACACACACCCAGACACCCTTACACACACACAGACACCCTTACACACACACACACCCATACACACACAGAGATTTATTTTCTTTCACCAGTTATGGTGTCTGAACCATCCCATTCCCTGCTCCTTTATCTTGTATTTGCAGGGAGGGAGATGATTCAGGCACTCCGTCTGCCTCCAGTCCTTGCAGCTGGACATCCCTGTGTATCAGAGCGCGAGGGGTCGGAGCATGCACCCCTTCACGGTACTCTCAGCTCAGCCCGATGGAGGCACGCCACAGATGTGCCTCAGCCCAAAACGCAGCCAACAGGGCTGCGTGAGGGCTTGAACACTGCTCCAGATATGAAATCTTATCATATCCGGCGCACTACAGGTAAATGCAAGGGGACAGTCAAGAGGTCGCAGGGGTCGCCCAGGCAACCAACATCAGCAGACCCGGTGGCAATCACGACCCCTGCGACCTCTTTAGTTACCCACTGCTTTGGGGGGGAAAAATAAACAGGCGACGACTCGGGGCTAACATAATTTGCATGTTATCGCGGTGATGACTAAATCACCGCGATCACATGCCCGGAAACTGACCGATCGGGTCCAGGAGCTTTGCCTCGGGTGCGAGGCTTAGTCCTGGACCCGTTGCAGACTAGCTGGCGGTGCCCACGGAGCGCACCGCCGGCTAGACTGCATGACGAGTTAACTCGTCATAAGGTCGCTAACGCGGCGGCTCTTATGACGAGTTAACTCGTCATAAGGACGGGAAGGGGTTAAGTAATATTAAACTATTATTGTTTATGTAATCTAACACATCCTTCTTTTTCAGAGTACACCTCTGGGAAGTGAAGGGGTTAACCTTAACAGATGTTTCTGTGCAATTAAAATATCAGCCTGTTTCCAAAATCCTCAAACTGGGTGCAGTGGAGATAAACAAAACCAAAATAAATATTTGATGAAACCAGTCACCATTAAAAGGACATCCCTTTCTGAAACTGCTTGTTCATTGGTGGAGAATGCTTGTGCCACCTGCTCAGAGCCTATTTTTGGTCTCCCATTAGGTCAGCAGAGAGATCAGTTTATTAACTGATTGGGGGTGGGGCGGAGGAAGCATGTATACATGATGGGATTAAGTTCCATAAACACTTCTGGGAGCTATCAGACCTGGCTTGTGTTAAATCTGTGTTTACTAAAATAATACTCTATATCTGAATGCATATCTGGTGTAATTAAACTCATATAGCCTGGCTTAAAGACAAATAAAGGACACTGACACCCATTGAGACTACTACACTACTTCATTTTTTAGCATCTGACTAATATCAGTTGCAGTCATCTAGTACTTGCGATGGTGCTTTGTGTGCAGTTTCTCAAGATCTATATTTGATTGCAGGTATGCAGCCATGGCTCAAATTCATCTTGTGACTATCATTTTATAACAAATATGACTGCATATACAATTTTTAGAACTGTGAAAAACATAGGATCAGTTGGATGATTTGTAAGAGGGACACTAAAATTGCATTAGTGGATACATATTTATTTAGAAAGTGTTTTACCAGGAAGAATACATTGAGATTTCTCTCATTTTCAAGTACCGTATTTGCTTGAATATAAGACGACCCTGATTATAAGACGACCCCCCAAACTTTGGATATTCCTTAAGGAAAAAAACTAAAAGCCTGAATATAAGACTACCCTATAGGAAAAAAATGTTTAACTTGTATATATTCACATGTAAATTGCTTTTTAATATTTCATAAAAAAAATTATGATATTAAACAAATGCATTTCTTGTTTTTATTTCCTTTTATGTCCTATGTAATGCTGACTCCACCCCCCAGCGTCTCTCTCTCCCCCCGTTATCTGTCTCTCCCTCCCCCAAAACGTTTCTCTCTCTCTCCCCCCTCCCCTTGTCTCTGTCTCCCCTCCCCTTGTCTCTCTCTCTGTCTCCCCCCTCCCCTTGTCTCTCTCTTTCTCTCTCTCTCTGTCTCCCCCCTCCCCTTGTCTCTCTCTCTGTCTCCCCCTCTCCCCTTGTCTCTCTCTCTCTATGTCTCCGCCCCTCCCCTTGTCTCTCCTTCTCTGTCTCCCCCCCCTTGTCTCGCCTTCTCTGTCTCCCCCCCCCCCCCCACTCCCTCCCCCTCACCTTGTTTCTTTCCCTTGTGGCTAGTGGGGGCAGCCGGGGATGTCTGCACGATACTTGCAGACATCCTCCATGCTACCCGACACTTCCGTCTATTATGACGCACCTGCTGTCGGGCAGCATGGAGGATGTCTGCACTATCGTGCAGACATCCCCCGGTTGCCCAAATTTCCTGGTGGTTAGTGGAGGCAGCAGAGGATGTCTGCACGATACGCGCAGGCATCCTCCGCTGCTGCCCGGTACTTCCGCCGGGACTTTTATGATGAAGCCGGAAGGTCCCCTGATGTTCTGCGGGGGACCTGGATCCCAGTCTTATGATCTGACCTCGATTTGAGGTCAGATTATAAAACGACCTCGAATGTAAGACATTTGCTCTGAAAAAAACCTTGTCTTATGTTCGAGCAGATACGGTATGTCCTGGGGACCCAGTCCAGAATGGAATTACACAGTTACACATTTAACAGTAGATTAAAAATAGATACATACATACATATATTAAACAAGTTGAAAGGAGAACATACAGGGTAAATCATTATTGATACAAAAAAAAGAACAACATGTACAGTATACAAAGGAGTTTGTAAACTAATAACAGGTACAATCTGTTTTGAGGATTTTGGAGACACTTATTTGATATATGATTTTCTAATGTACTTGTCTTTTATCTTCCACAGCTAAAGAGTCTGCTTTTAGTAGTGCCCAGTTTACAATTTGTCAGGCAGTTACTTGAGAAATGCACCAATATGCCTTATTTATACTGAGAACATTTAAAACTACTAGCTGCCCGATGCATTATAACGGGGATTTGTTAAATTTCACCCTTTTTGTATCCACAGGTGAGGGAAGCGTTGTGCGCTTCCCTCCAGCCGCGTGGATCAATAAAGTTTGTTAAAACTTTTTTTTAAACAAACTTTATTGATCCTCGCAGCTGGAGGGGAGCGCACAACGCTTCCCTCACAGCCGCGGACTTGCACCAGGAGACAGCAGCAAGAAGGTAAGTACTGGTGAAGGGGGAGGGGGGCTAGATCCTGGCATATGGAGGGGCAAAGTCCTGGCATATTGGAGGGGCAAAATCCTGGCATATTGGAGGGGCAAAATCCTGGTATATTGAGGGGCATATTGTAGGGGCAAAATCCTGGCATATTGGAGGGGCAAAATCCTGGCATATTGAGGGGCATATTGTAGGGGCAAAATCCTGGCATATTGGAGGGGCAAAATTCTGCCATATTGAGGAGCATATTGTAGGGGCAAAATCCTGGCATATTGATGGGCATATTGTAGGGGCAAAACCCTGGCATATTGAGGGGCATACTGGAGGGGCAAAATCCTGGCATATTGAGGGGCATATTGTAGGGGCAAAATCCTGGAATATTGATGGGCATATTGTAGGGGCAAAATCCTAGCATATTGGAGGGGCAAAATTCTGGCATATTGAGGGGCACATTGGAGGGGCAAAATCCTGGCTTATTGAGGGGCATATTGGAGGGGCAAAATTCTGGCATATTGGAGGGGCAAAATCCTGGCATATAGATGGGCATATTGTAGGGGCAATATAGCAATCTCCATATTGCAGTCAATGGGGTATATTCGATGCAAGGTCTTGTTACTAGTGGGGTACCTCAGGGATCTGTACTTGGACCCATTCTCTTTAATATTTTTATTAGCGATATTGCAGAAGGTCTTGTTGGCAAAGTATGTATTTTTGCTGATGATACAAAGATTTGCAGCAGGGTTGATATTCATGGAGGGATAAGCCAAATGGCAAATGATTTAGCTAAACTAGAAAAATGGTCAGAGCAGTGGCAACTGACATTTATTGTGGACAAGTGCAAGATTATGCACCTTGGGCGTAAAAACCCAAAAGCAGAATATAGACTATTTGGTACAGTCCTAACCTCAACATCTGAGGAAAGGGATTTAGGAGTAATAATTTCAGAGGACTTGAAAGTAGTGTGGCAATGCAATAGAGCAGCAGGAAATGCTAGCAGAATGCTTGGTTGCCATTGTACAGAGCACTGGTGAGACCTCACTTGGAGTATTGTACGCAGTACTGGAGACCGTATCTCCAAAAGGATATTGATACTTTGGAGAGAGTTCAGAGAAAGGCTACTAAACCGGTTCATGGGTTGAAGGATAAAACTTACCAGGAAAGGTTAAAGCATCTTAACATGTATAGCTTGGAGGAAAGACATAACAGGGAGGATATGATAGAAACATTTAAATACATAAAGGGAATCAACACAGTAAAGGAAGAGAGTATATTTAAAAGAAGAAAAACTACCACAACTAGAGGACATACTCTTAAATTAGAGGGCCAACGATTTTTAAAAGTAATATCAGGAAGTATTACTTTACTGAGAGAGTAGTGGATGTATGGAATAGCCTTCCAGCAGAAGTGGTAGAGGTAAACACAGTCAAGGATTTTAAGCATGCGTGGAATAGACACAAGGCTATCCTAGCTATAAGACCGGGAACGGGGGACTAATAAAAGTACTCAAAAAAAAATTGGGCAGACTAGATGGACCGAATGGTTCTTATCTGCCGACACATTCTATGTTTCTATGTTTCTATATTGGAGGGGAAAAATCCTGGCATATTGAGGGGTATATTGGAGGAGCAAAATCCTGGCATATTGAGGGGCATACTGGAGGGGCAAAATCCTGGCATATTAAATGGAATATTGGAGCGGCAAAATGCTAGCATATTAAATGGCATATTGAGGGGCATATTGGAGGGGCAAAATCCTGGCATATTGAGGGGCATATTGGAGGGGCACAATCCGGGTATATTGGAGGGGCAAAATCCTGGCATATGGAGGGGCATATTGGAAGGGCAAAATCCTGGCGTATTGGAGGGGCAAAATCATGGCATATTGAGGGGCATACAGGAGGGGCAAAATCCTGTCATATTGAGGGGCATATTGGAGGGGCAAAATCCTGGCATATTAAATGGCTTATTGAGGGGCAAAATTCTAGCATATTAAATGGCATATTGAGGGGCAAAATATTGGCATATTAAATGGCAAAAGAATGGCATATTGAGGGGAAAATACTGGCATATTAAATGCCATATTGAGGGGAAAATACTGGCATATTAAGGGGCAAGATACTGGCATATTGAGGGGCAAAATATTGGCATATTAAATGGCATATTGAGGGGAAAATACTGGCATATTAAATGGCAAAAGAATGGCATATTGAGGGTCAAAATACTGGAATATTAAATGGCATATTGAGGGGCAAAATATTGGCATATTAAATGGCAAAATAGTGTGTCTCAGGTTATGTGTGTATTGGTGTCACTGTGTGTGTGTAAGTGTGTCACTTTCTGTGTAAGGGTGTGTGTGTAAGTGTGTCACTGTGTATGTGTAAGGGTGTGTGTAATTGTGTCACGGTGTCTGTGTAAGGGTGTGTGTGTGTGTGCGTGTTACTGTGTCTGTGTAAGGGTGTGTGTGTAAGTGGTAAGTGTGTCTCTTTGTGTGACTGCAAGGGTGTCTTTGTATTTAAGGGTTTCACTGTGTGACACATTTAGAGCATGTAAGTTGAATATTTAGATGTATTTATTTTCAACCATTTACATTATACTTTTATTTATATAAAATGTATGGAGGGTTGGTGTTGTGGGAGGCGTGACAGGTCAGAGGAGGGGGGCACCAAAATGCACCTTCGCCTTTGTAGACAAAAATCCTTGCACCGGCCCTGATTATAACCCCCCACCACTTAATACACTTACCCCTTGGTGGTCTAGGATACTGCTAATTTGTAGGTGGAAAGAGTCCTGTGCTGAACAATATGAGCACATGCACGTACCCTTCCTCTTTTCCCAATGCACTGGACACACACCGAGCAGGACAATGGTCTTTACCAGTGCAGCTGTCCCTTACTTCCCTACCGACTACGAGACATTGCTGTTCCCAGAAACAGCCAGGGAAGGGATAGTGGTGCCAGTTACTTCACCAGCACCAGATAATGAACAGAAAAAAAAAACAGAATTCTGTATTTGCTTAAAAATAAGGCAACCTTTATTATAAGTTGACCCCCCCCCCCCCCCACACAAACATTATTTCTGAAAAAAAGAAAAGGCGAAAATATAGTCCGATCAGACTTAACATTATGACCACCTGCCTAATATTGTGTAGGTCCCATTTTGATGCCAAAACAGCCCTGACCCGTCGAGGCATGGATTCCACTAGACCTCTGTAGGTGTGCTGTGGTATCTGGTACTATCCTGTAAGTTGTGAGGTGGGGCATCCATGGATTGGACTTGGTTGTTCAACACATCCCAACTTATGACCACCTGTCATGTAGACATAATTTTACTTAGGAAAATGTTTTGCTATTAAGTATATTTTCACACTTAAAGATGTCTGTGTGCAGTGCATAAACACCCTTTGGCTGCAACCGCCTAGGACAGCCAGGCCTCTTACTTGGGTACTGGCTGTACCCCAGTGATGGTAGCCCTGGTGGGATCTGGCCACTAAACAGTGAAATATACTGTACAAACTAAATTTGAAAACAGGGCATTAGTAGAGTTGAGGTTGTATACACTGATTTGTACTGAAATTGATTCAGATTGACCAACTTGCATCCCTGAATTTCAGCTGAATTTCACAAATCGTTGAATCGGCTCTTTGGGCTGTTCGGAAACCAAAGCGTTGGAAGCATTTGGAATGAGGCATTTTCACCATGAAAAGCATTTATTTTTGACTACCCAATATGCATCAGTCACCGTCGAACATGTTTAGCCTTTGAGTAACATAAGCGGAATGCACCCATTTCGATTCTCAAGATTTTAGCTGGATATTTCAAATTTAAATCCCTCTAAAAAGACCCTGCTTTTTTCACATGCAAATGTCTACACATATGCACTAATATAATTTCCAATACTTTGTCAGACAAGTTGTGTTCACTTGGGTAACACATGTATGATAGGAACTATAGGTGTGTTTGTTATGTGTGGATGGGAATGTACAATGTGGTCCATGATGTATGAGTATTGTGATGTTTCTTATCTTTTCTTAACAACAGCTCTCGATCTCTCATGCAATCTGACTGTGTTGACATGCTTGGGTATCCCTTTCCATCTTCTCACTGGTGTTTCTGGCTGTGACCTCAATTACCTGCTGTATTTTCTTGTGTGCTCGTTTGCACTTTTGTATGGAACACATTTTGCTTTTCTAACAAATGTTGCAGGTTAAATTCAAATCTGTTTTTCAATTTAGCATTGTTATATTCAGTATTCATGCGGTATGTGGTTATCGCACAACTCACAAGTACTCTGTTCTTGTCAGTGATTGGCTGTGTGTAGTTTTCAACCTGCAAATATGTGCATTTCTGATTTTTCTTTTAGTTTGGATTTGGTTATACTCAGCTAATTTCTTGCTATTTCTTCTTATGTGCAAAAGCTCCCATAGCATATACTACTGAGGCAGTACAGGTTAAATGCTATGCTATCATGAGGCCTATAAAGTGAGGGAACTATAGCTTGCAAACAACCTCACACTTTCGGTTTCCGTTGTCTTTATTGTTCCAATACACCATGTCAACTTCCTTGCATGGTGTGCTACAGTAAAGAGTAATGAAAGTTGAAGGGGAAAGACAATATGCCATCACTGAATTACTATAGTTGGGATGCAGAGAATCACAATCCCTCTAATTTTTTTATCTACATACTGTATAAAGTATATCAACATTGTGTAATTCATTTTGAAATATAATTCATTATTTGGATAATAATTCTAGAAGTCTGAATGTATGAAGAAGAATGTCTATCATTTCACTCTACAGCTACCATCCTGTGTACAGTGTGAGTCTAGAGGGATTAAGCCAGCTAACAACCATAAATTACTTTGTGGATTTCTACTGTATCCTATTTTAACATGGCTATTGTTACTTGCTACACTGTTACGTTTGGCCTCCTGAGATTCTTGGCCATTACTGGCAGTTCTAGAGCATTATTATTTTTGTGAGTTTTGTTTTTATTTTAAATATGGTAAATTGTATAAAATTGCTTAAACTGATTTATCATTGGTACTGCATCTCTGTCTTGTTTTGTTCTTCGTACAAATCATTGTGCCAATTTGTTCTCCAATGAAATCACAGACATTATGCTAATATGTACTAAATATGGTTGTTTTTTTTAAGTTAGTTTTATTACATTGTAACAATTGCCACTGGGTGTTTACCCATTATATCCATGTCTTGGATTTTGTACTTGTTGACATAGGAAGCAGTATTGTTTCTCTTTTCCTTCTATTGTTATTTCCGAGTATTTTATTTTCCAAATTATTGCCTTTTAAAAATAGTGTCACATTTTTTCGCTCTATCTGTGATATTTTGTATTTAGTGTGTAATTATTATAGTTTAACCTGGTTCACAGTTGTGTGAAGATGGAGTAATTATAATGTATAGAAGCAGAGTGGAATACTATATATTTTAGTATTAAAGTATGTTGGTGTTCTAATATTTTAATATGACACTAGCAATTCTAATAGTTTGGGATTAGTGCTAGAGGGACTTATAACCCCTTAACCACAATGGATGTGCCAGGTGCTAGGGTTAGGTGTAAAACACCACTTATTTAATGCTGCAAATAAATAATTAGTTAAAAGCAAAGTTATACCTTTACTTATTGCCTTAAAACTTGCAAAAAAATTCAGGACAAAAATTAGATGTATAAAAAATTAGAAAAAGTTGGAGAAGGTGTTTTTCAAATGTTCCGGGCTATTTTATAATTCTTTATAGTACATTATATGATATGATCTAAATAATACTATCTAAAGAAAGCCCTTCTTATCCACCTAATGAACAATATATAATTAGTGTTAGTAAATTAGAGAGAAATACCACAGAAGTGTCAAAACAGCCGTTGTCATGAAGGGTACAAAATTTCCAAGGGATTAAATGTAAGGTAGACTTACTCTTACTCAAAAAATACCGCCCATACTGTCACCTCTATAGGCTTAACACTGACCACAAACCAGGTACAGGATATTAATGGAATACTAGCACTGGTGATTTTATAATTAAATGGGACTGGGTAGTAATGTTATGGATAAGGTACTTGACATGTTAAAAAAGGTTGAATTGTTATAAATGTTAAAGCCATTTTCCCTAACCAGTGTTCTGTACAACCATTGCCACCTGTATTTTTTTTGTATCACTAGTAAGATCATAGGAATCCAACTACAGCCAATCGTTTTGCCCTGGCACCCCACTATAAGAAATCAGGCTGGGAGCTGGGCACGTGCTTCCAACCCCACATAAAATACTATGGGTGGAGGGGCAGGTATAGTAGCACTATATATAGAAATAAAATTGGATAGTGCAGTCACAAATATCTAACAAGTGAGCCAGGTTGAAATATAAATGTGTCTGTGACCACTTGTTGCCATTTGTTTCAGAATAATGCCAAATATGTCATGTGACATTATAGAACCTGTTAGGGGAATCATGATTACAAGCAAATACATAATGAGATCATAATTTGAGGACTGGACATGACCACATGATGGGTTTTTGTTATTATATCATGATTATTATTATTATGTATTTGATTTTTTAAATTTTACTTAAAATAACATACAGCTAAAGGCAACACTCCCAGCAGTTATAATTTGCCTAAATTTAGAGGGTTTTAAAATAGTAACATCTATTCTGCACAGACTAGAGAGATAATAAATGTGACAGTTCTGCTTCTCAGACGGAAAATACAAGCGATATGTCCCTAAATCACATTATGATTAATGGTAGTTCCTACAATTTCTGCACTGTAATGCAGAATTGATCCTGGAAGATTTTGTGAGCACCACTTCCCATTTCTTGTGTGTCTGTAACCAGCTAATATTTGTCCATTAAAGCTGCTTGCTCTTCTGTCACACAATGACAACCATTTATTAGTTTAAATGAAGGCCATTTAATTTGGTGTATTCTAGAAGAGGGAATCGTTCAATACATGCCATTTTATAAAGTATGCCCAACTGAATGCGGCCCTCAAGGTTTTTATTGTATGGAGTTTACTATGCCTGAAAAGCCTTTTATTTTCCGTTTTATGATACAACAACGAGCGCCGACACAACCTAAATCAATGCATTCAGTATAGCTAACGCAAACTTCCTTGAGTCTTCTTTGTACAATGATGCACTCGCCATTTGCGCCAGTATTTGGCGCAATCTGCATGCGCACCGTGTTAATACATGCGCCCCATTATGTTTGTGTCTTGTATTTCTTTTGAACAGCTAAAGTAAATATATTTATTCTGAATTCTGTAATACCTTTGGCGTTAGTATATTTTTACCCATTAATTTGTGTAAAATAACACAATAAAACATGTCAGTCTATAAAAATATCTATTGTCGGGGGACTTTCCCCTAGAAAGCTTTAGTTGTGGTTGTAGGTATGTAGAGTGTCCCAGAGTCAGTGAGTGTAGCTTGCCCAAGGCAAACTACTTTAGAAATAAAAGGCAGTCTGTTATCATCTCTTGTGTGATTGTAACTGAAGAGGGATTAATTCAAGTGTCCATGCTCCTTCAGGCATGTATGAATGAAGCAGAGCAACAACAACCTTGTGCATTTTCTGACCCACAGATGTGTAAATCTTGGCAAGGCCTACTATCCATTGTTCTCTCATTATTTGTACTTATAGAAGTAACATTTCTAGGACTTAGTAAAAGGGCAAAGGCCTAGTATCCTAAAGTACAACTCTGTTCTCCATTATACTTTCCCAGTGCTGATGCAAGGCTCTGCCTCTGGCACTACCAATACCCAACTATGTTTGCCAGTTCCACGTTTGCCCCCAAACAGCTCGTCAATGCCATATGTGCCACAAACAACACATAAGTTTTTCACAGTGTGCCCACTGTTACCCGTGGGCCTTGGGCATAGGCCCATGTTGCTCATTTAATAAAATGTCCCAGCGCTTTCCCCAGTTAGAACCGAAAAAAAAGAGGACCTGTACTGTTTTAAGGGGCTATCTCGTAATTACACAGGATATTAATTATTTTTATATTTTCATAATTCAAATGATGGGATTGGGGGTGCAATTTCAGAATTTTCATAGAAGACTTGTAAAAAAAAATTGTCTTGAAGCCAAGGTTAAGTTTAAAGAGGTAATAGCAAGGCCAGTTTTTTTTTAAAGGTGGCAACTCATGTGTTCATAAATTAGCAAGGCATGTGGCAGGTAAACAATTCATGCTGGGACCTATCAAGCTAGGTCTGGTTTGTATGTATCTCCGGCATGCTTGATATTCAAGAGTCTGTGATTTGTATCACAAACCTATGAATAAGTATAGCGAGTGTATTGAAGCCCTATATATATACATACTGTTAGGTCACAGAGCAAGGAAAGCAGGTTTGTTCAGAGCAGCTGGGGCCCCGAGCCAGAAATCCCATTAAAATAAGCCCTGCTATTTCCAGCCTTTTGCAGAGCTTTGCAACATGATTATATTAAGGCAGCATGCTCAAAAATAGAAAGCATTTTGTATTCAAGGCATCCTCATGAATATAAGAAAATTGTGTTTTTGTATTGGCACTGTAGACTGTCCTTTGTAGATTATTGTAAGTAACTTACCCAACCGGTGCACTGTCAGATCCCTGATTTGATGCTGATCATGTGATCATCTGAATGCCATTTTAGAATTATAGAAATTTGGGGTAAACCATTGCATCAAGCATCTTATTGATGTGGATTCAGATGGCCACCATTTATCTTTCTGATGCCCTATAAGTGAGGATTAACCTACTCATAAATATCCTAGGAGAGAAAGATAGGATGTATGGCACATGATGATATAACATTAGATGACAGCATTTTTTCCCTGTGCCACCACGTGACTTGAGCCTGTCGATTCTGAGGTCATCTCACACTATGGAGACATTAGACATCATTTAATCATTTCAAAATGAGGTTTTGGCTTAGGAGTAGGATATCTGATGCCGGGTATTGATAGAAGCCTTGTTATAATAGGAAGTTACCAGTTTGCTTTTCTACAGGAGCCTGATCTTCAGTATCATGCTAAATTGTAGGCCCATATCTTACAACCAAAGCTACAACTACACTTTTCCCTATCAACATGGGTATTTGTGTCAAATTACAACCAAAATAATGATCCATGCACCATGCTTAGCATGTTTAGTAACCGGGATAGACCAAACACAGATTACTTTATACCCCCAAATACGGCTGTGCCCGCCTTTATCTCCCCCAATTGTCTCCCCTTCTTTATCTCCCCCAGCTGTCTTTCTCTACCCCCTACGTACCTCCACTATCTATCGCTCCCTCCTCCTAATTATTCCCCCAGCTCCCCCCCCCCCGCATCATTGTCCGCAGCTGTCTCTCTCCCCCTCTTCATCTCTCCATGTAGGGTGACCACATCACTATTTTATTCAGGGACACTTATGACAAATGCACACTGCAGTCAGTAAAAGATAGACTGGTCTGCATTCTTTATTATACCCAAAACAGCCCAGGAGTGTGCATTTTTTAAAAATGTATCCCTGAGTAAAACAGCAATGTGGCTACCTTCTCTCCTGCTAATTTTACTTCCCATTCTCCAAGCTAGTGGTAAACTATTGCAGTTATTTAGTGGGGCAGTATATTCAGGGCCGTCTTTAACGCGGGGCAAACGGGTCAGCTGCCCTGGGCCCAGTTACTCCTGGTGGGCCCAAGGCAGCTGTCCCGTGGGCCCCCAGCCCCTGCTTGCCTCGTTCACAGCGCATTGCGCTTGTGAAAGTTTTTTCCGGCAAGCCGCATCCGCTAGATGCGACGACCGTAAAAAAAAACTGACGCCGGATGTGACACAACGTCACATCCGGTGACTGTTTCCCTTCTCCGTGCAGGAGGGAAACTCACGGAGGAGACATCCGGCCGGGGACACGGAACAGCAGCAATCGGTGAGTACTTGGGGGGGGGGGGGGGGGGGGCTGTGTTGGGGGAATTAAAGGCATCTAAATGGCACAATATTACTGGGCTCCGACTGGCACAATATTAGTGGGGTCTGAGGGGCAGAATATTAGTGGGGTCTGAGGGGCACAATATTACTGGCATCTGACTGGCACACTATTACTGGGCTCTGACTGGCATAATATTACTGGGCTCTGACTGGCACAATATTAGTGGGGTCTGAGGGGCACAATATTACTGGGCTCTGACTGGCATAATATTACTGGGCTCTGAGTTGCACAATATTACTGGGCTCTGAGTAGCACAATATTACTGGGCTCTTACTGGCACAATATTCCTAGGCTCTGACTGGCACAATATTACTGGCATCTGACTGGCACAATATTACTGGTATCTGACTGGCACAATATTACTGGGCTCTGACTAGCACAATATTACTGGGCTCTGACTGGCACAATATTCCTGGGCTCTGACTTGCACAATATTCCTGGGCTCTGACTGGCACAATATTACTGGCATCTGACTGGCACAATATTACTGATATCTGACTGGCACAATATTACTGGGCTATGACTGGCACAATATTACTGGGCTCTGACTGGCACAATATTACTGGGCTCTGACTAGCACAATATTACTGGGCTCTGACTGGCACAATATTTCTGGTATCTGATTGGCACAATATTCCTGGGCTCTGAATGTCACAATATTACTGGTATCTGACTGGCACAATATTACTGGGCTCTGACTGGCACAATATTACTGGGCTCTGACTGGCACAATATTACTGGGCTCTGACTGGCACAATATTTCTGGTATCTGACTGGCACAATATTCCTGGGCTCTGAATGTCACAATATTACTGGTATCTGACTGGCACAATATTACTGGGCTCTGAATGGCACAACAATTATGACATCTTAATGGTACAATAATACTGGTATCTTAATGGGCAAATTGGCTGGGGCATCTTAATAGTACAATATTACTGGTATCTGAATGGCACAATAATATTGGCATTTTAATGGGAAACATGTTGAATAATAATGGAAAAATTATATTGGCATATTAATAGGCACATTGACTGTGGCATATTTAATGGACAAACGGTGTCATATTTTAACAGGCAAACCATCTGTTGCATATGCAATGACAAAGTGACTGTGGCATGTTCTCTGGGGAAAAATAACATGTACTATGGGGAAAAATGTCAATGTGGCTTTTTTCTGCATAGGCAGTTCAGTGGAACAAAGTTAAACTGGTATGTTCTGTAGGGCAAATTTACACTGCAGCATGCGAAATTGTGTGGGTTCAATATGAGTGCAAGCCATGTGCTGTGGGTGCAATATAGGTGCAAGACAAGTGCTGTGGGTGCAAGATAGCTGCATGACAAGTGCTGTGGCTACTCTATGGGGCTGTGTTAAGTCCTTTAGGTTCAATGTGGGTGCAGAATAATAAAAAATATAAAACAAGAAATGCAACTCTTCAATAACATTTTTATTATATATGAAAATAGTTGAATATAAAATTAAGAAGTCCATATAAGTATAAATGCAACTAGTGAGAGAGAGAGTGAGATGTGTATAGATATTTATAAATATATATGAACATATGTGCTCTCTAATATCTGTGTATATTTTTGTAATTTGGGTAATGAGTAGTTGTAGTGCAGTGTTGCATAGTAAGATGGTATACATATTGCAGCCATATATACACATTTTGTATCCAAAAATACAGTTTATACACTGCAATTATACACGTAATATACACATTTTATTCAATGCAATAAAAATACTCACTGCAAGAAAAATCCAACTGTTAGGGTTGCCACCTTTTCTTCAAAAAAATACCGGCCTTGGTACTGTCTCCATAGGCTTAACATTGGCCTGAAGCCAATTTTTTACCGGCCTGCCGGTAAAATACCGGCCAGGTGGCAACCCTACCAACTGTGTGTGTGCTTATTTTTATGGTTTTTCTTGTGTGCGTGGGGGGGGGGGGGGGGAGGTAACATTGCGATGGATGGAGTGATTGCATGCAGGGGAGGGGGCAGGATCCACGGGGCCCAAGCAAATGCTTGCCCAGGGTCCAATCACTATTAAAGACGGCCCTGAGTATATTATGTAATTACAGGACACTTGTTAGTGCAATGCAGTGACAAATGGCTTGTGATTGCAATTTTAGCAGCTTGGCTTCTCTGGGCTACTAACGGATAAATCATTGCTTACCTGACATGGAAAACTGGTAACACAACATTTTGTTGTGTGTTTAACAGCATTTACCTCACAGCAGTGATTGCATCTTAGTTACATGCACATTGCCGTGACAACCAGTTTCTATAGCAAAGTTCAATTTAAAATTGTAAAAATATACTAATGAAAATACAGTACCCTGGTTGTGAAAGACCATTCATTCATTTTTTAACAATGCCGTAGAATAGCTTTGTACATCTTTTTAATGTTGAGGGCCACATACAATTTAGAAGGTTAGGTTGGTGGGGCAGGAATTATCAATCATATGAGGTAATACAATTGAACCTATGGTCATTTCGGTCAGGATAGGGGTCACAGAAGAGGCAGATTTGTATTTAATTTTATATGTGGATGGTAAACATCTATAACAAGCAAATTGTGGAACATATGACATTGCAGATCAAGCAAAAAATGTATTTACACAGATGTATCACTTGCATCAAAGCAAAGCTATGGAATTTGTATTGAAATATTTTACAATGAAAAACCAAAGCCCTAAGGTGTTTTCTTAATTAGCACCACTTGAAATCACTCTTGAAACCTCTTACTATATCTGCTCTTGATGCTACAAAGCCTGGACATTTATGTGCACTAAGAAGCATGAGTGACTAGCAGTGGTGTTGTATACCCACAATGCTTTTAACGGACAAATAAACATATTTTTTTTCACTTTATACCCCTAGCATGAGGATACCCCTTATGGAATACATGTAATACTATTGGCTTTCTATAAACCGAACTAGAGTCCCCATTCATAAGAAATTCTTATGAATGGGGCCTCTAGTTCGGTTTATAGAAAGCCAATAGTATTACATGTATTCTATAAGTCGAAAGTCTATAAACCGAACGATGTTCGGTTTATTGACTTTCGGTTTATAGAATACATGTAATTCTATTGCTATTCTATAAACCGAAAGTCTATAAACCGAACGTTGAAATTCTTATGAATGGGGACTCTAGTTCGGTTTATAGAAAGCCAATAGTACGGTATTACATGTATTCCATAAGCCGAAAGTCTATAAACCGAAAGACATTCTGTTTATAGACTTTCTTTTTATGGAATAGCAATAGCATTACATGTATTCTATAAACCGAAAGTCTATAAACCGAATGTCTTTCGGTTTATAGACTTTCGGTTTATGGCTGAACCCCAAACTCCAACACGGACATACAGTGAAATGTCCGTGTTCGGGTCTGCGGTCCAAACACCGTAATGTTCGGTACGAACCCGAACAGTGCGGTTCGGGTTCGCTCAACACTAGCAGGCAGCCATTTGGTTTGGTGACTGCCTCTCCCTTCTAGTGTAGAGAGACATTTGTTTTAATAAGGAACCAACAGAGTGTCCCTTAACTAAGTCATCTCTGCTGATCCCCCTTAAAAAGGAGGTTCTCTAACTCAGCATTAACTGAGAGATACCGCCACTTCATGCAAAAGGCAGGCATTATGAAAAACGTCAGTATAGCACTTCAGTATGTTGCTTTTCTGGTAAAGAAGCTGATATAGAGCTCAACTGTCGAATGATGATATTTCACTAAAATGTTTTAAAACTAGCACATCTATGATACACTAAATCATGTAAAGGTACTTTTAATAACATGTAATATGAAAAGTTACAAGATAAGTTCTTTATCAAGCAGACATATTTTTTTTCATCATCTGCCCAGTAAACTCTCTAATGCCAGATCTCATTCTGATCAGATGAGAAGGGCTAGCCTGCGCTCTGATTGGCTGTGTGCGGTGATACAGTAGGAAGGTATCAAGAGCCTGAACTGCTCTGTCTTAGCTGTATGAAGATACATGTCGGGTTTACCATAGACAGTGCTGTATTTACCGCGAGGCATCCTAGGCGGATGCCTAGGGCGGCAAATTTTGGGGGGCGGCAGCGCCCCCAAGCACTGAAAAAAAAAAAAAAGTGAAAAAAAAAAAACGCGGCCCTTTAAAAAAAAAAAAAAACCACCGCGCTTGCAGGCAGAGACGGAGGTGAGAAGGGATCGGAAGACCCCCCCTCACCAACGCTCTGCCTGCCAGGCTGCACGGGGAGCCGAACAGGCAGCACAGAGAAACCTCCGTGCTGCCTGTTCGGCTCCCCGTGCAGTATGCCGACAGTCACGTGACGGGCGCGCTGACGTCATACGCGCGCCCGGTCACGTGACCTGTCGGCACAATCGCCGGGAAGCCGAACAGGCAGCATGGAGGGACCATGCTGCCTGCCACCAGGGAAAGGTAAGTGCTGATGGGAGACTGTGTGTGTGTGTGTGTGTGTGTGTGTGTGTGACTGAGTGTGATGGGAGTCAGAGTGTGTGTGATGGGAGACAGTGTGTGTGTGATGGGAGACAGTGTGTGTGACTGAGTGTGATGGGAGTCAGAGTGTGTGTGTGATGGGAGACAGTGTGTGTGACTGAGTGTGATGGGAGTCAGAGTGTGTGTGATCGGAGACAGTGTGTGTGACTGAGTGTGATGGGAGTCAGAGTGTGTGTGTGATGGGAGACAGTGTGTGTGACTGAGTGTGATGGGAGTTGGAGTGTGTGTGATGGGAGTAGGAGTGTGTGACTGAGTGTGATGGGAGTAGGAGTGTGTGACTGAGTGTGATGGGAGTAGGAGTGTGTGACTGAGTGTGATGGGAGTGTGAGCTTGATGTGAGTCTGAATGATGGGGCATGTGTTAGGTGTGTAACGTGGGTGTGCAGCTTGGGTAGGGGGGTGCCCAGATTTTGTCTGCCTAGGGCAGCACAAAATCAAGATACACCACTGACCATAGAGGGTGTGCCATTGTCTGGCTCCTAAATTTTTTTGCTGGCTCCTAAAACTAAATTCAGTTTGTCAAGCCCTGATATAAACATAAATCCTTCCTATGCTGCTTAGCAGTCCTGTAATAAATAATGTCACACACACACACATAACACTCATATGTGTGACATTATTTATTACAGGACTGCTTAACAGGATAGAAATGATTTATGATATATATATCAGGACTTGACAAATTTTATTCAGTTTTAGGAGCCAGCAAAAATTTTAGGAGCCAGACAATGGCACATCACGAAAGCATACATACACAGAGACATTCATATGCACACACCTCACATACAGAATCGCATACATACACAGAAAGTCACATACACACAACTCACAGACATCCAGTCAGTCATTATGCTATATATATATATATATATATATATATATATATATATATATATATAGCATAAATTATGCATAGATAGCATAAATCACTTATTTACGTCCACCTTTGTGTATTTAAGCTATCTATTGTTGGTTTGAGGTTCCTTATTACAGGACTACTAAACAGCACAGGAAAGATTTATGTTACATACGTATATAACTTATGTAACATAAATCATTCCTATGCTGTTTAGCAGTCCTGTAATAAGGAACCTCATTTAGCTAAAATACACAAAGGAGAATGTAAATAAGTGACCCCAACCCTCCCTTCTCTCCACCAAACCCAGAGCTTACCTGAGTGGAAATAGACCTGCTCTGTATCTCCCACAAGGTGACAGCCTGCAAGGATTTCTTCAGAGCTGCTTCACTGTCCCACGTGGAGCTTCCCTCACATCCCAGCAGTCACACACAGTGATGATGCTGTGTAATAGCCCTGCACTGATTGGCTGAAACATCACTCAGCATCCTATCAGTGCAGGGCTTTCACACACAGTGATGATGCTGTGTAAAAGCACTGCACTGATTGGCTGAAACATCACTCAGCATCCTATCAGTGTAGGGCTTTCACACACTGTCTGTGTGATGTCAGGGGGCGGAGCTATCACGGAGCTGCAGAGACTCTGGGCTTTGCTCAGTACATTCAGGGCTTCAGCCCCCTTAGCCCACCCTTAGTGATGCCTCTGACTGTAGTTGTAAGCAGGTTTGTTGGGTCTTTTATATAATTGAAAAACAATGGTACACTATCAGCTCTCTCCTTGGTGTCACCCATCCCCGTTGATAACACTTTGTGTGGATACTGGGAAGATTCCAGACAAGTGTCCACACTTCAGTGCGGGGAATATACTATCTGCACTTGTACACCAGACCCAGGTATTTTTGGTCTTTTTAAAAGAAAATTGTATAATAAATCTTTATTACAATTTTTAGTTAGACAAATATAAATACACGGCATAGCTTACACATAGTTAACAATACAATTACAATAGTAAATTCGGATCTGTCGAGCCTCAGTATTATGTGAGCTATACAAAGAATAAATAATAACAATTTCAGAATGGGAGAGATCAACAGACAGGGTCAGATGATTTACCAAATAGTTTAAACATAAGAAATTCTAAGAAAGAATCAGAGATATTCATGTGCCCGGCTTTAAAATTGGTCTAGTGCTAACTAACGATTTCCAGTCTGTTTAGCCGTTCACCATATAGTATCTATTTAATACTAGAGAGCTGGTGTATTTGGCTTTGACCCTAGTGATTGTTTCCATCTGCCTTTGCCATGATATATTGTAATACAGTAGATACATTGCTGTACTATTAGATGTTGTTTCTTTTTTATGTAATTTAAACCTTTGAGAAAATTGAAGATTATGCTAGCTTTAGTGTACTTATAATCTTAATTTTAGTAATGACAGGAGGTGACTATTTTGCATAATCTCTCTTTACTAACTCCATAGCAGCAAAGAAAAAACGTTTGTAACAAGAACCAATCAAAATGCAATAATAGGTATAGTGTCCCATGTGATCAGGCTCCTCCCCCTCTTTCAGCTAGCGACATCCCAGACGGAACAGTTCCGAAAACGATGAACAGTAATCCACATTGATGCCAACGGGCAATATCCACCAAACGAATAACAAAGAACCTCTGGAAACGCGAGGCAATTCAGACATGTCATCCTTGGAGGAAAGGGAGTCCCATCTGGAATTAAACTGAAACGAGAGTGTGGGAGAGTTAGGAACACATCTTGAAACTAAACAAAGCAAGGAATAAACCTTGTTGACGTAAAAATGATAAAGTAATCATGGCAATCTAAATTGATAACTACATACTTATTAGAGTAAGCAAAACTATCAACATAGAAATGTAAAATCTAAACGTTATGACAATATATAGAATTTCCATATATAGAAAACACCATCTGATTAAGTGAGAAAGTGAATGAAAGGCAAATGAAAGACAGAAAAGCAAAAGTTAAAGCAAGAGGTTAGCGAAACCAAAGTTTCAGAGACCCATATAGAAATAACACAACCCCATGGGAGGGAAGGGTGGGAAAATAGTCGCCTCCTGTCATTACTAAAATTAAGATTATAAGTACACTAAAGCTAGCATAATCTTCAATTTTACCACATGACAGGAGGCTTCCTATTTTGCATTTTTAACGCTGATGAATAAAAGAAAAAGCTGCGTTAGAGACCGGTCTAAAGTAGAAGGTTCGAAACGTGGATTCACGAGACCAATCTGCCGAACGGAGGATATCTGACAACGATGCCCCGGCCGTGAAAGCCGACGAGGCAGCTGCACCGCGAACAGAATGAGCTCCAAACGAAGCTTCCACTCCTGCCAGGGACAAGAGCCAACGAACCCATCTGGCGAGGGTAGTAACAGAAACTGGGCTATGGGGTTTCACATAAGAGACTAGGAGCTGTCCCGAGTGAGAAATTCTGAGAGGGGCTGTAGCCTCCACATAACTCCGAAGGGTAGAGACCACGCATAGCTGAGGGTCCGCGGGAAAGAAAGGGTAGAATATGGATGCAGAATTAGACTTCGTGCGACGAGATATCTGAAAAGTGACCCCGTCCAGGGAGACCGAAAAAGCTCCGACGTCGAAAGCCTGTACGTCCGAAACACGACGAAAGTAGACCAGACAAAGCAGAATGGTGAATTTTGCTGAAAGTTGACGGAGAGATAGCCTGTCGTTGGGAGGTCAGTCTCTTAAAAAACGAAGTACAACTTCCACGTCCCATAAATGTGAGTATTTGGGTCCCGGGGGGCGACGCAAAAGGATGCCTCTGAGGAGTCGACATACCAGAGGATCCTTACCCGCTGGAATACCCTGGAGTGGCACGTGTGCTGCCGAAATCGCCGAGCGAACTACATTAATGGCCCGATAAGAACTGCCAGAGGAGAACAGGGACGATAAGAAGTTCAAAATAGATGCCCTAGGGGCTGTAAAGGGATCGAGATCCCGTTCCATGCACCAAGCGGACCAGGAAGCCCATGCAGAGAGGTAACAACGTCTCGTCCCTGGTGCCCAGGAATCCCATAGAAGGTCCTTAGCAGTCTGCGATAGTCCGCTGACCTGCCAGGCACCCCGGAAAGAGTCCAGGCCACCAGGGTTAATCGATCGTCCAGAAGCAGAGGGTGAGGGTTCCCTTTCGGATCCGTGAGGAGAGTTGGATATGATGGGAGCAGGAGTGGATCCGCATGGGACCATGCTAGGAGGTCCGGGAACCATGGTTGACTCCTCCATAGGGGAGTGATGAGCAGTAGAGATATCTGATGAGTTTTTAGATAATGGAGTGTCCTTGCTATCATAGCAAAGGGGGGAAATGCGTATGCCCCGGTATGTGGCCATGTTTGCAGGAAAGCGTCTACTGCTCTGCATTCCGGATCTGGGAGCCAGCTGAAAAAATCCGGCGTCTGCCTGTTGCTGCGAGAGGCAAATAGGTCCAAAAGAAAGGGGCCTCTCTGGTCTGAGAGGGTTTTGAATATCCGAGGATCCAGCATCCAGTCGCTGCCATCTCGCCAGTGTCGGGAGAACCAGTCCGCTGTGAGATTCGTCTCTCCCGGTAGGTACTCCGCCTTGAGGGAGATGTTGCGAGGTAAGCAAAATTCGAAGATTTCCTTCGTGATTTCTGACAGAAGCCTGGATCGAGCTCCACCTAAGCGGTTGATATAACGGACTGCTGAGATGTTGTCCATCCTGAGAAGGATGCAACAATCGGTCCTGTCTCTCGCTAGGCTGCGTATGGCGAAGGAGCCCGCTAGGAGTTCCAGGCAGTTGATGTGGAGGTTGAGTTCACCAAAACGTCCAAGCGCCTCCTGTTGAGTTGTTTTCGCTCGTTGCTCCCCAGCCCCATAAGCTGGCGTCCGATTCTAAGATGAAATCCGGGTTGGCACCGAAAATGGCCCGGCCGTTCCATGCTTGCATACTGTCCAACCACCATTGCAATTCCTCTCTGACCTCCTCCGTCACCGGAACCGGTTGGTCGTAGGTCGGGTTCTCGCGAAGGAATGATGCTTTGAGGCGTTGCATCGCCCGGTAGTGGAGAGGTCCTGGGAAGATGGCTTGGATGGATGCGGAGAGGAGGCCTCGCAGTGGAATGGTGTGGCAGCGTATGCTTCTGCGCAATTCCTTGCGTATGGCTGAGATCTTTGATGCCGGTAGGCGTAGTGTGCTTGTCCTGGAATCTATCTCGAAACCCAGAAATTGTATTGTTCGCGAGGGAATTAATGCTGACTTCTGGCGGTTGACTACGAATCCCAGAGATTCCAAGAAAACCACTGTGTATTGAGTGTGTTGTATCAGTCTGAGCTCTTCGGAGCAGAACAGTAGGAGATCGTCCAGGTAAATAATGCATCGAAAACCTCTTTCTCGAAGATGAGAAACCACTGGTTTGAGTAGCTTGGTGAAGCACCAAGGGGCCGAACTGAGGCCGAAAGGAAGGCACGTGAACTGCCATGGAGAGTCTAGCCACATGAACCTGAGGAAACGTCGACAAGAGAGGTGAACAGGTACTGAAAGGTAAGCGTCCTTGAGATCCAGTCTGGTGAATCAGTCCCCCTCTTGTAAAAGGTCCCTCAAAAGGTGGATTCCTTCCATCTTGAAGTGGCGGTAAACCACGTGGGCATTGAGTTTTCGTCGATTTATAACCGGACGAAAATCCCCAGTCTTCTTCTTCACCAGGAAGATGTTGCTGAAAAATCCCTTTGGGAACTCTGGAGCGGGTTCGATCGCGCCTTTTATGCGGAGTTCCCGTAGTTCGTTGTCGATGAGAAGAGAATCGTCTGCGGAGCAACTGATGGGTCTGGGGGGTTCCGATTGGAAAGGAGCTCCGGTGAGGTCTATGATGTAGCCCCGTACAGTTTGTAGAATCCACGCATCCGTGGAAATGTTTGTCCAAGCCTGAAAGAAATGGGAAATACGACCTGCAATACCGAAATGAGTTTGAATTAAATGGTAGCTTACCTGCCGAGAAGCGTGCTCTGCCACGACTTCGAGTTCCGCGACCTCTATCGGATCCCCTGGAATAGGAGAAAGACTGTCTGTGGCCTGATTCTGGATAGAATGGTTGGAGTCTGGAGGAATGGGCACCTGATGGCCAGAAACGGCTGGCCACACGACCCCTGAAGCGACCAGCCCGTCCAAAAACTCCTCTCGTAGGGTTACCTCTAAAGACCTTCCTTAATGAGGTTTGAGCCTTGTTTAAAGAAGTGAAGACATTCACATGTCTGTTTAGTTCTTTTAGAAATGCATCGCCAAATAATTTGCCCTGTGCCATAGGTCCAAGCTCTTTGGTGCCCAAATCCACCAACTTTCCGTCAATACGGAGTAAAGCTGCTTTACGCCTCTCTGAAGAGAGAGCCACATTCGTGTTTCCGACCAAACAGAAACATCGTTGCGCCCATTCACGGATGTCGTGAGCCCATTCTCTAATAGAAGTGCTAGTATCAAACTCTTCAGCTCTCATAAAGGCGTCGTCCGCCAAATACAAAATACGAGATAGGGGGCCAATCGAGTCCAAAAGTTTATCCTGGACTCCTCTAAATCCTTTTTCCACCCCTCTGCGGGGGTCACGCCCGCCCCTTGTCATAAAGGTGGACATGACTTGGTCGAACTCCGGGGTCTGGGCAACATTGTCAGGTAGAGAAGGGCGAGGGCATTCTGACCTCAGTCTGTTACGCACTGCCTTATCAAGGGGTTTGCGTAACCAAAGATGCATAAATTTAGACAAATGCTCTGGGGGTGTCCAGTCCCCAGATCTAGGGTGACGAATGTTCCTTGGATCGAAAAGCTTCTGACCCGTCGGGTCTAGGATGGCGTCCTCTTCCTCTAAAGGGGCAACTAAGTCCCCAGTGATCTGAGTTTCCCCCAGAAAGGTTTCTATACCATCAGGGGGGGTGAGATTTTGAATCTGATCCCCATGCATCGTCATCAGAACTTGCGTTCCATTCATCTAAAGTGGCCATAGTATAGTGTGGCCCCTCATCCTCCTCTGAGGAATAGTCCTGCTGTGGGATAGGTCTAGCAGCTGGAGCAGGCTTATGTCTTTTAGCAGGTGTCTTGCCCTTGCTTGTAGAGGGTTGCATTTTCTCACCCTTCCAATGACGTTTGTCATGGTGCATTTCACCTTTAGCATGGTATTCTGATTTATCAGAATCTGAGTCATGACGTATAGATTTTGAGGGTAGGGTCTGATCGGTTGAGACCGTCATAATTTTATCCAGAGCCTTTTCCATGGAGGCCGATACGGCCGCATTAATCATAGCCTGGAAGTCCACAGTGGAATTCTGGGAATCTTCCATGATAAAATATTATAGAGCGTATGGCACAGGGTATAACAGTGTAATAGACAGAGCTGTAGGTTTATAAACAGTACCAGCAGTACCAGTAAAAATAAATAACCCCAGCAGGGTATGATAGCCTGGATAAAATATCTCAGCAAAGTACCAACAGTACTTTATGATCTATAAAAAATAACCCCAGCAGGGTATCAGTACTTTATGACATATAATAATAAATATGACATATAATAATAACCCCAGCAGGGTAAAAACGTCTGTATTTGGGATTTTTAACCTGGGTTACAACCAGGGATAGAGGTTGTGAAGAATCCTCTAGTCAGCAGCGATATCAGGTGCTTCACACCAACAATGCATAGGGTGATGAGCCCTAAATGCAGACTACAGCTGTCAGAAAATACAATAAAATAGAAAAATATTGTGGGGGTTCCAGACCCCGTCTCCAACAGGCTAGGGGTCCCTTACCTGCATCCACTCCCGTTGCTGCCCGACGAAGGGGAAGGCCGCCGCGTGGTAGGCCGCATCCCCGGACTCCAGTAACTCGCGTCCCGCGAGTTGCTGGTGCTACTGTTATTTCGGATGGCAGAGGGGCGTGGCCTATTGCGCGATGGTGCCGATCCATTGGTGGAGACAGCGGGGGTGTGGCCAGAGGCTGCCACTCACCCCAGTGAGTGTCAGGCTTTCCTATGTGAGTGGGTGGACTTCCCTGATTGGAGGAGGCGGGGAGGTACACTTGACAGCCCATAAATACCAAGCACTGACTTCAATCAGTTCTTGTGTATTGAGCTGCTAAGTGGTGTATACCCTTGGTTCCTTCCCAGAGTTCTTGTCCCTTGTCTTACCTCCTGTTCTCATTGATTCCCCGGATTTTGACCTTGGCTTTCCTCCTGGACATTCTGATTTCTCCTGCCCTTTGATCCTGGCTTGAATTGTTTATTCTCTGGTTACTCCAACCAAGATCCTGCTCGCTGCTGCTCCCCTGTGGCCACTCACGACCCTCCTGCCATAGGCTCCCAACCCCAAACCTGACAGAATACACAAGCCAATATGGAGCCTGCAGGTGTGGCTGAAGCCATCCAAGCACTCACCCAGCAAATTGCAGCATTGGCTCACGCAGTACAAGACATACGAAACAATCAACAGGAATTACAAAATCAAGTTCAAACCTTGCAAGCAGCGCCCCTTCCACCACCTGAACCGGTGTTAGTCGCTGTTGCCCCAGCGGAAGGTGCGGTAGCTGCTCCCGAACCACAAGTCAAACTACCCGATCGCTTTAACGGAGACCGATCTACCTATAAAACCTTCATCACATCATGCGAACTGCTATTCGTTCTGAAGCCTAGAACTTATGCCACAGACTTCGTCCGTGTGCGTACGGCCATCTCACTCCTCACCGGGGGTCCCATGTCCTGGGCACAACATTTGTTACAAACAAACCATGCTTCTCTGGCTACTTGGGTGGCCTTCCGGCAAGCCTTAGATGCCTTATATGAAGACCCACACCAAGTTGCGGTGGCCGAATCATCTATCCGATCTTTGAGACAAGGTCGCCACCCGGTCGAGGATTACACCTCCGAATTCCGTCGTCTGGCCGTAGAGACCACATGGAACGAACCAGCCCTTATCCACCAGTTTAGGCTGGGACTCTCAGAGT
This sequence comes from Pelodytes ibericus, assembly GCA_036172795.1. Taxonomy (NCBI): domain Eukaryota; kingdom Metazoa; phylum Chordata; class Amphibia; order Anura; family Pelodytidae; genus Pelodytes; species Pelodytes ibericus. The sequence goes on along the minus strand of CM069858.1, from coordinate 90,391,702 downwards.
CATTGAAGGACGAAATAGCCCGAGTGGGCCTCCCCGGTACGCTTGAAGAGGTTATCCAGTTGGTCACCCAAATCGACCGGAGACTTCGGGAACGACGTATGGAACGGATGGCTCATCAATCTCCACTTCCTCGAGTTTCTAGCACCCCACAGACCACCTCGGTTCCTACCTCCAATCCTTCGGAGGAACCAATGCAAATAGGAATGGCCCGCGGACCCCTCTCGGAGTCCGAACGGAATAGAAGAATCAAGGGCAACCTTTGCATGTATTGTGGAAGCGCTACTCATCTGATTCCCCAATGTCCCAAACGTCCCCCCAGAGGTAAGCCCGACACCTCGGACACTGCCGTACTATTAGGATGTGCAGCCTCTCATCTATCCATTTCTATCTCTTTACAGTGGGATAAGATGAACACCTCACAAATGGCCATTCTGGATTCCGGAGCCAGCGATTGCTTCCTAGACAGTCAGCTCGCTCACTCCTTGAAGATCCCTCTTCGAGTCAAGGACCAACCTCTTACTGTCCATCTCGTAGATGGAAGTGCCATCCAAGCGGGTCCGGTGACACACGAAACACTTCCTCTTACTCTCTTCATTGGTCACCGGCACAAAGAAACCCTCACCTTCAATATTATTACATCTCCGCTATTCCCTGTCATCCTGGGACTCCCTTGGCTTCGCAAGCATGACCCGAACATCCAATGGTCCCTTGGAAAGGTGGTCTTCTCCTCATGATTCTGCAAAAGTCAGTGTCTCGCCTCTGCAACCCTTGCTACAACGTCAAATTCTGTAACAACACCCAACACCAGTCTTCAACTCCCGGTACAGTATCTTCCCTTCAGTAGAGTCTTCGACAAAAAAGAGGCTGAACTCCTCCCTCCACACCGCTCCTATGACTGCCCGATACACCTACTACCGGGCGCCGCCATTCCATTCGGGCGTATTTTCCCCTTATCTGAACCAGAATTGGCGGTACTCAAGGACTATCTAGAAGACAGCCTCCGGAAGGGGTTCATTCAACCATCAACCTCCCCTGCAGGGGCCGGTATTTTCTTTGTGGGAAAGAAGGACGGAGGCCTTCGACCATGTGTCGATTATCGAGAGTTGAATAACATTACCATAAAGAACAAGTATTCACTCCCTCTCATCACAGAACTGATGGACCGACTTCGAGAAGCCCAAGTTTTCTCTAAACTCGACCTACTAGGAGCTTACAACTTGGTTCGAATCCGCAAGGGAGATGAGTGGAAAACAGCATTCCGAACTCGTTATAGACATTTCGAGTACAATGTCATGCCCTTCGGTCTGTGCAACTCTCCAGCCACTTTCCAACATTTCCTCAACGATGTCTTTCGAGACCTGTTGGATTCGTGTGTGGTGGTGGACCTGGATGATATTCTGGTTTACTCATCTTCATTACAAGAACATCGAGAACATATGAAACTCGTCCGCACTCGCCTTCAAGAGAACCATTTATACGCCAAAATTGAAAAGTGTATCTTTGAAGTCACCACAGTATCATTCTTGGGGTATATCATCTCCCACGGTCAGATTCAGATGGATCCCTCTAAAGTCTCCGCTATCCTGGAATGGCCTGTACCCACTACAGTAAAAGGCGTTCAAAGATTCGTGGGATTTTCAAACTTCTATAGACGCTTTATAAAAAACTTCTCTCAAATTGTCCAACCCATTACAAGTCTAACCAAGAAACATACTCCCTTCAAATGGACTCCCCAAGCACAACAGGCATTCCAAAACCTAAAGCAGAGTTTCACCCAAGCACCTGTGCTGGCCATCCCTGAACCCACACAAGCATATTCACTCGAAGTAGATGCCTCCGAATATGCAGTTGGAGCCATACTGTCCCAACGATCCCCTGAAAGTGGAATCCTCCACCCAGTGTCCTATTTCTCCCGGAGACTCACAACCCCAGAAAGCAACTACAGTGTGGGAGATCGGGTAATGTTGGCCATTGTGTTAGCCCTTCAAGAATGGAGACATTTACTGGAGGGAACTATACATCCTATCACGGTTTTCACTGATCATCGGAATCTCGAATATTTAAGAACAGCAAAAAGATTATGCCCCCGACAAGCCAGATGGGCTCTCTTTTTTACCCGATTCAAACTTCACATCACATACCGTCCCGGAATCAGAAATGGGAAAGCAGACGCCCTGTCGCGAATCCATGAACCCGTTCAAGTCGAGACTCCCTCGGATGACACCATCCTCCAATCTCACCATTTCATGGCTGCACAAACTACTCTAATTGAGAGAATTAAAGAACAAAGTAAGAAGCACACGCTGTCACCCCGTTTACCTCCTCTCAGAACAGAACAAGGCCTTTTTTACAAGGAGGACCTCCTATTCGTCCCTCCAGGCTCCCGGGAAGAGGTCCTTCAGGCCATCCACGATCACCCTTTGGCCGGCCATGGAGGATTGAAGAAAACTCTCACTCTAGCCCTACGACTTTTTTGGTGGCCTACCATCAGAAATGATGTTCAACGGTATGTTCGAGCCTGTCCGGTGTGTGCCCGTAGCAAGGGAAGTCACCAACTACCTACCGGACTTCTACAGCCCTTCCCTATCCCTGATCAACCCTGGGAGGCCATCACAGTGGACTTCATCGTCGACCTGCCTATTTCAAACCAACACAATACTATCATGGTTGTGGTGGATCGACTCACCAAGATGGCACATTTTATCCCGGTAACCCGACTTCCCACAGCCGCTGTTACAGCAGAATTATTCATTAGCAACATCTTTCGTCTGCATGGGATCCCTCGCTCTATTTTATCCGATAGAGGAGTACAATTTACTTCAAGATTCTGGAAAGCATTCTGCCAAGGACTAAAGATTGAACGCTTATTGACCTCAGCCTACCATCCCCAATCTAATGGACAAACCGAGAGGATAAACCAAATCCTTGAACAATACCTCCGATGTTATATCACCCATGCACAGGACAACTGGTATCGTATGTTACCATTGGCAGAATTCTGTTATAATAACCATCTCCAACGTTCCATTGGAATGTCACCCTTCAAAGCCAATTATGGATTCCATCCCACATTCATCCCTCATTACTCCCAAGTCCAAACCATTCCCACTGTTACGGATCGTCTCCAACTAATAACACAAGGGATAGTCCAATTAAAGCGACATCTTTCTCAAGCCCAGGAGAACTACAAAAAACAAGCTGATCGACACCGTAGAGACTATCCGGCCTACCAAGTAGGAGACAAAGTGTGGCTCTCCTCCATCAATCTGAAACTTCCAGGTCCCGCAAGAAAGCTTCAACCCAAATTTGTAGGTCCCTTCCCAATCACCGCCCTTATTGGTAAATCAGCTGTCCGTCTTCAACTTCCTGATGCTTGGCGTATTCATTCCACCTTCCACACATGTTTGCTCAAGAGATGGGTACCTAATCCTCGAACAAGAGATTCCCAACCTCCTCCCATCCTTATAAACGACTCAGAGGAATATGAAATCGCCCAGATCCTGGATTCCCGTATCCATCGTGGTAGATTCGAATACTTGGTACAGTGGAGAGGATATGGTCCCGAAGAAAACTCCTGGGAACCTGTATCCCATATTCATGCTCCTGCTAAGATCAGAACTTTCCACAGACTACACCCAAGTCGTCCTACTCCTTCACCCGACCGGAGGTCGTGCCTCAGGGGGGGGCTCTGTGGGGGTTCCAGACCCCGTCTCCAACAGGCTAGGGGTCCCTTACCTGCATCCACTCCCGTTGCTGCCCGACGAAGGGGAAGGCCGCCGCGTGGTAGGCCGCATCCCCGGACCCCAGTAACTCGCGTCCCGCGAGTTGCTGGTGCTACTGTTATTTCGGATGGCAGAGGGGCGTGGCCTATTGCGCGATGGTGCCGATCCATTGGTGGAGACAGCGGGGGTGTGGCCAGAGGCTGCCACTCACCCCAGTGAGTGTCAGGCTTTCCTATGTGAGTGGGTGGACTTCCCTGATTGGAGGAGGCGGGGAGGTACACTTGACAGCCCATAAATACCACGCACTGACTTCAATCAGTGCTTGTGTATTGAGCTGCTAAGTGGTGTATACCCTTGGTTCCTTCCCAGAGTTCTTGTCCCTTGTCTTACCTCCTGTTCTCATTGATTCCCCGGATTTTGACCTTGGCTTTCCTCCTGGACATTCTGATTTCTCCTGCCCTTTGATCCTGGCTTGAATTGTTTATTCTCTGGTTACTCCAACCAAGATCCTGCTCGCTGCTGCTCCCCTGTGGCCACTCACGACCCTCCTGCCATAGGCTCCCAACCCCAAACCTGACAAATATCACCTGGGAGACCAACGGGACTGATAGCAGTGGGAATAGCCGACCAAACACTGAACACTAGCGTGTGGAAAACGCGGGTGCTCTAAAATGATAGAATCGTGAGGAGACGCGAAAATGGCTTTAGAAACGGGTATTTCTGTGGAGAAGTTCCCCAGAGAGGTTGGCCAGCTGGAGAGAGTCCAAAAGGACCTTCAGGTACAATTAAAGATAAAATAAACAGTGCCTAACTGCATAAAGGAGTTAGGTATAGCGCACATATGACAGAGATAAACTCTGAAGTAAAAAACAAAGAAAAAACCAGCAAATATCAATGCAATAAAAGCAAAAACATGATGAACAGTCACATAAAATTAATGATAATCAATAGTCATAAATACAAATAATCGTCATATATAATTAAGAAATAAGAAGAGCCAAAAAACTCTGACCTGTCTGCTGATGGAGCAGCAAAGAAAGAGGGGGAGGAGCCTGATCACATGGGACACTATACCTATTATTGCATTTTGATTGGTTCTTGTTACAAATGTTTTTTCTTTGCTGCTATGGAGTTAGTAAAGAGAGATTATGCAAAATAGGAAGCCTCCTGTCATGTGGTAAAATTAGTTGATGGTGAAATCATTTAAGCGAAATGGGTCTACTCACTAAAATCCGAGAATAGCTTGAGGAAGTCGACTTTGGAGGTTGACTTTCATTTTTAGACTAACTGAGATTCGGCATCCTGTGATTGAACCTATGAGGGCTTACACATACTTACCACTGTGACACACAAGTACAGAGATGCCATACAACTGTACATCCATGTCCGCATTCCAGAGATAGCCAACTACATTTGCCAAATGATGTGATGTACATGTGTATCTACCTTGGGCGGTGGATCCCTGGGCCTGCACATCAGGGGCCGAATGTTAGTGGGAGGAACCTTGCCCAGGAGGTGGTAAAGATAGGTTTGTTGGAGATGAAGAAGAAGGCAGTACTAATGTTGAGTGCATTCATTTGGGTGCAGAACATTTCACATCAACATTTTCAGTGGGATTCATTCATTAAAGAAGGAATTAAATGTAGTAGTCAATGGAATTCCCAAGTGACAGCCATATTAGCCAGCAGTTCTTCAGAATGAATGCAAGTCAGCTATTTTGGCCATCATAGCTTGGGATGTCTAGTCACAGTACCATGCAATTGCCTCTTTTTAAGCCCTATCTGTTGCACATGTTTCTATTGGAGGTGACATGCATGTATATGCACATGTATTTTACTTACCACAGACAGGTCAAGGCCAGCTGAGCCGTCGGACCATGCAGGCCATGGAGCCTAATCATCAGATGTTGCTGGGTGTTGAGGTGGTGCAGCACCAGATGCTAGGAGAAAACTGAGAGAACAGTGCTAATACATATCAGTTCACATGCATTACACATCGATGGATTGTCAATACTTATGACTGTCTTAGGCCCCATGTCCTGCATTCTTCCTCGTCTGGCTTCTCCTCTTTGCTGCTACACCTATTTTCCGGTTGTAGTGTAAGCTTGTGTAGCAATGGTTTGTTCTTCTCCACTGTGAAACTGTGCTTGTACCTTTTCCTCCCTCTTTAGCTACCGCTGTTCTGGTCCTCTGTCAAAGTGCCGTCACGCTGCAGAACTATGCCACCCCGTCTGTCCCCTTACCTGCTCAGGACTCTCCAGAGCCCTGATCTTCATTCCCAAGGGTCTTCTGTGGGGGATTCCCACCAGAATGAGCTGCACTATGTATGCTCCTTCGATGCATCTTCATTGTCTGTCCTCCAGCATGCATATATTTGGCATCCACGCATGTGCAGTAACTATTTTTTCTTCTTGCCCTTATCCAGTTAAAGGGCTAGTACCGTATTTGCTCGATTATAAGACGACCCTGATTATAAGACGACCCCCCAAACTTTGTATATTCCTTTAGGAAAAAAACTAAAAGCCTGAATATAAGACTACCCTATAGGAAAAAAAAAGTTTAACTTGTATATATGTAAATTGCTTTTTAATATTTAATAAAAAATTGATATTATACAAATGCATTTCTTGTTTTTATTTCCTTGCGGCCTCTCTCCCCCCCCACCCCCCAGCGTAGTCTCTCTCTCTATCTCCCCCCTCCCTCCCCTAGTCTCTCTCTCTATCTCCCCCCTCCCTGCCCTAGTCTCTCTCTCTCTATCTCCCCCTGCCTCCCCTAGTCTCTCTCTCTCTATCTCCCCCCTCCCTCCCCTAGTCTCTCTCTCTCTCTCCCCCCTCACTCCCCTAGTCTCTCTCTCTCTCTCTCTCTCCCCCCTCCCTCCCCTAGTCTCTCTCTCTCCCCCCTCCCTCCCCTAGTCTCTCTCTCTCTCCCCCCTCCCTCCCTCCCCTAGTCTCTCTCTCTCTCTATCTCCCCCCTCCCTCCCCTAGTCTCTCTCTCTCTCTCTCCCCCCTCCCTCCCCTAGTCTCTCTCTCTCTCTATCTCCCCCCTCCCTCCCCTAGTCTCTCTCTATCTCCCCCCTTTCCCTGGTGGCTAGTGGGGGTAGCTGGGGGATGTCTGCACGATACGTGCAGACATCCTCCATGCTGCCCGACACCTCCCTCTATTATGACGGACAGCTGGTCTGTCATAATAGACGGAGGTGTCGGGCAGCATGGAGGATGTCTGCATGTATCGTGCAGACATCCCCCAGCTGCCCGCTTTTCCCTGGTGGCTAGTGGGGCAGCAGAGGATGTCTGCGCGATGAGCGCAGACCTCTCCTGCTGCCGCCCGGCACGCTCGCCGGGACTTCTGTGACGAAAGCGGAAGTACACGGCTTCTTCACAGAAGCCCCGGCGGTCGTGCTGGGCGGAAGAAGGGGAGTCTGCGCTCATTGCGCAGACATCCCCTGCTGCTAGAGAGGTGGATCCAGGTCCCCTGCAGCTCTGCTGGGGACCTGGATCCCTGTTTTATAATCTGACCTCAATTTGAGGTCAGATTATAAAACGACCTCGAATGTAAGACGAGGGGGATTTTTCAGAGCATTTGCTCTGAAAAAAACCTTGTCTAATATTCGAGCAAATACGGTAATAAAAACTTGGTTTCTCCTCCCAGCACCAGTATTGGTCAGCCAATACGTTAGAGGGCTGTTTAAACCTTCATTTTTGCACCTTGCATGTGATAGTGTCTCTATGCCTTCACTAGCGTTCCTGATTATTTGTTTATTGTTGCTGAGTACTTGCCTGTTCTAACCAAGCCTGTTTGCCAACCATCCTGATCAGTTTGCTTGCCTTTGACTTTGCCAATTTGCTGTCAGCCCTGATCCTTGGCCTCCTGACTACTCTTGTGCCAGTTACTGTTCTTCCTGAGTTCCTGTCTGTGGTCATATTATGGCTTATTCTTCGGTGTTAGTGTATTTGACGGAGTGCAAAAGACCTGGCATGATAAAACTTTTGACTCAACCATAGGTTGGATTCCTTTCAATCTAAGAACTCTGCTCTTATATTCTGACCCGTTGTAGTTGCTCAGTGCCTATCCTCAAGGCCGGTGCCACCATAAGGCTGCTCAGGTAGCCGCCTTTGGGCTTTGCAGTGACGGGGGCGCCAGCCCTGGAAAAAAAAATGCCAGTAGAGGCACTGGCTGGGGAGATGATCTCCCCTCACCAGCCCTCTACACGGCCGCTGTGGAGCAGCCTAGGAGGGGGCAGATCTCACCGGGTGCGAGGACCACCCCCTGCCCTTGAAGCAGAGCAGTCTGCTTCACTGCTTCTCGGGGAGGGAGGCAGAAAGAGAACAGGGGAGAAAGAGAACAGGGGAGGGGGGATATATAAGGGATATGGAGGGGGAACAGAGATGGGGGGAGGGAAAGAGATATAGGGAGGGGGAGGATAGATAAGGGATATGGGGAGAGTCATGGGATTTGGCGGGGGTGGCACCAAAAAGCACTTTCGCCTGTGTATCAAAAAATCTTTCCACCGGCCCTGCCTATCCTGCATTGCGGTTCCACTTCAATACCTAACCTATCCTAACCATTACACCCCCCCCCCCCCCCCCCTGATCCCTTTCTTGCATTTTCTCATGTTTCACTCTTTCTCTTATTTTTGTCAACTGCAGTATACAGATCCTGCTCTCAATTGGTGGTCTGGGCATGTGCACATTATTTATGCAAACTTTCCTTAACAGTGATTGGGTTTCAGTTTATTGCACCTATCATTTGTATTGAGTTTTTGTGTAGGTTTTTGGATTTTTTTTTCTGTATTTATGAGCTATTTTTTCTGTGTGTGAAATCTTCTATATATATATATATAATTGGACATTTGAGGCTATGACTTTGGTTCGTGCATTTCGGACATGTTTCATCTGCATTCCATTGTGACAGATATCGGTGTGGAATTAGCTATGATTTCCAAATTGCGAACGTATTTGGTGATACCAATGTGATTCGAATCAGTCCACAATTCAGAGGCACCATTTCGGTGCTGATTCTCAGCCTCTGTGTTTCCAAAATACATGTAGAAACCCTTAGTAATTGTAATTGAAGATAGGCAGAAACACAATGATTGTATTTTGTAGTTTATCTGAGGAGTGACACAGCATTTACAATTGAATTTTGGAAATGACAGTAACTCTGAACAGTCTAATTTAACCCAGTTTATAAAAATGTCAGATTGCATGACTGGACACTTAGAGTGCAATCAGATAGCCAGTATTTCAGTAATGTGCCCACGTCTCTGCAGACAAGGGCCTGTACAGAAGCTGCTAAATTATGGATCACAAACCCCACTTAACATCATCATCTCTGGAAGACAATCAGCTTGTAGTCTTGCTTAAGTAACCTTCACTCAGCAGATCCCTCCCTTCTACAGATCAGCAGAGCCAGTAATTTAGATGAGTCACCTTTTACTGCAGTATCATTTTTATACCTAAAGAAAAGCTTTAGCTAAAGCGAGTATGAAAACTGCCATATGGACAGATCTTTTTTTATTTTTATTTCAAATATCTTTAATTCTTTTTTTTCTGTATGAAAAGACATACATGACATAAATATTAAATATAGGCATTAACATATACACACATTACACAAACATTAAATGAACAGTTATTCTAAAGTTTGAATCTTCCCAAGCATATTTTACATTCTAGTAACTCTTAAGTTCCCTGAGGAAGTCCAAAACACAACATTATACATACAAAACGGGATTTCGGAGGCGGCGGGTCCGAGGAGGAGGTCCAAAGCCCAAGGAGCCGAGGAGAAGTTTACATATGGACAGATCTTAATGTTTGTTTGTTTTTTCTTTACCTTACATCAGGGCTTGACAAATCTAATTAGATTTTAGGAGCCAGCCAAAAAATTTAGGAGCCAGACAATCACGCAAGCATACACGCAATTCATAAACACACACGGCTTCTTCACATATATACACACACACACCTACTTTACATATACACATATATCCAAACACCTCACACACACCTACTTTACATATACCCATTTATACAAACACCTCACACACCTACTTTACATATACCCATTTATACAAACACCTCACACACCTACTTTACATATACCCATATATACAAACACCTCACACACACCTACTTTACATATACACATATATACAAACACCTCACACACAGCTACTTTACATATTCACATATATACAAACACCTCACACACACCTACTTTACATATACACATATATACAAACACCTCACACACACCTACTTTACATATACACATATATACAAACACCACACACACACCTACTTTACATATACACATATATACAAACACCTCACACACACCTACTTTACACATACACATATATACAAACACCTCACACACACACCTACTTTACATATACACATATATACAAACCCCTCACACACACCTACTTTACATATACCCATATATCCAAACACCTCACACACACCTACTTTACATATACACATATATACAAACACACACCCACCTCACACAGTCTTTTCTTGATGTGTCCCCCCTCCCTGCTGCTTTACCTCATTGCAGGGGAGGGGGACATCCGTGCTGCAGCATGTCCTCACTCATAGGCCTGCTGAGTGCCAGGATGTCACGTGTCGACACCCGGCACTCAGACACGCGTTGCGCGAGGGGGCGGAGCTTGCAGTCTGTGCTATACGCACAGACTTTACCCCCTCGCGCTACGAAAAAAGAAAAAAAACATCGGATGGCAGCGGCAAGGGGACAGGGAGGGTAACTTCACCCAGGCGCCAGGTCTCATTTCCTGGTCGCCATGGCGACCTGGCGCCTGGGGTTTGTCGAGCCCTGCCTTACATCATAAAAATATTTTGCACAGTGGTAACTAGGCCCAATTACCTATAACTGCTCCCTCGCTGGTTGCACTGCCAGATTTGACATTATGTCTGATACCTTAATTATGAAACACTGCAAAAGAGCATGGGAAAGAGCAATCCTTGCTTGTCTGGATCATACTGGGCTGGATACTGTGCCTACACTGAGGAACAAAAATAGGCTAATTTGTGTATTACTATGCCACTGATTTAGCATAAAAATATTTGCACCTGAAACGTGACAGAGTATCTCTACCAAATCCATTCTGGTGGAGACGCTAATATAACGGCAAACAAAAGTGTCTAAATGTATTTTAAAAAATCACAATTGCTTTTATACAAAAGAAACCACAATTTGTGTGTATATGTGTTTTGTTTTTTTACATATCATTCTTTATGGTAGCAAGGTTTCTGCATATTGTCCCTACTCTGCCTAATCTCCTTATATGACATCAATTTCTTTTAAAGCAGATTGTGAGGAGAAAATATTCACTTCAATCGATTTCAGAGGTAGTAAGATACTTTTATTGTATCACATATATAAGATATCTGTTAATAGTGTCCTTTATAAAACATAGATGCCCTTGGGAATAGAAATGCGGAAACCTCTGACATACTAAAGACACTTTGGCCACTTGCTATAAAATGTTTATTATCTGGATAATTGGGGACAGCTAATGGGCAGTTTCGAGCCTAAGAATCTATACAAGGAGATAAAAGCTGATCAATACAGTTGTTATCTTGTATTAGAGCAATTTCATCAAAGAGCATCCTGTGCATCAGAATGAGATCTGGCATAGGAGAGTTAGCTTTCTGGGCACTTGAAAAAAATCTGACTGCATGACACAGATATTATTATCAAATTAAATATGTTTGTTTGTTATGTCACAAGATATTTAAAGTAACTTTACATGATTTGGGTTGGTGTGTATATGTGCTATATGTTTAAAACATTTTAGTGAAATTTCATCATTAGTTAGATGAACTCACACTATCTGCTTCTTTACCAGAAAAACAACATACTGAAGTGCTCTTTAGATTTTTTTTATTTTTTTATTATGCCGGTGTTCTGACAATATGACTGGAACTGCAGTTATTACCATCAAGAGAACCGCGCATGCATGCAAACACTTACATCACAGGTTTAACAGCTGGAAGCAAATTACATCTGAGATTATGACAACTACACTTCCCATGATGCCTCACACCTCTAACAGTGTGAAATGTGAGAGATTAGATGGGGGGGGGGGGTAGGTTTACAGTGAGGGTAAGGTTTAGTGTTAACTTGAGGGGTGTTAGGGTAAGCGTAAGAATAAGACTTAGGGTTAACTGTGTAGATTGCAGCCAGCGCTGTATTTAGCGCAAGGCAAACAAGGCTAGTGCATACCTTTTATGCCTAAAAAGTGACCGGCACTCTGACGTCAGACGCGCCGAGTCACGAGACCTCTCTGCACACACTGCGGGGGAGCCGGACAGGCAGCATGGAGGACACCATGCAGCCTGCCACTAGCCACCAGGGACAAAGGTCAGTCCTAGGGGATAGGGACATGTATTGGGCAGGTTGGCAGGGGCTTATTAATGGCAAAATAATACTGGCATATTGTTGGGCAAATTGGCTGTGGCATATTAATGGCAAAAGTAATACTGGCATTTGGCAAAATAATACTGACATACTAATGGACAAATTGGCTGTGGTATATTAATGGCACAATAATATTGGGATATTAATGGAAAAATGGCTGTGGCATATTATGGCAAAATAACACTGGCATATTTAATGAACAAACGGTGGCATATTTTAATAGGCAGACTGACTGTTCCATATGTTAATGACAAAGTGACTGTGGCATGTTAATTAGTAGCTGACAGTGGCTTATTTTAATTGGCAAAGTGATGCTGTGGAATGTTCTGTGGGGCAAAATAACATGTACTATGGGGGAAAATGACACTGTGGCTTGGTCTGCAGGGGCAGTTCTGTGGGTGACACTGTGGTATGTTCTGTGACAATGTGGCATGCCAAAATGTGTGGGTGCAATATGAGTGCAAGCTAAGTGTTGTGGATGCAAAATAGGTACATGTCAAGTACTGTGGGTACTGGATGGTGCTGTGTGAAGTCCTTTGGGTGCAATGTGGGTGCAGAAAAAGGGAATAAAAACAAGAAATGCAATTTTTCAATAACATTTTTATTACATATACAAATAGTTGAATGTGATATGAAAATAGTTACATTTAATATTAAAAAGTTTACATTTACATACAGTTTTTACAATGCGAAAATTGGGTCGAGGGGGATCCACTGCTAAAGATTTTGCCCAGGGCCCACTAGGGCTTAAAAAGTGGCCCTGTGATGGGGGCATGTGATGGAGGCATGTTATGGGGCCATGTAATGTGTATGTAATGGGGTGATGGGGCATTTAATGTGTGTGCATGTGGCGGATGGGGCAATGTCCTGGGTGTGCAACATGGGTTACGGGTCATGTCGTGGATGTGCAACGTTGGTGGGTATTTCCTCCCAGCTGTCAAATCTGTGATGTGAGTGATCGTGTGCATGTGCGACATATTGTCAGAACACCTGGGCTCAAAAATAAATTAATGACTGTAATTCTATCCTTTGAAATAATATATTTGAACTACTGCTGTCAGACACGATGGTCAGATAAACAGATGGTTTGATAACATATGAACATTAGGCTTTACTAGCTGACTTGAAAAGATAGGTAAGTTGGAGAATCACTGTCTCCTATTTATGACATCACCCTGTGGTTTGCTGCAATAGTTGATAGCCACAAGGTCATGTTATATACCAGAGGTAGCATAGACACTAGTACAATGTACAGATTATTTTTATATTATACATACACTGTATTACAGTACATTAACATGTATTTATATAGTGACTATCTTTTACAAAGTGAACTGTTTAGGTAATGAAATACTGATTAATAGTTAAAATGTCAAATATAACATTTTCTGATAAGTGTTACATATTTCCTGCAATCAACTGCAAATCATATAAAATAGAACAGTATTCATGACATCAAATGAAATAAGGAGATACATGTTCACAACTCTAAATCTCTGGACAGTGACGCACATCATGTTATGCTACATTGATGTTTTATGCAGTTTATGTCTTCACTGCTTCTTTAAGTTTATTTGGCCGGGGAATGCTGCCCCAAATATTTTAGTATAACTAACGAGTCTACTCAATAAAGAGACAATTACAATCAATAGAAATGGGAATTTCAAACAATAGACCAATGGTAGTATTTAAGGGAAGAAAGTATTTAGCATAGTAATGTTAATTGTGTTATTTGCAAGTTTAGCAGAATGGTAACTTATTGCTGCCATGTAAACAGGACTGCCGTAAACTGTTGAAAAAAAATCTTTATATGAAAAAATACAAATAAAGTATTTTATTGAGCCCTCTCTGCTTGTATAGCTCTACCGGGGCGGACATGTTGTTTAAAATCATGACTGAGAAATGGAGTGAAGGAGCAGAGAATGGAAATATGTGACTGGCAGGCGGAGTCAGGAGAGTGCCATGAGAGTGCGCCGCACAGGCTGTCTGAACACCTAAGGCTGGCCCTGAGGTTAGTCATATATGACAACTACTACCTGTAATCGTAAAGTAGACGCATGGTCAGGGACCTGAAAACCTGTTACAAATATTCAGAATTATAAATTGTATTATTACTTTAATCTAATTTGTTTTATATATTCCATATTTATACCTGAATATGAATTCTCTTTTGTTTTTTTCATAATATTTGCTATATTGCAGGTTTTATTTTCATAGCAGTATTTCTTTTTATCCTATCTTTCTTTTATTATATTGATAGCTTAGGTTTGTCGCAGTTGTGACAGAGGCTACAGGGAACACAATACTGAGGCCTGTAAGGCTCACCACACCCTATTAGCTGTTAGACTGTTTAGTGGGAGAGCAGGTGACCAGTTGCCAAACTGGTCTCCACTATACAGCACATCTTCCCATCCCCTCTCTGGTGCCCTGGCCCCTTAGGGACATAGTGATCACAGTTGATTTATGTACTGAGGCACACACATGAGATTTTGCCAGGGGAAATGAAAGTTCACATAGCTGCACTGTAGGACAGCTTATGAAATCAAAACAGGGGTGTGTAGATCTAAATATTTATTCTATGTTTATTTGCAATTCTCTTTTAATAAGATAAAAGCATGGATATTACTGCCATTTACTTAACCACTTAGTTTAAATGCTTAATTTTTAAATTGGCACCTTTATTATATTACTCTAAAAGAGAGAGTATTTAAAATGTAAATATCCTAACATCTTATAATGGTTATATATTCCTTTAAATACTCCTGTATTACCCATATGATTAAATTAAATGTCTGGGAAAATAACTGGCCTAATGGATGCAATTGTCCATTTACCCTCCCTGCCCCCACTGTGCTTAATATACATCTTTAAATATCTAGTGCAATCTGCCAATATATATATTTGTTACATTTCAGAACCCTATGGATTTATGATTTCTTTATTGCCAGCTGAGATTATAATATCAATATTCTGCTTGTAGGTATCAACCAGTTAAGGTTTTTTTTAATTTGCAAGAATCTGTTCTTTTAAATAACAGATTAAATATTATGCGCAGTGAATGATTTCTGACAGTAATCTACTATAACATGGTGATCAGTTATTCGGTTTAGGCTATAAACGCTATTGACAAAAATATGTCTAAACATTCCTAGCAGCTATAATAACATTGAAACCATGTAATGATTGATATTAGTGTTCTAATTATTTGAGTTTTATTATGTGTAGGTAGCTGTCATCACGTCCGAATTTTAGATCCATAGGGAGACCAAAATCACTTGCAAGGACTCAAAGGGTTAAGAGCTGTGTGCTTTCATCTGCAGCTAGAGAAAAGCCGACAGCCCTGGCCAATGACATGTTTCCATACACTAGGTCACCTGATTAGCCTGTTTTGGAAGGGAAAAATGATGAAGCACTAGTTTTGCAGTATAAATAGCTACAGTGTGCCATCAGGGGATCTACTGACACAGTGTGCTATCAGCAAAAGGGAAATGTATTTTACATTTTGACTCACATTGCCTTTAGGACTTAACCTTTTTATTGCCATCACTTATTGTACATTATAATACATTTAATATGGACGATGTAATGAGCAAATTGCATTTGTCATATGTATTTCCATTTACTGTAGCACAGTGTAGTTCAGCACTGTAAAGGCAAATCTTATTCTTTTTATAGATTGTCTGGTCTGTAATTAGTTGTATGGGGGGAGTCACTGGGAGAGATGAGCAGAATTTTAAATTAGTAGTAGAATCTTAACTTCTCTTATAGAAACAGTTCAGTTTGTTATCATACTATGTAATCTTTTGGAAAAACAGGCACTAGGCTGAACTAGATGTTTCCCATGATGCTTGGAGAGCTTCAGGGTATCTGAACGGTGTAGAAAATGCAGTCAATGCATTTGAATGATTTGAATTTGCCAGTTATTTGATTTTTTTTTTTTTTACATGTGCTAAAAATACACACAGATATCCCCAATAAAAGTTAGGGAAATGCAAAGTATTCATATTTCAAGCAGTAAAGTATTATTTTACCATGCCTCCCAATTGTCCCACTGTTGACATGAAACAGTACCATCAGGTCTGGCCTTAGACATTCAGGCACCCTGCTAATAGTGATGGTGCTGATCAGATGATTTTTTTACTTGATGCTGGTATGGGGGGCAGAGAAGGTGCCAGTAGGCAGGTCAGTCCTCTGGCACTCCCTGAATTTTGCACCCTGTGTGGTCACACAGGTCGCACACCCTAATGGCCTGCCCTGGGTAACTTGATACACATGGCATGATGGTGGGAGGGTACCTATAACCTAACAGATGTTGCCAGTGAACAATAAATGGTAATATAATGCCACCATATAACTGGCATAACATCACTTGTATTGCTTTACCACAAAAGCGGTTATGGTGGTGGGTAAAGTAATATATGTTACTGTATGTATCGGTGGCAACTCCCTAACTTTTATTGGTGCTGCTGAGTGGCGAATAGGATACATATGTCAATGCACTATCTTAATTAAATACAATATATATACTTTTATTAAGTGTTCTATGTGATATATATATGTATTTATTTATGAATTACTTTATAGCAGAGCTCAAATAACAGGTGTCAGTTCGCCATGGTGACTAATACTGGTGCCCTGGTGCCAGGACTGCTCTGTGAAGCTGTGCATCTCTGTTGTACATGATATGAATTGGCTGTATTATAGAATGCTTTAAGTGTGCAAAGTGGGTGATACCAGGTGCTTGCTGTACTTGGTATGTGTAATGTATGGTTGATATAGGGATGCTTTATGTGAAATGAATGCCGTAACTTTAATATATTGCTTTAATATATGACTGCGTACCTCCTAACTGTCCCACTTTGAGAACGATAGTCCAGATTTCGGAGGTCTATCCCACCGATCTCTACCTCTATCCTGCTTTTCTTCTCATTATTCTGCAGTCCTGGTTGCACAGTAGGGCTTTCATCTTCAGTTGCCATCTTCAGCTAGACAGTGAGCATAGACACGCACCTCCCACAAACCCTACCCCGGCATCGCTGGGGGGCAATGTTGAGAGGCTGTGAGTTTACTAATTGATTAAATAATTGTCAACTGGTTTTGTAGCACATGGATACCCAGACACTAACATTGGAGTGTGTACACACTATTGGTAGCGGTAGACTGTGCCACAAGTCTGGATCCAAATTTCTTGGACCGGCTCCTATTGCTAGACCAAATTTGTCAAACCCTGCTTTATATAATTGTCTTTATACAAATAAATAAGATAGTAATGACATATCATGTATATAAAAATATGTATTTAAATATGTGTATTTATATTAATATGATTTCATTGTGTATATATATATGTTATGATTTTATGTATTTTTTGATAACATTTTATATAACATTACTATATATTTAATTTTTAAATAAACATTTTTTTACATTTATTAATTTTAAAGGTTTTTATTTATTTTATTACTTTGGGGCATTTCAGGGGAATTCAGGAGGACTTTGACTATTTATGTAACATTGGAGTGTGGGCCTATCAGTTAACCCAGTTATGCACTGTGCCATGAGTCTGGATCCGGGTTCATATATACAGACCTGTTTTATATTACTGTATTTATATGTCATTAGTATTTTATATATTTGTATAAATATATACTAAATATGTACTTATATTATTATAATTGAATTGCATATATGTTTTGATTTATTATATATTTATATTATTTATATAATATATATTGAATTTTATATACAACTTTTTTAATATTTATTGTGAGGACTTTGGCTACTTCCGTAAAAAGCAGAAGTCCTTCCATAGACTTCTACAGGAGGATTTCTCCGATGAAACTTCTGCCTCAAAATCTGCCATAATGACCGATTTATGGGCTGATTAGGGTCACTTCAGTGAAACCCAAATGGTTCAATTTAAAAGGCAATTCAGATCACCAGAGTGACAAGAATTAGGGTAAAATACAGGGCTTTGATATCCTCATGTCCGGCTATCTTTTCCTCCCCCCCCATGTCCGCCTGTCTCTCTATCCTCTCTCTTCCCATATCTGTCTTTCTCTCCCCTCTTCCTTCCCATGTCTATCTCTCTCCTATTCCATTCCATGTCAGTCTCTCTCCTCTTTCTTTCCATGTCAGTCTCTCTCCTCTTCCTTTCCATGTCAGTCTCTCTCCTCTTCCTTTCCATGTCTGTCTCTCACCTCTCCCTTCCCATGTCTGTCTCTATCCTCTCCATTCCCATGTCTGTCTCTCATCTCCCTTCCATGTTTGTCTCTCTACTCTCCCCTCCCATGCAAATCTGTCTCCTCTACCCCCTATGACTGTCTCTTTGTCACTCTAACTTCCTTACCACTATTTTCTTAATATACTCAACTGTTTTTATATGTAATAAAAATGTTATTGTAAAATTGCATTATTCCCTTCTTCTACACACATATTGCACCTAAAGAACTTAACACAGCACCATACAGTACCCACAGCACTTGCCATGAACCATTGCACCCAAGGCACTTGGATTGCACTCTTAGTGCACCCACATGATTTGGCATGCCAAAGTGTCAATTTGACCCACAGAACATACCACAGTGTCACTTTGCCCCACACTAAACGATGAGAAGCAGGAAATGCAGAGAAAATGACACCCCATTTATATATAATATCTATGTAATAGAAATAAGCAATTACATATCTATTACATAGATGTTATATATACATTTTTATAAGTCACTAGTACCGTTTGTTTCTCCCAGGGTCACGAAATCCCCCCCCCTCCCCCCCTCATTGGAGTGGGGATGTCTCCTTGGGCAGACCTGGTTTCAACTTCCAGTTGAGGCACGGATACACAAGCTATTTAAATGCACTGTTCACACTGTGAAGATAGAATATGATTAAGCACTTGTAGTGCAAAATGCGTCATGCTGTGAGACACCTTTGATATTTTTGTCCCCATATGTGGTTGTGAAGATTTTTTACCAGTTACCTGCACATGAATGAATCCGTTTTTGCATCATTTTCCATGAGTGCCATTTTCTCTGCATTTCCTGCTTCTCATCATTTTGCCCAAGAGAACATGCCACAGCATCACTTTGTCAATTAAAATGAGCCACAGTTGGGTACCAGTTGACATCCCATTGCCCATTAATATGCCATGGTTAGTCTATCCATTAATATTCCACAGCTAATTTGCCCATTATTGTGTCTCTATTTGTCGGGCCATTAATATGCCGCTATTAGTCTGCCCATTAATATGCCACAGCCAATTTTCCCAATAATATGCTAGTGTTATTTTGCCGACTAATATGCCACTATCAGCTTGCATATTAATAAGCCACTGTTAGCCTGCATTAATATACCAGTGTTAGTATGTCCATTAATATGCCACAGACAGTATGCCCATTAATATGAAACAGCCAGGATGCCCACTAATATACCACAACCAGTGTGTCCATTATTATGCCACAGCCAGTATGTCCATTAATATGCCACAGCCAGTATGCCAATTAATTTGCCACAGCCAATTTGTCCATTAATATGCCACTAGTAGCCTGCTCATTAATATGTCAGTGTTATTTTGCCCATTAATATGCCACTATTAGCCTTCCTATAAATAAACCACTATTAACCTGCCCATTAATATGCCAGTGTTAGTATGCGCATTAATATACCACTACCAGTATACTCATTAATATTCCACAACCAGTATGCCCATTAATATGCCACAACCAGTATGTCCATTAATATGCCACAGCCAGTATGTCCATTAATATGCCACAACCAGTATGACTAATAATATGCCACAGCCAGTATGCCCATTAATATGCCACTGCCCATTAAAAAATTATTACCCCCTCCCCCCCTTGGCCAGTACTCACCTGCTGCTCTCTCTGTTCCCGGCTGTCTCCTCTGCAGTCTCCTCCACTCAGCGTGTGTGGAGGGACAGACAGCCACCAGATATAACTTATTGTAGTGGTAGTAAGCCGGACCACATCCGATGGATGCGCATGTCGACTGCTGTTTTAGTTTGACAGTCACGCGGGCAGTGTGGGGGCCCATGTGGTAGCTTCTTTGCCATGTTACCCCCCCCCCCCCCCCCCGGATCCATAACTGATTTGACGTTCCAAGGGAAAATCTAAGCTTCTTGAATAAAGCCCAAGGACTCCCATATTGATCTGGCCAGGAACATTCCACATAAACGCTAACTGGAAAACAGAGAGGAGATGGGCACACCCTACACTGAAAAAAGTGAATACAGAAAAAAGCAAACAATACTTTGATTCTATTGTGTCCATATAATAGGTGTGACAAAGGAGTGATTTAATTAACATTTTGTTTTATATTCTAATAAAAATTGCAACATCACTTTATCTGGAAAGAGCCACTAAAAGGTGAGTTCAGGTGAGTAGCAGGGGAGTTGAAATGAGTAGCAGGTGAGTTAGGAACACACCTGGTTAGTTCCCCGGTAAGTGAACTCATCAAGTTTGTTTCTGCACAATGCATAGCTGAATTGGGAAGATTAAATGTTCCTCTCACCTCAACTCCCATGCTATTCACTTCAACTTACCTGCTATCTGAGGCAGGGATCATTGCAGAAATCTTTACTCTCCTTCAGTTGTATTACAATAGAAACTGTTTTGAGAGCAACCATTTCTCTTAAAGGTGCTGTTCCACCCATAGTGCCTGAAAATCTATAATATTAGCCAAGTGCGAGTACAGAAAAAGCAGCGGATCTATCTTTCTATTTGTTCACTTCAGCTCTTCCTATGTCCTATAAACTGCATATAAATGCAAACCTTAACGTAAAAGTTACATGTTGCCAGGAAAAGAATGCTGATTTGGCAGCACTAGTTGCACAGTATCTGGTTTTGAATGGGACAATTCCTATCCTTTTCAGTGCTAGTGATATTAACCATATCATGGACAGCATTATGACATCATATAAAACATAGCTGGGCAGTGCACAGACACCATGCTACCTGCCACTAGACACCAGTGAGTTGTGGATGTTAACTGTGGTAAGTCCTGGGTGTCCAATGTGTATGAAAGAGCAGATCCTGGGGTGCTGGGGCAAGTCTTGGTTGGCAATGTGGTGATGGGGCATATCCTGGGGCTAGTGGGGTAAGTACTATATGTGCAATGTGGGTGATGGGGCATGTTCTGGTGTAAGTGCTCTATGTAATGTGGGTATGCATTGGCAAGTCTGCGTAGGAATGGCACATCTGGAGGTGCATTGGTAAGTCTGAGGGGCATTACATTACTGCTGATTTTGCTTTGATATGCCAAATGTATACATTGCTGCTGATGTTGCCATGATATGCCAAGTTTAAACATCACTGCTGATTTTGCCATGTTATGCCAAGTTTATACATTACTGCTGATTTTGCCATGCTATGCCACGTTTGTATGATATGACATAATGCAATTTAAGTGCGGGGGCAAGTCAGACTAAACTCAGATTAAATACCCTTGTATCTGAAAAGACCACGTGCATCCAATACAATAACAGACAGTATCATGAATACCTAGGAGCTGTCAAAACAAGTCCAGGATAATGTTCTGGTAAAGTATCAGTTATGGTTAGGATTCAATTACATTATATTGTGATAACCTGGTAAGTACAAGACACAACTGTGACTGCATAGAGACTGAACAGATTGATGACTGCCTAGAGACTGGGCAGATTGATGTTTCAATCCTGTCGGAAAACTTTTATTGTGAGTGCTCCTCTTTTTAAGCTTTGGACTGTGTGCTTAGCAGAGGAATGCAGCCAGACCTTTAACTCCTAAAGTACACAGGAGAGAAAGTAAATTTTCCTCCACATATGCAGTATTTAAAGGGAGAGAAATACAAAAATCTGTATCAGGGAAGTAAAAATAAGGAGCTATCACTTAGGTCTTATGTTGGCTGTTTTTTTTTTTTTTTTAAATAAATGTTAACATTCTTATATATTGAGATTGTGCATCTACCACTCATAATGTAGTGGACACAATTATGTCAGCTTTAGGCAAACTGGTACTCCTTTTTTAAATACATGTGTTGTGTTGACAGTAAGAACACATGAGCAACCCATAGATTCTGAACCAGCATACTGTATCTGGGTCCAGTTCACCGCCTGAAATACTCAGCCTCAAACTGCTGATGATGTTGCATTATCACTGTATTTTTTGGAAGTTGCCTGTGCCCCTTTTTTGGGGCGTGTAGTAGTTATTTCATTTTATATACCTGCTTCTCACTCTCCCAAATTGGGCTGCAATTATCGTGTTTGATTATTGGACTTCGGCGTTCGGCTTTCTTCTAGACCTCTCTTATTTTCCACCTGTCTCAACCATTGTCTTCCTCCTCAATTACGCTCATTCTCCTCCAGTCTTGATCTTTGGGTTGTCTTGACCTTGGTTTGTTTGACTCTCCCTCCTGTACTTCATTCTGACCCATTCCTGGCTACCTCTGTGTTGGGTTTGTGCCGCACAAGTCCCTGGCAAACAGTATCCTGGTCTCAATATTTTTCGAATACACATTTGCCATGGTGAACACCAGAAAACACAATCCAAGAGGTGATCTTGCAGCATGGGTCCACCTCATTGGAAAGAAGTTCCTACCGGTCACACATACCTAATGCAAACTCACAACTTTTGTCAGGAGTCAATGTAATACATCGGTGCTCACAATGATTATGCCATTATTAACTGTAAGTTCTGCATGCACCATTTTTCTACACTCCGTCTAAAGTGTGTATCTTTCTCCCCTACTTTCTTTATGAGGACTTCATACCTCTTCCTATGTCATGTACCAACAGGCACAATTTGAATCACACTGAATTAGAAACCTGCCATGCAATATTTCTCAGCTCACTACACAGCCATACTGTATGCTTTATAAGTTAGTTTATCAAAGTTATGGAGTGATGTGTAAATTCTCTTTAATTTTCATGAAGGGCTGCCTTTGGCAATATCAGTGATATTAAAAATAGCAGTGAGGCTGGAAATGTAAAAAACAGGTAGAAACAGAGGAATGCTTGTGATGTGGCTTTTGGAAACTACTGTGATTTTTTTTTTGGAAATGAATGTTAATATTCACAAGAAAAATCAAACTTTTTTTTCTGTGCCACATGTATAGGAAACTAGATGACCCAATTGCCAGGGGGAATCGGGGTAGCACTGCTGTAACTTTGGGAAGTCTATATTGTCAATAGACACTAGTTTGATGAAGTAACCAAACAATACAAGGTTTGTTAACCATCAAGCAAAGCTGGGTTTAAGAAATGTGGAAAAAAAGAGTGAAGATAGGAATCCTGAATTTGGATTCAGGAATTCAGTATAAAACATGTGAAATAGGTAAAAAAAAAAAATGTTAAATAAAAGGCTTCCCCTAAGTCTTACCATGTTTCCTAGTCTGATGTGCTGGAACATACAACTTACCTATAAATATTCATTATGTTCTGTGCTCTTGCTTATACTACAGTGCCAGCGCATTGTGTCTTTCCCTCACTGTCTGCCTGCTACCTCCTAGTACAGTGTTTTACTTCCTAGTTTTTTATGTGAGCATTCACATACACGTTCGCATTCATATGCTTTTCTCCCTCCAATTTTACATGACTGATACTGATGGGCACATCAACCGACCATCACCAGACCAGCTAGGCGGTATCATGAAAGTATTTTTCCAAAGTGAATGGAATTTTGCAGAAATACCATTGAAAAATGATATAAAACATAGGTTAATGGGCTTTTATATATATATATATATATAGAGAGAGAGAGAGAGAGAGAGAGAGAGAGAGAGAGAGAGAGAGAGACAAAATATATAATATATTTATATTTATATATATATATATATATATAATACATTTTGTTATTGTGTGCTTACAAGATCACATCAGGTATAGGCAGTACAGTACTACCAGGGTGCGGACTGGTTTAGAATCTTAGCTCAGAGGGAGGAACATCTGAAACATATGACTAAAGATATCACCCCATAGTAGTTAGGTGACCACATCACAATTTTATTCAGGGACACTTATGACAAATTCCATTATGACATTCCAGGGCTATAGTCAGGAAAAATATAGACTGGTCTGCAATCTTTTTTCTACCCAATACATCCCAGGAGTGTGCGTGTTTCTGAATAAAATGAAAGAAAGCAGATTTGATCATAAACATACTGATACTGATATTTAAGTCTTGTCTATAGCACTGTCACATTGTCATATCATTATTTCCACTTGTCGCCTCCTGTTTTAGATGTTATAATCCAAAGCTTGTCAACAGTTCCAAGATCAAGATATATTTTATTGCATCAGGCCAGCCAGTCTCATTAAGTCTATTTACTAGTCAATCTGCTTCATAAAAATGCTGGATAAAATGTTTAATTACTGTGGGTGTTTTCTCTATCAATATTTTTTCACCATGCCTTATTATTTTCCTTTGGCTATGTAGGGTAATTTATATTATAAAGGGTAATAAAGTATCCAACTCCCTCTCCTAAAAAAAATTACTTAACCAAATGAATATATCCTTCCAGAACACCCACAAAAACGACCAGGCCAACCAGTTATTGTTCTACAACAGTTGAGTATAAGTAGCAATTAAGAAACTAACAATAATTATTGTTTGTAGTACTTCATTTAACATCCAATTACCATATTTGGTTGAACATAAGGCAACGTTTTCCAGAGCAAATGTTCTGCAAAATTGACCTCACCTACTGGAGGTCACTTTAAATTGGACCTCTCTTATGAGGTACAATTAAAAGGCTAGGATCCAGATCACCAGTACAACAACTTGAACCTGGATTTTACACAACATGGGAAAGAGGGTATGTCACGAAGTGAATTCTGACATCCTGCCTGACTGGGGTTCTTGGAGGGGCCTGAGGGCCAAACACCTCCCTGTAGATTATGGACCCTATCTGTAATGTGTTTAAGCCTTCCATTGTTTAATTATGTCAGGCACCCAGTCTGACTATCTTGCTTCTGGCTCCAGATTAAAGTGGCTAGATACTGCTTTACTGGTGATGTGTTTAAGTTTTCTATTGTTTAATCAAGTGTTATCTGATTGCAGTTTGGTGTATATGTGCTGTGTAAAACACAAATAAAGAGTAGTTCAATCTTGCTGTACCTAACTGCTAGATGTCCTGTCTATTTGGGTACAAAGAGCAAGGGTCCAGGAAAGACTTGCTGGTTGAATGCTGAGCTGTAATTGGGGGCTAAGGAGGGGCTTTCCCACAACGGACAGAGGGTCTACTTCGTCCGGTAGACGGTCCGTTACATTGGGGGCAAGCGGTGGGATCATCCTTGCAAGAGCCCAGTGGATAAGCAGCAGAGCACCAGCAAGGGATAGCAGTCGGCATGATGGCCGTGGATTATAAATATTGCAAAACTGGCTTGTTGACCAGGGAGTACCAGGATGGTACTGCAGCCCCCTTGGCTGTTAACTACAAAATGATGACCGGTCCGGTCCCGCAGGATGAGATATTACAGCGAGCTTGCAGCCGCCTGAATCTGTGGATGAACGCTCTCATACGGGACCAGGAGTACCGGGGAAAGGTCCTCCCCAGCTCCCAGGA
This sequence comes from Pelodytes ibericus, assembly GCA_036172795.1. Lineage (NCBI taxonomy): Eukaryota > Metazoa > Chordata > Amphibia > Anura > Pelodytidae > Pelodytes > Pelodytes ibericus. The sequence continues at coordinate 90,365,979 of CM069858.1, read as the reverse complement.
ATGGTATGTGAGCCTGCTGAGTGATAGAATGCCATACCTGGGTGAGCAGCCCCAAAAACACTGGGTGGCTGAGTTAGGGGAACTTGTCCATGCTGAGATGGTCCTGGATTGTGGATACCGGGCTTTAAGGTGGTATGCCACACAGCTATACCCTGAGCTGGAGGATGATACTCCCACAGAGGGATATGATTTTGGTGGCCCTGGATTGTTACTGGAAAATCTCCAGCTGGATCCGGGCTTCGGGAGTGATACAGATTACCGGTGGGAAGAACTCCGGGAGTTAAGGGAGGCAAATATTCCCACTGTACCAAAACTGGAGGCTGATCTGGACTATTTGGTGACCCAAGAAGAGGAGCTGGAGAAGGCATACATACAGCTACTCCACCACATACAGCCCCCTGCCTATGAGACTGTGAGTATCAGTGCTGCTCCTCCCCCAGCAGATGCACTGACACAAGAACTGTGCCCCTTTACCCCCGTGGATGACCTAGTGGAAAAGCTGGCATCCAGGCAGATTGCCGCTGGCTCCTGCCTGCCCCTACCCCAGACCCCAGACCTGTGTCCCATTTCCCCTGTGGAGGCCCCTGATGACATCACGTCCACAGACCCGTTACCCCTGCCACCCCTTGAATGCCCAGTTGAACTGCTGGCACCGTTCCCCAAAACCAAACAGGACCTGCCCTCCTTGTGCTCACCTCCACCTGGGTTCAAGGAGCCCTATTGGAACGCAAACCCTGGTTTTTACCCACCCTGTGTCCCAGCAGAAGAGCTGGCAATGGGGCAGTGTGCCGCTGGCCTCTGTCCACCCCTGCCGCTTGGAGAGTTTTTGTACCTGGCAGAGGAGCCAGCATCTGAGCAGAGTGCAATTGGCCTCTGCCCACTGCATCCCATGGATTTAACCCCTTTACCTTTTGAAAATGACCCAGGAGGGGTTGATGGGACATCGGTCTCCACACCTGGGTCTCCTGAATGTTTGGCAGTTAGCACTGTTCCCCAACTCCTTTGCATGGGTACCACAGCCACCTTGTCCTGTTCCCTGCAGTATACCCCTGAAACTGTGCCTTGCCGGGATGTTATCTGCCCAGCAGAAGTGCTGGCATCAGTGTCCCCAGGGACTAAATGGGATACCCTTATAGTATCAAGCCCAGCTAACCCTGCCACCCTATCTGCTCCCCGGCGCCTGAAAGGATTTCTGGGAGAAGGAACATTTGGCCTTTCTCCCCAGCGGCAGATGCATGTATCGGGAGAGGTGGAGGTTGGCTGGGTAAGTTCTATTTTTGAACAAAAAAAGTGTGGGGACTGCAAACTAGTGAATGGCCATGGGGAGATCTCTATACAGACTGACTTAGGAGTCACCCCGTCTGGGGGCTCCTCCGGTGTCAGTCTCCCCCCGAAAAAGGAGATATGTCACGAAGTGAATTCTGACATCCTGCCTGACTGGGGTTCTTGGAGGGGCCTGAGGGCCAAACACCTCCCTGTAGATTATGGACCCTATCTGTAATGTGTTTAAGCCTTCCATTTTTAATTATGTCAGGCACCCAGTCTGACTATCTTGCTTCTGGCTCCAGATTAAAGTGGCTAGATACTGCTTTACTGGTGATGTGTTTAAGTTTTCTATTGTTTAATCAAGTGTTATCTGATTGCAGTTTGGTGTATATGTGCTGTGTAAAACACAAATAAAGAGTAGTTCAATCTTGCTGTACCTAACTGCTAGATGTCCTGTCTATTTGGGTACAAAGAGCAAGGGTCCAGGAAAGACTTGCTGGTTGAATGCTGAGCTGTAATTGGGGGCTAAGGAGGGGCTTTCCCACAACGGACAGAGGGTCTACTTCGTCCGGTAGACGGTCCGTTACAGGGTATAGATAGTTATCTGTTTGTTCAACCATCACACAGACATCCTTTCAGGCTTCCCATGCATCATGAAACTTCTCGCATCATGAAACTTGCTCCAAAGACATGAGGTCATTGCTCAAGCTTTTTGTTTCCTGTAGATATTGTTTTTTAAAAAAAATGCACCTGCTGGTAGTTTAAGCTCTCCCTTCAAATTGTTCTTTTGGAAAGATGGCTGACTTTTCCAACCAGATTGAGAGAAGGTTACTTCACAACATTAAACCTGCCAGCACTAAAAGAAGAAAAAAACACAAACATTGCAGAATTGTCTCACCAATAACATATAAAGCACATACAAAAACATAACTCCCTTCCAACTGTCACTTCCTGGGCATGGTGGGTTCTCCCCAGCCAATCCCAACCTTACATAAGTACCAAATTGATTTCAAATAAGAACAGCAATTGTGTGGATGAGTGCAGTGATGTACATTTAGTGGCTGGAGTGTACCTTTAAGTTCTCATTCCATATTTTCGCCTTGTGATGCCTTTTCCCCCTCATAATATGGTCTTGGTTGGGGCCTATTTCCATCGCAACAGCAATAAAAATATCCTCAAATCACCTCTTCCATATGAAAATCAAAAACTAGAAATGTTTTTTGGAATACTGTATCAATATATATTCTCTACAGACTTTTCATGCAGTGATACATGTAAATCAATATTCAAATACACCTGAGCACACCATGCAGACAGATTAATGATGGACAATAATATCTCCAAATACAATTTCATTGAGAAATGCATACATAAGATGGAACATAATTATACCTGTCTAGGGAGAATATACTATATATGTACATATGAGTGAGGAGCCTTATTTTTCATTAGCATTAGTAACAGGATCATCTTCATCCTCTCTCACTTATTAGTTAGAAAACATATATAGGGGTCAATGAGTACAGCCAGTGTATCTGTCAGTCATGACAACATAGAAAGGATCTTCATATGAAGTGACCTTAATATGTATGTGGCGGGATTCTTGCAGAAATATTGCTTTAAAAAACAGCGTGTACATAGCTCTCTGATTTATTATGCATTCTATGACTATAATGGAAAAAGTCTCAATGTTGCAACATTAATTAGTTTTGTATAAAAACTCCTGCTCTGCAAAGTTTCGGGGGTGATATACAAAAAAAAGGGCAATCGCTGTTTGAGATGTATAACAGCGATTGCGCTTTTTTATAACTCCTGACACTTTGTAGTGCAGGAGAAAGGGACCTCCGAAAACTGACAGAGCTGACAGAGCCCAAATCTACTCACTCGGCTCCTGTGAGTCTGCTTTATACATTAGCAAATGCCGATTGCACCAGTATTTGGAGCCCTTATTTATAATAAATAAGGGGCATTGTACCGGCCTCTGGGGACTATATCAATTTATTTATGGGGCCACAGCTAAAATCTGGGGAACTGAAATACTTGAAATTCAGCTATTATAGATGAATTTGAGGCCATTTCAGGGCTTCTGGCCTCAAAGTTAGCTATATTGAGTAGCTGAATTTCTGAAAATTCCAAATTTCCTCATTTTGGGCCATATCGGTCTATATTGAGTAGACTCTATAGTTAGAATTTGGGAGACTTTGCTTTTTGCATGTTTGAAACACTTTAACCCCTTGGCGACACAGGACGGACTAGGTCCGTCCTGTGTGCCGAGGCGTTAGTGACACAGGACGGACCTAGTCCGTCCTGTGTCAAAACGAGCACTGAAAGCGGAGTTTTTCCGCTTTCAGTGCTCTAAGGGCATTGTAACGATGCTTCCGTGTGGAAGCATCGTACAATGCAAAAAAAAATGCCCGTCGGCATTTCGATCGCTCCGGAGAGCGATCGAAATGCCGATTTTAAAGGCACAAAGCCTTTAAAACGCGGGCATTTCAAAAACGAGCATAGGAAGCGAATCTTTCGCTTCCTATGCTCAGAAAGTGTTTCTGATTGCCTCGCAAGTCGAGGCAATCAGAAACACAAAAAAAAAATGCACGATCTTGGTCACTGAGTGACCAAGATGGCGCTGCCCTTCTAAGGGCAAGAGCACAGGAGGCAGGAAGTACCTGCTTCCTGTGCTCTCTGGCTGTCACACGATTGCCTCTTCACAGAGGCAATCAGTGACTGCCAGGCACACTGACAGGCAGTGGGGATGCTCTCCTGAACATCCCCACTGACTGGTCAGATCAATATTAACTCTATATTGATCTGACCAGTTATGATCTGCCTCCCTCTCCTCACATTTTTTTTAGTGAGGGAGAGAGACAGATCAAAGTTGTAAAAGTAAGTAAAAGTTAAAAAAAACAATAAATACACAACACACAAATAATAAAACAATAAAAAAATTTTTATTAAAGCAATTCCCTGCGTTTAACCCCTTCCCTGCCACTGATCTTGCATAAGCAGTGATCGTGCACATCAGCGCATTTATTTTTGCTGTTTGTGCATTTTTTAGGGGTTAATTTTTTTTGTACTATAATTTATTACAGTACTAAAAAGACTCTTCTAAGAGTTATTAACCCCTTATTTGCCGTCGATCACTGCTTACGCAATGATATTGACGCCAAAGCAATTTTTATCTGTCTGCATATTTTTTTTTTATTTTTACACATACCCGCTAGGGGATTACATGTAAAGTAAAAATATTTGAGATTTTTTTTTTTTAAGCTGCCTGAGCGCATAGCGATCAGTAACAGCGAATTAGTGGCAAAGGCGGTTTGGTGATTTCTCAATTAAGCTCACCATTCGCCCTGGTCAGATCAAAATTAATTGGATCAATATTCACAAATATTGATCTGCCTCCCTCTCCTCACTTACATTTTTGTGACGGAAAGAGACAGATCAGTATTAGTAATATAAAATAACATTTTATAAAATTGGCAGGTTTTATGAAATTCTTTCACTGTGTATTAACCCCTTCCCTGCCATTCATCACTGTGTAAGCAGTAATCTTGCACAGCAACAGTATGTTTTGCTGTCTGCACTGTTTTATGGATTAATTCCTTTGTACTGTAATGTATTACAGTACTAGATAGGCTCTTCTAAGAGCTATTAACCCCTTCTTTGCTCGAGATCACTACTTACGCACTGATTCTGAGGCCGCGGACTCGGTTCGATTTTGACCCTATTCAGCTTTCTGATACATCATCTAGCGATGTATCGATGGCTGCTGAGCCCTTGCCACAAGTAGTGATGGGGGTCTACCGATAAAAAAATATATGGTTTGGTGGGGGTAAATTACATTGGCTGGCTTCAAAGATATATCCCATAAAGGACACGGACGCAGGTTGACTACATGTCAAAATTCCAAGCTGGAATTTTGAGATGCGCATCTCACAAATGTTGCCTTCTAGCCAAAAACAAACCAACAAACCTATGCATGGGTGCTATCCCTGTACTCGGGAGATGTTGCTGAACACATATTGGGTTGTTGTTTGGCAGTGATATATACCAGAATCTGTGAATTCATGCCTGAAGTACAATGCATGTGGAAAAAAACTCCCAAAAAAGTACTACCACAAATTTTTACAAAGGCTGGTGGTAGAATTAGTACCTATACAGTATTAAAATACCACCATTTGAAATACCTTAGGATGTCTATTTTCCAAAAATATATGGTTTGATGGGGTAAAATTCATTGGACGGCTTCAAAAATGTTCCAAATGGAACATGGGCGCAGGCTGACTACATGTCAAAATTCCAGGTTGGAATTGCGCACCCCCTAAATGTGGAATTTTAGACCCAATACAAACCAACAAACCTATGCATGGGGGGTATCCCTGTACTCAGGAGATGTTGCTGAACACATATTGAGGTGTTGGTTGGCAGTGGCAAATACCAGAATCTGAAAATTCCTGCCTGAACTACAATGTGTGTGGGGAAAAAATGACATCCCAACCCTTTGACATAGGTTGGTGGTAGAATTAGCACTTGGAAAGTGTTAAAATACCACAATTTTAAATACCCTAGGATGTCTAGTTTTCCAAAATATATGGTTTTATGGTGTAAAATACTTTGACAGGCTTCAAAAGTGTCCCAAATGGAACATGGGCGCAGGCTGACTACATGTCAAAATTCCCAGTTGGAAATGCACCCCCCCTAAACGTGGCCTTTTAGCCCCCAAATAATCTAACTAACCTACACATGGGTGGTATCCCTGTACTCAGGAGATGTTGCTGAACACATATTAAGGTGTTGTTTGGCACTGACACATAATAGGATCTGTGAATTCATGCCCGATGTACAATGAATGTGAAAAACAAATTACTATCCATAACATTGACATAGGCTGGTGGTAGAATTAGTGCATGAAAAGTGTTAAAATACTACCATTTGAAATACCCTAGGGTGTCTAGTTTTCAAAAATATATGGTTTTGTGGGGTAGAATACACTTTTTGGCTTCAAAAATGTCCCAAATGGGACATGGGCGCAGGTTTTCTGCACGTCAGAATTCCAAGTTGGAAAACCAAAAAGTGCACCTCTCAAATGTGGCCTTTTAACCCCCAAATAACCTAACCAACCTATACATGGGTGGTATCCCTGTACTCAGGAGATGTTGCTGAACACATATTGAGGTGTTGTTTGGCACTGACATATAACAGGATCTGTGAATTCATGCCCAAAGTACTATGTATGTGAAAAAAAATTACTATCCATAACATTGACATAGGCTGGTAGTATAATTAGTGCATGGAAAGTGTTAAAATACTACCATTTGAAATACCCTAGGGTGTCTAGTTTTCAAAAATATATGATTTTGTGGGATAGAATACACTTTCTGGCTTCAAAAATGTCCCAAATGGGACATGGGCACAAGTTTTCTGCACGTCAGAATTCCAAGTTAGAAAACCAAAATGCGCACCCCCTAAATGTGGCCTTTTAGCCCCAAAACAAACCAACAAACCTATGCATGGGTGGTATCCCTGTACTCAGGAGATGTTGCTGAACACATATTGAGGTGTTATTTGGAAATACCCCTTCACATTTTAAGGTAATGTTTGCCTAAATTGCAATATATGTGAAAAATTAAAAAAAAAGATTTTTTTCTGCAAACTTTGGCATAGATTGGTGGTAAAATGGCTACATGAAATGTGTCAAAATACCCCAAGTTAAATGCCCTGAGTTGTCTAGTTTTCAAAAATATGTACATGTTGGGGGTCATTCATGGATTTTGTACAGAAATCAGTGTTACAATGTCACTATCGCTAATTTTGAAAGAAAGGATTTTAAAATAGCTTTGCACCACTTATAGTTCTAGCCCTGTAACATGAATAAAAAAGCACAAAAACATAAAAACATGGGCTATTTCTGAACTCAGGACATATATTAGAAACTTTTTAGCAGTGTTTTTTTGTTGTCTCTTGTACATGAGTATACGATTTTTCAAATAAAAGTCATAAAAAAATAATTTTTTCAATTCTTTTGCCATATTTTATTATTTTTTTTACATCAAATTATATGCTATGGTATCAAAAGAAAGCCCTTCTTATAACGATAAAAACGATATATAGTTTGTGCGGGTACACTAAATGAGACAGAAATAAATTACAGCAAAACACAAACACCTCAGAAATGTTAAAACAGCCCATGTCACCAAGCGTCGGACAAGCCAAAAAAGTCATGTCACTAAGGGGTTAAAAACAACTTTCCAAAAAAACTTGTTTACTCCCAGGCTCCAGCAAAATGCTGAGAGTTGAGTAGGAGGTTTAGAAGAACTTGCAAACCTGCTATTTTCTTTCTATATCAAACATATTTAGAATACAGATTGTTAGGTATTATTCTCTCTTTATTCAGTAGACCCTTATGTTCAACACTCTAAGGGGGCTATTCACTAAAACGTGAGTTGCAGATGAGTTGAGGTGAGATGAGGTGAAATTAATATTTTAGCTCACCAGTTTAGCTATACATTATGCAGGGACAAACCTGGTGAGTTTGCTCAGCAGGGGAAACTCACTATTTATGTCCCTGCACCAGAGGCGTTGCTAGGTTTCCAAAAGATCTGGGGCTATAGCCCATGAGACTTTTTTAGTTTTTTAAATGGAACCATACAGGCACTTACCAATATATGCTCATCGCTTTGAGCTTCATGCCAGTTTTGTAATTTAGGAGCCATCACAGGGCCGGTCCTTTAATGGGGCAGCTGCCGCAGGCGGCACCCTGGCAGGGGCGGCACTTTGCTGCTCTATGCACCAGTCTTTTTTTTTTTTCTTGTGTCCAGGGGAGCTTGATTGAAGGAGGTCTCAGCCAATCAGGTAAGACTTCTCAACTCTCCTGATCGGCTGAGAGTTCCGAAGCCTCCCATGATTGGCTGAGACCTCCTTCACACTGAGCTCAAAGCAAAGAGATGCCTGCAGCAGGTAAGTTAAAAACCTGACAGTGTGTGAATGAGTGTGTGTATGTCAGTGTGAGTATGTGCATGTCAGTGTGAGTGTGTGCATGTCAGTGTGAGTGTGTGGATGTCAGTGAAAGTGAGAGTGTGTGCATGTCAGTGTGAGTGAGTGTGTGCATGTCAATGTGAGTATGTGCATGTCAGTGTCAGTGTGTGCATGTCAGTGAGAGTGTGTGCATGTCAGTGAGAGTGTGTGCATGTCAGTGTGAGCGAGAGTGTGTGCATGTCAGTGTGAGCGAGAGTGTGTGTCAGTGTGAGCGAGAGTGTGTGTCAGTGTGAGCGAGAGTGTGTGTCAGTGTGAGCGAGAGTGTGTGTGTGTCAGTGTGAGCAAGAGTGTGTGTGTGTCAGTGTGAGCAAGAGTGTGTGTATGTCAGTGTGAGAAAGAGTGTGTGTATGACAGTGTGAGAAAGAGTGTGTGTATGTCAGTGTGAGCGAGTGTGTGTATGTCAGTGTGAGCGAGAGTGTGTGCATGTCAGTGTGAGCGAGAGTGTGTGCATGTCAGTGTGAGCGAGAGTGTGTGCATGTCAGTGTGAGCGAGAGTGTGTGCATGTCAGTGTGAGCAAGAGTGTGTGCATGTCAGTGTGAGCAAGAGTGTGTGCATGTCAGTGTGAGCGAGAGTGTGTGTATGTCAGTGTGAGCGAGAGTGTGTGCATGTCAGTGTGAGCGAGAGTGTGTGCATGTCAGTGTGAGCGAGAGTGTGTGTATGTCAGTGTGAGTGTGTTGTGTGTGTATGTATGTAACTGGCTGTGTATGTGTTGTGTGTGTGTGTATCTTTGTAACTGTCTGTGTGTGTATGTAAGTGGCTGTGTATGTAACTGGCTGTGTATGTGTTTTTCTGTGTGTATGCATGTAACTGGCTGTGTATGTGTTGTATGTGAATATGTATGTAACTGGCTGTGCATGTGACGTGTGGGACACATTAAGGAATTATTTTTTTATTTAAAAAAAAAATAAAACTTGCTGACTGATGTGTGTGTGTGTGTAACTGGCTGTGTATGTGACTGACTGGATGTCTGTGAGGTGTGTGCATGTGATTGTCTCTGTGTATGTATGCTTTTCTGATGTGCCATTGTCTGGCTCCTAAATTTTTTTGCTGGCTCCTAAAACGAAATAAAAATTGTCAGGCCCTGGTATAAACATAAATCCTTCCTATGCTGTATGGCAGTCCTGTAATAAAACATGTCACACATACACATAACACACATGTGTGACGTTATTTATTACAGGACTGCTAAACAGGATAGGAATGATTTATGATTTTATATATATATATATAGTATAAATCATTATGCATATATAGCATAAATGACTTATTTACATCCACCTTTGTGTATTTAAGCTATATATTGTTGGTTTGAGATTCCTTATTACAGGACTGCCAAACATCATAGGAAGGATTTATGTTATATATATATATATATATATATATATACACACATATGTAACATGTATCATTCCTATGCTGTTTAGCAGTCCTGTAATAAGGAACCTCATATAGCTAAAATACACAAAGGTGGATGTGACCCCCAACCCTACCCTCTCTCCACCATACCCAGAGCTTACCTGAGTGGAAATAGACCTGCTCTGTATCTTCTACACGGTGACAGCCAGTAAGGATATCTTCAGAGCTGCTTCACTGTCCCACGTGGAGCTTCCTTCACATCCCTGTCATGATGCTGTGTAAAAGCCCTGCACTGATAGGATGCTCAGTGATGTGTCAGCCAATCAGTGCAGGGCTTTCACACACAGTGACACATCACTCAGCCTCCTATCAGTGTAGGGCTTTCACACACTGTCTGTGTGATGTCAGGGGGCGGAGCTACACGGAGCTGCCGAGACTCGGGGCTTTGATCATTACATTCGGGGCTTCAGCCCCCTTAGCCCACCCCTTGCGACGCCTCTGCCCTGCACAATGTATAGTTATAATGGTGAGATGAAATGTGCATCTCACTTCAACTCACCTTTTAGTGAAAACCCCCAGCATACTATGTGCTAGTTGGACCTTGATGTAGGGAATACTGTCTGTCCAATGCACCCATAGACAGAACTATAGGTGCTGTCTCTAGTGTTAATCCAGGACAACAAAGGGCAGGGGAAGTTCTATGAAACCTATGGGAGCATGGGACAGACAGTATTCCCTACACCTAGGCCTAACCACCATTGTGTAACCTCATGGCTGCAGAATCTTTACTTGGTGAACTGCAAGGGCCAACATTGCCACAGTATCACGTGTGCTGAAAGTCTACATGACCACAAGGTGCTAGCACAGGAGTAGTGGCGGGACACTCTTTTCCAAGTTAACTCCAACCTAATATAGTTTCTGTTAAATAAAACACAATAGGGAGAATAAAACAATTGGAAAAGTCAAGCAAAGGACATGAGTGATAGGGGGAATATGGGCGATACCTATATTCAAATATTACAACAAGAAATAAAGGTAACAATGGATGTTCTGGGCTGCCAAAAGCCAATAGATACATGTTGGATATAATGCATGGCAGTTTATTTCCCAAAGCCCCTTCAATATGTTAAACTACTGGTTTCTAGCCACAAATATTTAGTACAATTAATAACTGTATATTGTGTATGTACATGTAAAATTTGCAATATATATCAACATACACAAAAACTGAGTGTTATTTCCTGGCAGTAATGTTCCACAGAGAGCAGGGTAGAGTAGTGAATTTATTTCCTGCAGTCTTAGGATTCTCTCTGTTCTGTTCAATTAATTAAATTCTAAAATGATCTTGCCAATTATTTCCAGCAATTGAATAGAAACGAAAGAATTAGTTTTTTTAAATGTGTGTATGGTGTCTCATCTTTATGACTTTATTTAACTGGGGCTAAGCATGCAAATTTACTACCAGCAATGGAAAAACTGTAATTTGCATATCAAGCTAAACAGTGATGTCATAAACCCAGTAGATCACAGAGACATTTAACATTTAGAATACATTTTTCTATCAATCTACACACTAGCAATTATGCTAACGCAATGTATAAATCATTTTTATGCTGTACATTTTCACAGTAAAAGCTATAAACACATTTGTTTAAGTCCAACTATTTTACCCGCAGTCTAGCCCATTCTGGTTCTTTTTTTGCTCTCTTACCTTTCCCTGCCTCCTGATCACCAAGGTTGGGTAGTAGATCTCAAGCCATTAATCCATCAGTTTTCTGATGTATTGATAAAGCAAAGAATACGACCTCACGCATTGGTTAAAACAAGTTTAAAGTGACTGTAACACAATAAAACATACAGTATAATGTGACATTCAGTATAATTTGATGGTCAATGAAAGACATTTGTGTACATCGTTTTATCTGTGTCAGAGGTCATAAATCAATTGAAAATGAATAAGTGCTACAACCTCCATGAAAATATATTTTAGTACTAAAGTGAACATTTTAAAACATCTCCTTTTTTTTATCTATAACTGTAGCTATTGATAGCTCTCTTTGTGTCTGACTTTTACGGTTGCCATGGCAATCAAACCTACATCCAGTTGTCTTATTTAATATCATTGTGACACCATTATGTCTCATACAGGATTCTTTCATTATTTATTTCACACAGTGCTATTTTTAAAGCATTTTTGTTTCACCAATTTAGCTATTAAATCTGATTTTGAAATGGCAAGGCTATTTTCCACGGTTATATAATAAGTCTTATTGTAAATTAATTTTCTTCTTCTTTGACTGCAAAGAAAATGTCTAACATCTTTATTTAGGATTGTCCCTGATGTTAATGGCTACTCCTTAGGTTTGAAAATATGTATTTAATATCTTCACTCCAGTATTATACTTTATAAAGTAGTGAGAACTTGCAAGCCAGGGAGATCTCCTCCTACTTCATACCTGAAACCACCTAATTTGAAAACGAGCTGCTCCCATTTAAGATAGACTCCCACCTGTTATGGAGACAGTACCAATATACTACCATCACTAGACCATACCCTTTCTGCCACCAAGGAAAGAGATCTCTGGGTCACTATGCAACCAATGCTTTCACCTACGGTTCTACAACAATCACAAATAGATATTTATACCAAATTTTTACTTCTGTTGCTGTTAAATTTAAAATCCATGGTAGACAGCAACTGGGAATCTAGTAATTTTTAAAAACTTTCTCCTCTTTCCTAATACTCAGACACACCTTGGTTTTTAAAAGAGGAGTGGCACAAATTTAATCTGTAGAGGGATTTGGAAGTAAGGTTGCACCCCAACCTATATTTTACAGTTAGGCCAATAAAAAAATGGCTTGAGGCCTATGTTAAGTATATTGAAATAATAGTATAGTCAGTGTATTTTTGAAGAAAGAGGGTGTATCATTTATTAAGCCAGATAAGGTAAATTAAAGATTTTGTTAGTATGTAAAATGTCTGAAGCTTAAAGGACAACTGTAGCAAAATTTGAACTTATGTTTAATTGAAAGATTGTATCAAGTGTAAATAATTTATAAAGAAAATCTTTACTGAAAGAATACAAATAAAGTTCCTTATTGAGCCTTCTTTACTCCATATCGTTCTCTTAGAGGGTAGACATCTTGTTCAGAATCTTGGGTCAGATCTTCACACACCTTGGTTCAGATGAAGAAAGATCTGACCCATCTGATCAAAGATTCTAAACAAAATGTCTGCTTCCTGGTGGAGCCTTATGGGGTAAAGATGGCTTATTAAGGTACTTTATTTGTATTCTTTCATTAAAGCATTTCTATATAAAATGCCTACAATCAATGCAATCCTTTAATTCAACACAACTTCATTTTTTGCTACAGTTGTCCTTTAATATACAGCTTCCTCATTACAAAGTTAGAGGCCGACTGAGCACATCCTGTATAATATGTGTTAAGCTATTAAGCTATGTCTCTCTGTGATGCATTTCTGTGATGCTTTTAATAAGGAATACAAGACAAGCAAAACAATATTTTGGTGTGAATTACTTCATTTTCTATAGTGTGGATTGTGGTCCTGCCAAGAATTGTTCACAGTGATTCTATACTGGTGAAGGGTCTGTCAGCATTCACACCAGTGGTTGGTGAGGACAGTGTTAGATTACTGAAATCTGAATACAAGAACACAAAGCTCGGAAGCAGCTCCCTCTAAGAATAATGATGCTGCAGGTAGGGATGTCATGCATTATAATAGCTCATGCAAGATTGTAAGGGAACAGTGTAAAGGACCAGTGCTGGTGTAGACCACACTGATACAGCTCCCCTGCAATACTCCTGCAAGTAGATGGGTATAAGAAGACCCAATCAAGTCAAGACATCAGTAGGAGTGTACTCCTTCCCAAAATAATTTCTGTCCATTCCATCTTGCTCAGCCATCATTTCAGTGATAATTAACTACAGCTCATATGTGATGCTGGAACAATATGTTAATCAGCCAGCTTTCTATTCCCCTTAACTATTTGTAATTACACTCCCATCTGTCAACTACATACATTTGTTTTTCTACCCTTTCCAAACCTATTTCTCCTTAATCCTTTTCTTCCCTCTTTCCATTCCTTATTATTCCCCCCCCCCCCTCCTGCCACCTCATTATCCTTATCTCAGCAACCCTATATTGTCTTTTTTAACTTCACATTGGGTTGTGACGCAATTTGCTATTTCGTTGTAAAGCAGGTCTTCATGGGTAACAATACCACTTTGTACAATAAACAGTGTAGTGACATTTGGCACTTGCTGGTAGTCAGTGATATAATGTAAAGTTTATGCAAGTATCTAGGGGCACCTTCACAAAAATTGCAATGAGCCATGGCTGCTGACATTATATATCACCAAGAGCAATCATCAGCACTTTTGCAAAGCTCTAGAAAATAAATACTATTTGTCTTTCTGATGTAAGATTTCCTGTAGTTGATCTAAGTGAAGATTCCATGGTTCCTAGTGTCAAAACATCTTCAATTCCTGACAGTGTTATCTGTATAATCTCTGCTCTTTCATGGGTAATATTAGGACATTAAAAACAAATGTAAAAAAAAAAAAGAGAAAAGGAATAATATAAGCCGAGTTACACTTGTCTGAGTTTTGTGCCGTTGGATTTATTGTAGCATAGGAAGAAAATCATTAATGATAATTTAAAATAGTGTAGTAGAGTTTTAGTATAGAATCAGGCACTGCAGCTCCTGATTCCCAGCTGCCAAATAAGGTCATGCTGTACCTCTCCCTGTTAGCTGTTGCATAACACAACCTTTGATTGTACCGAGTGTGGTGCATGATGGGATGTTTTCTGAGTTCTGTGCAGTGTATTGCATAACCAGTGCTAATGTTGCAAATCTTTCACTCTGTTAAACAACACATTTCGTGTGCCTGTATATTATTAATGAAAAATACACTTTTGGAAGGGAATCAATGAATCATTATTTGTCAGATGTTTTTGAGGGTATTAAAATATATATTTTACTAGCAATGTTCTATTTGTGTATAATTTATATTTAATGACATACATTTAATATTCTTTCATACATTTTAGATATTGAAAGAAGATAAGATTGAATAAAATATGAGGTCTGGGAGGAGTTTAATTACATGACTAGCATTTTTATTTTTTAATTACTTTATGTATCAGAGACACAAGATCAAATAACATTTCTGGTGACATCTGGTCACCTTACAACATGCCTAAACTTAACATTTATAAATATCCTATTTTTCAGAGACTAAATTAAAATCAGTGTGCTTGCTAAGCGGCAATAATTCCTAGCATAGTGTTAGAATAACTGACAGGCTAGTGTAAGATTAGTGATTTGAAATTAGAGAAAATCACAGTTCTAGTCTATCGGCAATACAATGCTAATGCAACAAAACAAGGTTCTTATAATGATTAACCATTATAAATAGTGCTGTAGGAAATAAACATTTAGTGCTCCCAACAAACACAAGAACTATAACCAACTAAAACCAAGGGTATTGAACAACCAGCATTAAACACTATATAATAGTTTTTTATTGTCAATAGCATCAATGTGATTCCATCGTAAAAATAAATAAATAAAACAATCTGTGATACTGTAAAAGAAGAGTAACTTCCAGATGTAATTAACATATACCAAATAATTTCCTCTGATTATATAGATCGATTTGTGTCCCACACTTGTCAAATGCATTATAAAAAATAAAAGGGACGGTATCACCTAAACATTTGCTCATGCATTTAATACAAAAATATTGAAAATGACCTATACATTGTGTTAGCAAAATTGCAAGTAAAGCCTAAATAGAGTGGAAATGTGTTTTAAATGTGTTTGTGGAGTCTCCGGTTTAAGACATCACCTGTAGCTTAATATGCAAATGAACTGGTTTTCAATGGGTAATGTGTACTTGCATATTAACCACGGGTGATGTCATAAGCAGGAGATCCCACAGACACATTTAAAACACATATTCTCATAATTTAGGCATTTGGTTGCAATTTTGCTAACACGACGTATAGATCATTTCAGTCATTTTTTATTATCTGCATTTACAGTAAAAGCTTTGTTTAGGGGACACATTCCCTTGAAGATCATTGGCTTAACAAGGAGGAGAGGAAGGAAAGAGACAATATACAGACACTACATAATAAAGCATAGTAACACCCTTTACCCACCTTCTTTTTGAAATATAGAATGGCATGTAAGGTGCCTAGACTGGACCCAGTTTTGTAGAATAATGGGGAGCTGGAGTGAACGTGTCAGGGAGTTTAGTTGTTTAACATTTCACAGTGATATTGTCACTAGTCAACCCGCATGCAGACTCATCCAGGCTACATACAGGCATTTCTGTATCCTTCTAGTTTTCTTGCTTTGTCCTCTTGTTTATAGTTTATGCTTGTTCCTGTCTGTTCTTTGTATCTTGTGTATTTTTGTGTGGCATTTCCTAGTTTGGCATCAGAACGGCACCTGCCCAGTTTGGCCACAAAGTGGCACCTGCCTAAGTCTAGCTATTGTTCAGCACCTACAGTCTAGCCACAGACCAGCACCTGCCCAAGTCATGCCAAAGACCGGTACCTGCCCTGACCTGAGCCCTGTAAAAGGGGGGACATGAGCCCTGTAAATCAAATGCCCTGAGTCTCGTAAATGGGATGCCCTGTTGTAGAGTCCCTTAAATGGGATGTCCTGTTGTAGAGTTGCTTAGATAGGATGCCCTGTCATAGTGTTTCAGCCCTGTCATAGTGTTTTAAAATCCTTTGTTTCCCCTGTTCCTTGCTTCTGCTCCTTTGCTATTCTGTTCCTTTCCAGTTCTGGTTTTCCTTTCTGCCTGTCATTATTTACCATTCCAGGTTTTCATTGTTTCTCTCTACCTAGTTTAGCTATAAATGTGCTCCTTTCAGTTTGTGCAGTCTTAAGTCCTGTGTAGCTCAGTCTACAGTTATTCCTTGTTTGTACCTCTCTGCAATGTAAATGTTTAAACTTAAGTTATTCATTTGCTAATATTAGTTAGGGACTTGCCTAATTGTGGGGTACCTTGACGTGGTTAGCAAGCCAATAGGTGAACCAAACCCCCACCATTTTACCATCTTTAGTGTTAGGCTAATTTCTATGATTATGTTTGTTCCTTTGAATGTTTCCCTGTGTTCCTTAACACTGGCCTGGGTGTTGTGTTATCAATGGCATTTGTCTGTGCCCTGCATTAAATCTGTTATTGGCTGTATCTCTGTGCCTTGTATTGTTTATCCTTAGTTTGATTTTTCCCCTGTCATCATCTCATCTGTTTTTAGCCCTGTCCCATGTATTCAGTTCTGTCCTGTCTCAGTTGCTTTTCTGCTTTTGCTCTGCTTGGTCTGTCTCTTAGTTTATTAAGTCCTAACTTGCAACATCCTGCTTTCCTGTCCAATCATTATTCATGCCTTCTCCAGGATGTCTGCATGGTTTCTCAGCCCTAGCCATGTAATCTGGAGCCGCAATCTACCGGATCAGTGCAGTTACCCAGCACAGGGCCCTGTTTCCACCCCTGCATCATAGCTCCTCATCTTAGGTGAACAGGGTCCCCTGCCACCTGGACCCCGTGCATTACAGATATGTAGCAAAAGGACAAAAGAGCACAGTAAATTATATAGCGTGTCGAGTTTACCAAGATGGAACTGCGGCACAGACGCATAAACTATGTCCTATGTATGTTGCAGAAAGTTGCCTCGAAATAAGAAAAGCATTATTCAGCAGATACTTTTTTTTTTGGGTATATATGAGGGCTTTTGTATGACCTCTAGTCTACCTTCAAATAACAGTCTAGACCAGAAAATTCTTACCAGAAATACTGATTAAGATGTACCCTGAGCTAAATCAAGAGAACTCGCCAGTAAACACTCAGCACAGTGACTCAACGTAGAGCTCATTGGACATCCCGTTTACAATAACTTTGCGTACAGTTCCAGATATCTAAAGCTAACAAATGGTTGAATACAACTGAGCAATGAGGAATTTAGAGAATAGGGAATTTACAGAAACCTCAAAACATAGATTTATGCGAGATGAATTGGGACAACGATGAGGCAGGGCCGGACTGGCCCACCGGGATACCGGGAAAAATCCCGGTGGGCCGCCGGCCCCGGGGCCGCCTTGGCCACTTAAAGTGAAGCGGCGGCGGCCGCCACTTTAAGAGTTCGGCTGCTGCAGCATCCGGCGGCAGCAGACGAATTTCTTAAAGCGGCGACGGCCGCCGAATTGCTTAAAGCGGCGGTGGGCCACTTTAAGCAATTCGGCGGCCGTCGCCGCTTTAAGAAATTCGCCTGCTGCCGCCGGATGCTGCAGCAGCAGTTCCGGCGGCGTAATGGGGAGCAGAGAAACCAAGGTGAGTGAGACATAAAGGGCAGGGGGTGAAAGACACTACAGGGGGGGAAGGGGGGGGGTGAAAGACACTACAGGGGGGGAAGGGGGGGGTGAAAGACACTACAGGGGGAGGGGGAAGGGTGGGGTGAAAGACACTACAGAGGGGGAAGGGGGGGTGAAAGACACTACAGAGGGGAAGGGGGGGTGAAAGACACTACAGGGGGAGGGAGAAGGGTGGGGTGAAAGACACTACAGGGGGGAAGGGGGTGTGAAAGACAATACAGGGGGAGGTGGAAGGGGGGGTGAAAGACTGTACAGGGGAAGAGGAGGGTGTGAAAGACACTACAGGGGGAAAGGGGTGAAAGACACTAAGGGGGAAGGTGGGAAGAGAGACGCCACAGAGAGAGAGAGAGAGAGAGAGAGAGAGAGAGAGACGCCACAGAGAGAGAGAGAGAGAGAGAGAGAGAGACGCCACAGAGAGAGAGAGAGAGACGCCACAGAGAGAGAGAGACGCCACAGAGAGAGAGAGAGAGAGAGAGACGCCACAGAGAGAGAGAGATGCCACAGAAAGGACAGAGAGAGAGAGAGAGATGCCACAGAGAGAGAGATACGCCACAGAGAGAGAGACGCCACAGAGAGAGAGATACGCCACAGAGAGAGATACGCCACAGAGAGAGAGACGCCACAGAGAGAGAGACGCCACAGAGAGAGAGACGCCACAGAGAGAGAGATACGCCACAGAGAGAGAGATACGCCACAGAGAGAGATACGCCACAGAGAGAGATACGCCACAGAGAGAGAGAGAGAGATACGCCACAGAGAGAGAGAGAGAGATACGCCACAGAGAGGGAGAGAGATACGCCACAGAGAGACGCCACAGAGAGAGAGACGCCACAGAGAGAGAGATACGCCACAGAGAGAGATACGCCACAGAGAGAGAGAGAGAGAGATACGCCACAGAGAGAGAGAGAGAGATACGCCACAGAGAGAGAGAGAGAGATGCCACAGAGAGAGAGAGAGATGCCATAGAGAGAGAGAGACGCCACAGAGAGAGAGACGCCACAGAGAGAGAAAGAGACGCCACAGAGAGAGAAAGAGACGCCACAGAGAGAGAGAGAGAGATACGCCACAGAGAGAGAGAGAGAGATACGCCACAGAGAGGGAGAGAGATACGCCACAGAGAGAGAGACGCCACAGAGAGAGAGACGCCACAGAGAGAGAGATACGCCACAGAGAGAGATACGCCACAGAGAGAGAGAGAGAGAGATACGCCACAGAGAGAGAGAGAGAGATACGCCACAGAGAGAGAGAGAGAGATGCCACAGAGAGAGAGAGAGATGCCACAGAGAGAGAGAGAGACGCCACAGAGAGAGAGAGACGCCACAGAGAGAGAAAGAGACGCCACAGAGAGAGAAAGAGACGCCACAGAGAGAGAGAGAGACGCCACAGAGAGAGAGAGAGACGCCACAGAGAGGGAGAGAGACGCCACAGAGAGGGAGAGAGACGCCACAGAAAGGACAGAGAGAGAGAGAAAGGACACAGAGAGAGAGAAAGGACACAGAGAGAGAGAGACGCCACAGAAAAGACAGAGAGAGACGCCACAGAAAAGACAGAGAGAGAGACGCCACAGAAAGACAGAGAGAGAGACGCCACAGAAAAGACAGAGAGAGAGACACCACAGAAAGGACAGAGAGTGATGGTGAACCTATGGCTCGGGTACCACTTCAGGCACTCAGGGGCCTCTGAGGTGGCACTTTCCACCTGACATTGCCATCATCATCATAGATGGAGGGATGTGGCACAAATGGAGACACAGTGATAGAGCAACTAAAGGAAAGGGAACAAAAACAGGGAGAAGGGGAAACTAAAAAGAAAAGTGCCTGGAATAAAATAAGAGAAATTGTACTTTGAGATCGTTAACTTGGTTTAATGCATAAAAAAAGGCGCTTTGACTCAAAATCCTTTGCCAAGAGCTAGGCTATGTAAAATCCTACAGTCTTTAGCAAACACTACATTACTCCAAAATATGTACAAAATCTGAAGCATAAATATCAAATAACAATATTTGTGTAGTAGGAAATAAACTGGTATCCTTTAGAAATGAGAATTTGTTTTGCAGAATGATTTGGTTGCCTATACACTATTTGTATCCCTGACTCACCACCTGACCTTTGACATATGATTTCTGTGTTCAGGGCTTACACACTCTCCTATAATCACTCAGAGCATCATAAGCTGTGACTGCCATACAACCGGTCAGCTTCATAGAGAGAGCGTAGGGATGAAGAGGTGGGGGCTGTGCAAGATTCCAGCAGAGATTACTGCATTTGTGAGAGGGTTTTTTGTACACATGAATGCTGCATGTGATGCAAAGTGGCATCCATGTGACTTGCTTACTAGTTAACTCCTTACCCACATTGTCAGATGACTGGAACCCCTGATATTGCTAAATTTCGAAAAGGAAATGTTTTAAGGACATTTATGGAGAATAAACATGGAGAGCATACTAACTACATGGAATCCCATGAACCTGGTTGCTACAGACAGTCCTGCATTAATTTAAAGGACAACTGAACCTTATTTTTCACTTGTGCTTCTAATATAAAGGCACAAGTGAAAAAGTAGTTGTCCCTAGTGTGAGGATAATTGGACATGTATTTTTGACGGTATATACCAGTTATCCTCTGACTGACAGCTGCAATGCTTCCCTGGGAAGCAGGCAACCTAGTCTGGTCAATGACTGTGTCTGTGCTAGCACAGAAAGACAACTTCGTTTTTGCATTGGATCAGCAGAGAGGATCCATTAAACAATGAGGATCTCTCTCTGCATTAGCACTGTGCAGGGGCACACTGCAAACCCTAATCAGAAGAACGAGGTGAGCAGACAGGCTGTATTTACAGACAGGCTGTGTCACAGCTACAGGACTGCCATCAGGGGGTAACAGGGGATACACCTGTCATGGGCCCAGAGGGCCTGCCTGTGCCTAGGGTTGCCACCTGGCCGGTATTTTACCGGCAGGCCGGTAAAAAATTGGCATCAGGCCAATGTTAAGTCTATGGAGACAGTACCAAGGCCGGTATTTTTTTGAAGAAAAGGTGGCAACCCTACCTGTGCCCCAATTAAAAAACAAAAAACAAAACAAAAAAACGCTTGCCATCAAAGGCCCTGGCAGTGGAGATCAAAATATCTCCCTTCACCAGCCTCTCTATGGTGAGCAGGCAGCTGGCAGCACAGACATTCTCATGCTGCCTCTCACATTTCCTGCGCTGCTCTGAGGTCAGAGCGGCCGAGGTCACGTGACATGCCGGCACTCAGAGTTCAAAACTGCATGCACAGCATGAGATGCAGCATTGTGCTGCACAGACATCCACTTTTATCCACTAGACACCAGTGAGTGCTGACTGGGGCAAGTCCTGCTCCTGGATGTACAATGTGACTCTCTGATGGGGCATGTCCTGGGCTGCTGGGGTAATTTCAGGATGTGCAATGTGAGTGATGTGGCATGCCCTGGGGGGCAGGGGTAAGTCCTGGATTTGTTATGTGGCTTATGGGGCATGTTCTGGGATGCAGGTGTAAGTCCTGGATGTACAATGTGGGTAGAGTGGCATGTCCTGGGGGGCAGGGCTCAGTCCTGGATATGCAATGTGGGTAATGGGGCATGTCCTGGGGTGCTGGGATAAGTCCTGGGTGTGCAATGTTGGGGATGGGGCATGTACTTGGAGTACAATATGGGTGATGGGGCATGTCCTGGGGTGCATTTAAATGTCATTGACATGATACACAATGATGTATGTATTTAAACCTCGTTGGCATATTCAAAGACCTGGATAAAATGACAATTTATAATGGCGGCCCTGCTCAGCTGTGAGACAAATATATATGTGAGTAAAGCCACATGAAAGGAAGCAAGGGTTAAAGAAAAGTGTAATCGTCCTTTAAGGGCAGCTTCTTTGATACTGCTAGGATTGCCAGATGGCTCTGACTAAAATGCTGGAAAGCGATGCTAAAGTCTAGTAGTTTTTCATTTTTTCCTGGACTGAGAGCCCATATACTGGACTGTTCAGATGAAAACTGAATACCTGACAAACCTAGCTCCAGCTCATTTAGATAATCTTTGCTGTATATGTACATTTACCCTTGAAGACTCCTTTAAGAATATTAAAAATCACTTATTGTTATACTTAGTACACATCTTTTTTTAAACTAATGGTTGTAGTTCATTATAGCAGACAAGGGTCTGCCACTGATTTACTTGCATTTGTGAATTTTATGGTCTCTGACTAAAGTCAATCTTAATACAGTGTTTCGATTTCAAATGTGTCAATGCATTCCTTTTCACCTCTTTGTATTTGCTACATAAAAATCTGAACTTGTCTCAGTGTCTTCTTTCATATGAAAGCCGTGAATATTAAGGCATTACTGACCCTTTAATTGCCAACTCTATTCCTGTGGAATGTTATAAGCTAGAAACAGTGGTAAATGAATAGTTTCTAATGCTGTATTCTATTAGTCCTCTGTATAGTCCACAGGCCTGCTTGTGCCTTGTAACCTCTGGTGTGGGCTTCCTGTTCAGTTGTTCTGCATGTGATTTATAAGCTGGGTCATATACTACAATGGTCTATTCTGTTCTTCCTCATTGAACTTTCTAAAATATTTTTGTGTGCATAAAGTGAAACACTCTGCTTACTCTAAAGACGTTGAAAAGCCCTGAAATGTTGGCCACTTGTGTCAAGTAATGAGTACTGAGTTCAGCTTTCTCAGTTAAAGGGGCAGTGCCATCTATAGCGTCTGACAACATATTTGTAGATGCGTGCATCATATAAAGTAAAAAGAAAAGCACTGAATTTGGAGGCCCGGGGGAAATTAAAGACATATAAACTATAGTACCTTAGTGTACTAATCATTGCTAAAAACAAACTATTAAAAGGTTAATATTAAATAAATATATGGACATGACCAACATTCTTTGTATGGCTGTTTACTTTCTTCCACAATTAACATTATCTGTTTCCTGGAAAAGTACTTTCTGTCCGTGTGTTCTGAATATGTTCCCTGTACGGTTTCTGCAAAAATCCACCCAGTTTAGTCATTGAAATTGTTGGCAGCATATGAAACTGAATGAATCTAGCCTCTTTGTGACAATTTACTTACCGGGAACGTCACGGGAAAAGATCTTGTAAGTAACAATGAATGTGACTGGCACTTCATGCAGACATCTCACATTCCCCAGTCGGGCTGTAAGTGACAATTCAGCTTGCATCAGGACCGAGGCACTCCATCCATGTCTGCAGAGGCACCAGGCTACAAATACAATCGCTGTGATAAGTAGGGGCACACAGGGGCACGCAGCAGCGGGATATTTCATCCATGCAGCAGCAGGGTAGCACAGACATGTGCTGTCTACTATAGACTACATTTCCTTTAATTCTCTAGTAGCTTTTGACTGACTGAGCATGATAGGAAATTTAATCTGCAAAGTAATACATCAAAATTCCATATTTAAAAGCTGCAATGACCATATCCCAAATTTGGCCCAGTGTCTCCCACACAAACCTAGAAAACCTATGCAAGTAGGGTGTCAAGAGAGGTTGCTGAAAATATATTGGGGTGTTTAGTACATAACAACATGTATGAATTCCTACCTGAAGTACAAAGTGTGTGGGGAAAAAAATACACTACAAATTACTAATGCAATCTTGACAAAGGCTGGCGGTAAAGTTACTTAAATTTACTTAAAGTTAGGCTGGAAAATACATATCCCGTGTTGTCTACTTTCTGAAAAATATGTGTATGTGGGAAGAGATTCTGTGATTCAGATATCAGGGTTAAAATGTAATTTTTTTGGAAAAATCAATGGTTTGGAAATATCAATGCACTATTTGTACTTATTACTTTTTAAGTTGCAAACAAAAAGCAAACAAAAACTTGGGATATTCTCAAACTCAGAACACATATTTTAATTTATTTAGCAGGTTTTGTCATTAGCTTTTTTAGGTGCTTTTTTAAGTGCATATTTTAGTTGTGCTACAATTTATAGCTACTTATGGCATCCCAAAGCTTTTCAGAAAACTGTGCTTTGAATTCACTATTAACATCTCCAACCTTTGCATTCAGCTTAACTTGGGAGTAAGGCCTAAAGATCTACTCTGGACCCTAATTACCAACAACTTTCCCCAAACCGAACAAGTTGGGGAAATTGTCAGTGTGTAAACATTGAATTGATCAGGTTCCAAAGGTGAAAGTAACCCTATGAATCCTTCTCCTTCCATTCTTAGTCTTTCTCCTTAAGAATGGACAATTTAATGGATGCAGAGATGTAGTGAGTATTCTCATAATTTGTTATCTTTGTGAATAATCTACATGGCATATCGTTTTAAATCACATCAGTCAATGTAAGATAAGATCACAACCTATTTTTCCTGGTACAGAAAAGGACTAAAGCATTCAATTTCTCAACCCCCTTAAAAATCAAAACAAAACTACAAAAATATTTATATGGTAAATTCCGAATCCAGTGAATTAGTTGGCTTCTATTCAATAAAACGAGAGAGGCTTTCTAGCCTGCCCGTGTGGTAACAAAAGACCTATAACTCTTTTAAATGAAACAAAAAAGTTGCAATTGCAGTTCTATGTAACAAAAGGGTGATGTGCCTTTTTTCTACTTCCCAGCACTTTAGTGTGTGGGAGTTTTTATACATTGTGTTAGAAGAAAGCAAGTGGAGTTTTTTGGTAGGCCAGCGTAAATTAAATGCACTGTAGATAATATTTGGTCCATAGCTGAATGGCACCTGGTTTAAAATAAAACTGGAAAAAAATGGAGCCTAAGGTTTAGGGAAATTATGTTATCACCTATGTTGGTCCTGCTGCTTCCCTTTATATCATAACTATATATAGAAGGCTATCTAATCCCTCCCAAAAATACCTTTCTGGGGGGATCTTATTTCCATGACCCCTACTGCAATGCATTAAGAACCCAAGGTGCAGCTTCTTATTGGATTATTATTATTACTCTCAAAACATCACATAGTGTCTAGATTTTAATGGAATTGTAGAGTGTTTTTAAGGTCAGTAAAGTAAATGATGTATTTACTCCAGTAAATCTCCACATTTCAGATTAATTTCAAGCCTTAGACAGAGCACGTCTACAACTTCATAGGCCTAGTCAGCAGCAACGATAGAAAGATATGAGTTAAGAAGAGATATGACACTAATTAATCTGTGGATTTGATTTTACAGTCTTGGGTTGTTCAGGGACGTTCCCAATGTCAGATTCTTTCCTATTCTGACTGCCACAAACGGGTCAAATAACAAACAATCTCCTCTGTTCTATTTTCATAATAATATTTCGACACTCCCTTAACCTTCGCTTTGACTTTCAGATTTCATTATGGAGTTACACCCTGGAGTTCATGCTTTTCAACAGAATTATCAAACAAACACTTTAGTCCATGATTTGCTACTTTAAGTAACACTGTGCTTCTCTACATTTTCCTTATGTCAACACTCCAATAGACTTTATTGTCTGAATCCTATTCTTACATCTTGTAGACCCGTAGTGAGTCTATGATTCATTCCCATGCTGGTTAAATACTACACAGGAAACACTAATGCTTGATTCCATGTGTTTCAGATGTTCAATGGAAAAACAATAGCA
Organism: Pelodytes ibericus; assembly: GCA_036172795.1. Taxonomy (NCBI): domain Eukaryota; kingdom Metazoa; phylum Chordata; class Amphibia; order Anura; family Pelodytidae; genus Pelodytes; species Pelodytes ibericus. Next base: position 90,340,319 of record CM069858.1, on the reverse strand, counting down.
AGCGGGAGATGTGCAAAGAAATGAAAGCTTTGAAAGTAAAAAAACTTTATTGTAATCCTAAGGAGTCTATTTAAACACAGACTAAATCCTCGTGACAGACTTTAAATAAAAATAGCTTTTGAAAAATGCTCATTTGGAAACTTTTGAGACTTCCAGGTTGCCATCTCGAGGTGCTGACTCAGACAGCACTCATTGGTGAATGACATCTGTGACTAGGGTTCCACATATTTTATGGTATTTTGCCAATGAAGTCTCTGTGAGACTCTGGTTCTCTCTGATCTGTCAAAACTGACTTGTTCTTCAGCTCTCTTGCTATTGACTGAGGGTCTCTGCCACTGCTGCATAGAGCAATGCTCCATTAGATGGAAGCCCATGGAAGCCAATCATAATGCTTTTAAAGCAATTCTATATTTTGTAGACCCTAGCTGCGGACCTTTGACCTTTTGCTAGCTGGTATTACAAATAGTATCAATTAGCTATATAGGAACTGCATTTTAGAAGTTCCTGAGCATCATGTGCAAATACATACATTCCCATCAATTTACACTTACATTAGTATCCAAAAAACCTATGTTTTTAGATCCCATACTGAATGCCAAACATCTTCCCTTTGATACATAGTAATACTAATATTTCAAATCAACAGGACACCAAATATTCATAACTGTATTTCATAGTAGAAATATGTTGGAAATCTTTGCAGACAAAAAAGGTAAATAAGTATATTTGAGATTTTTTATTTTAGAACAGCTGCACCATTTATTATTGTTTAGGTTGTAGGATTAGATAAAAATGCATCATTTTAATGTTAGCGGAGGCAAGGTGTTATTCTTACCCCATCACTTCTACTGTAACACCTCTGTTTACCTAAGGCCCAAACGTAGAACTTCCTTTCTCTAACGCAATCCAAATGAAAATAATCCATTAGTTTGAAATATATGTGACTGGTAACATTTATTATGCTTTGTTCAGTTATTTTTTAATTGTTTGTAATTTAATTTAAACCAAAAACAGAAATGTGTGTAGTACTCAAAACAATTGATATAGACCCATATGAGCGTTACAAAAAAAGTCAGTGTTTTATTAAAAAAATGGTAACAAAATATAAAAAAGTGTTCTTGTTAAAAAATAAAAATAAAAACGAAATACAAAAAATATTTGAAATGTAAAAATAAAAAAGAATAATAAAAAATGTCAAGGATAACACGAATTACTCCAGTCAAAAACCCCCACAATAAGAGGAATAAACCATTGCTGTAAGTGATAGTGTAACATGGGCTATATAACCAATAGTGGGGAAAAAACATCTCAACTGACAAAAATATAATGAAGGATAAGCCTCTGAAAAGCCTGTGCAGTGTAACTCATCTGTAAGAGGAGCAATGCTGTGTAGAGGTTATATTACCGGTATTTGTTTAAAACGTATAATGGATTAAGTATCTGCCTAGCTAAGAAAAAAAAATATTGATTGCAACCAGACATTGTGTTCAAACTTATGTGCAATATAGTACTAAATCCAGGACGCACACTGTCCATGCTTGTTCTTTTCAACAACAACTGCTTCCAAACATGTTTTTCCTGCTATTGAATATATAGCTGGTTTTACACTTCCACCTACAGCAGTGGTTTACTCATCATTATTAAAGGACATTACACTTTTTTTACTAGAGTATTTTGTGTTACCAGTGACATTTTATCTTTTTTTACTTTTGTTGGGGTTTTTCGTGTTTTTTTTTTTTACATTTTTACATTTTATGTTATTTCCATACCATTCATATTTTGCTACCATTTTTTAAATAAAACTTTTTGTAATGCTTATATGTGTCTAAGTCAATTGTTTTCAGGGATGCACACAATTCTGCTTTTGGTTAATATATTCTGTACATGAGGGATACAGAGGAGGGGACAAAAGCATCTACCGAGTGCCACCAACCCGTTATAGTTTTCAGGCCCGCCATCAGGGGGTGACGGGCGATACTGGCATCCCGGGCCCGGGTCACGCCAGCTTAAAAAATGTAAAAAATTCCCTTGTTTAAGCCGGTCCGCGGCTATGAGGGAAGCGTTGTGCTCCCCTCCAGCCGCGCGGCTTCAATAAAGTTTGTTAGGAAAAAAAAATGCGACCGGAGTTACTCTGGTCGCATTTTTTTGGAACAAACTTTATTGAAGCCGCGCGTCTGGAGGGGAGTGCAGAACGCTTCCCTCACGGCCGCAGACCTGGACCGGGAGACAGACAGAGCAGCAAGGAGGTAAGTAGTGGGGAAGGGGGGAGGAGGGTGGCAAACGAGCATAACGCTGGCACATTGAAGGGCAAAATCGTGGCACATTGAGGGACAGAATCCTGGCACATTGAGGGGCAAAATCCGGCCATATTGAGGGCAAAAGAATGGCATATTGAGGAGCAGAAAACTGGCACATTGAGGGGCAGAATCCTGGCATATTGAGGGCAAAAGAATGGCATATTGAGGAGCAGAATCCTGGCATATTGAGGGCAAAAGAATGGCATATTGAGGGGCAAAATCCTGGAACATTGAGGGGCAAAATCCTGGCATATTGAGGGGCAGAATCCTGGCATACTGAGGGGCAAAATCCTGGTATATTGAGGGCAAAAAATGGCATATTAATTGGCAAAGGAATGGCATATTGAGGGGGAAAATACTGGCATATTAAATGGGGAAAGAATGGCATATTGAGGGACAAAATCCTGGAATCCTGGCATATTGAGGGGCAAAAGATTTGCATATTGAGGGGCAAAAGAATGGAATATTGAGGGGCAGAATAGTGGCATATTAGCTGGCATATTGAGGGGAAAAATATTGGCATATTAAATGGCAAAAGAATGGCATATTGTGGGGCAAAAGAATGGCATATTGAGGGGCAAAGTACTGGCATATTAAATGGCAAAAGAATGGCATATTGACTGGCTAAAAAATGGCATATTGAGGGGCAAAAAACTGGCATATTAAATGGCAAAAAAATGGCATATTGAATGGCTAAATACTGGCATACTGAGTGGCAAAATACTGGCATATTGAGTGGCAAAATATTACTTAATATTGACCAACTGCTCCCAACCACCCTCCATGTTACACTAGACTGGGATAACATGCTTGTGAGAGTAGGGGGGCGAGTGGGAGATATAGGGGGAGGGCAGAAAATTTGTTCAGTAAGTGGCCCTGAAATTCCTGGTGGCGGCCCTGATAGTTTTTATCATTTCATTTCAATCAGAGTCTTTTCAATCCATATTGGGGAAGATTTAAAGAGCCCAGGGACTTCCATGTTACACATATAACACAATGAAGATCTTAGAGATCTGGCATTAGCATTTGGTAGCACTTAAAAACGTTTCAACATATTCATCAAATAGGGATTTAATTGCACAATGCATGTACCAGAGATCATCAGTAGCATAACCAAGACTTAAACTTTAATACTAGCATCTTAATTACATCTTTAAACTTCCTTGTGTGTTCTGTTAGTGACATCTCATATAATTGCATAGTCACTTCTCACCATAAAAAATTAGGTTGCTGGTATTACAAAAATATAATCATATGTTTGCTTATTAATTTAAGTGAATAGTAAATATAATTTAATCAAAAAGTTACATCTAAGTTAACAAAATGTATTAACAATGTGTAACAATGTGTAAAGTACTAATATTCTACAAATGGGAACAGTGGGTGGTTCTCTTAAATGTTGATTATTTCCTGAGGCTATTTCATTTTTATATTATTACATGCCTTAAAAATTTTGTTAGGAATGTCAGAAATATCTGTTTTCAATAAAGGGTCAAATAATACAACTTCCCAATGTTTTTTTATTATTATTACTTTTTAACACTCCCTTATAAATGCATAGTAGATGTAGAACTCTTCAGCACCAGGAAGTGGTTTGTATATCAGAACATGTTGTCGCTGGGTTTGGGCGTGAAGGAAAATCTCAAACTTACACGTGTATTAAATTTCCATCCTTTGCAAAGAGGAGAAACACAGATAACAGGAATTCTATATGGAAGATACACTAGAGAAGGGCAACCAAGGACCTTAAAGAAAACAGGAAATAGATCTTTGTAGACAGTTCAGTGAATCCTGTAATTTGAATCCCAACTTCCTTCCTTTAGTAAAACAACATGTCATGCTCCAAGTGTGAGAGCCAAGGTGTTTGGAAGCAGTTGTTAGAAAGATAGTATTTTATTATTGAGTTATTAAACATCATTTGGATACATTGACATTGTGTAACTTAAATTGTCTTGGTTTACAATAATGATATTTCAACATATTTCAAAGAGATGTGCTAAGCAGAGCCTTATGCACTGGAAAGTATTCATTATCACATTTTAATTAATTACTTTGTTTGGCTTTTGTGCACACTGTAAAACTGTTTAACAGCAAAAATTGTTGGAAAGCTGTGGGGGGAGCAGTAAGAGGATGCGCACATTCCTGAGAAATACTCAGTCAGCGCTATCACATATACATGCACTGCAATATCAAATTAAAGATGACCTCCAACATCAGAAATACATTAGGTTCCTTTGACTGAATAATTGTCCTGACCGCTGTAGGGATGGTATTAAATTTGTGAAATATCCGTATTCGGGTCTGGGGTCCAAAAACCATAATGTTCGGTACAAACCCGAACAGTGCGGTTCGGGTTCGCTCAACACTACTCTTTATATGTATTTCTTACCAGGGACCAAAAGGCCTTCCTATTGTATAATACAGAGACACTCCTGCAATTTATAGGTCTGGACACCACTTAATGGAGCACCTTTGATGGGGGGGGGGGGGGGGGGTGCTAAACCAGAGACCTGGTCATAGCCTCAACTATACAAACAAATCCAAAAGGAATGCACTCACCTAAACTAGCATATATTATAAGGGGTGCTGCTGAGACCAAATATTTATACAAAATCCAAAGATCAGCGCACTCACTTCAAAGCAGGTAGGAGAACAACTCTTAAAGCTATAGGTTTCCTTAAAGCTACTTAAAAACACCTGTCTTACTAAGATAACAAAATTGGAGATTTAGTCACATATATGGCCATATTATGCTAAGCCCACCACTATGTAAAAGTACTCCAATATTGGTGGGCCCTAACACTAAATACTGTTGCTTATGGGGCTTAATCTCTTTATATGTATTACTTACTTTGTTAGCTTTACTACCCGGCTTTGACTGACCTGATTTTGATTCTTGTTGATGTTCAGTTTTTTCAATGTGCTTTTGGTTTCAAAAGCATTCAATGTGTATTCTTGTTGCTCTGTCTTGTAACCAGTATGCATTCTGCACTCTCATCCTGGAAATATGTTATGTTTAGCCCATGCTCCGTTGGTTATGGCATCACTGACCATATTCTTCGCATCATGAATAAGGTGTGCAAATTTCATGATTCTAGAGTTCACCATTCAAGAGTTTTTCCTGATTCAGACAAACAAACAGAATTCAGTGTTACAAAAGGGCATACCGTATAGCTCAAAATTCGGCTTCTGATATGACCCTGATGTAACATGAAACTTTCTGAACTTTGGGCCAATTAGCTTAGAAATTTTGCAAGTGCTGTAGAGTTGATGGGTCATTGTTTTACATCACCAATGATGTCATAATCTTGTTTTGTCCATCCCCAATGTCCATACTGTCAGCATTCAGGTCAGTCATGTTGATATCTAAAAAAATCATTTCTGGAAGTTCCTTCATATTTTAACCAATGCAGTAGCACAACAGCAACTGAGATTATAGGTTTCAAAGTTTCTACTGCTCGTTTGGATAAAAGAAAATTATGACATCACAGATGATGTGGAACTGCTCCTCACTTACAGTAACTCTAGAGTTTTATTTTATGCACATTCATACAACCACCCTCTGTTATATAGTTAAGATATAATCACTGAATAGAGAGTACTTCTGGAGTAGGTGAGGAGGAAAGCTCCTCCCGTTACCTTGGAGGTCTTCTCCTCTATCCCGACACCAAACATCGAGATGACATTCCACCCATGACTTTGAAGTAATAGGCAGACAACCAATCCAGACACTTCCATGTGACAGACCAGAGGGCGCTCTATATATAGGCTGAGCCCATGTCACGTGATTTCGTCAAGACGCCATGTTAGTTGGGGCATGTTGCTTGCCAGCGGGCACTACTCTTAAGTAACTCATAATTCAAGAAATAAATAATGTAGACACCTGGAAATACTTGTGTTGACCATGAAATTCCAGCATGAATAAGCTGTGCAAATTTCATGATTCCAGAGTCCAGCATTCAAGAGATTTTCCTGCTTCAGACAAACAAACAGACACAAGGATTTTCTGTTATACAGGGAGTGCAGAATTATTAGGCAAGTTGTATTTTTGAGGATTAATTTTATTATTGAACAACAACCATGTTCTCAATGAACCCAAAAAACTCATTAATATCAAAGCTGAATATTTTTGGAAGTAGTTGTTAGTTTGTTTTTAGTTTTTGCTATTTTAGGGGGATATCTGTGTGTGCAGGTGACTATTACTGTGCATAATTATTAGGCAACTTAACAAAAAACAAATATATACCCATTTCAATTATTTATTTTTACCAGTGAAACCAATAAAACATCTCAACATTCACAAATATACATTTCTGACATTCAAAAACAAAACAAAAACAAATCAGTGACCAATATAGCCACCTTTCTTTGCAAGGACACTCAAAAGCCTGCCATCCATGGATTCTGTCAGTGTTTTGATCTGTTCACCATCAACATTGCGTGCAGCAGCAACCACAGCCTCCCAGACACTGTTCAGAGAGGTGTACTGTTTTCCCTCCTTGTAAATCTCACATTTGATGATGGACCACAGGTTCTCAATGGGGTTCAGATCAGGTGAACAAGGAGGCCATGTCATTAGATTTTCTTCTTTTATACCCTTTCTTGCCAACCACGCTGTGGAGTACTTGGACGTGTGTGATGGAGCATTGTCCTGCATGAAAATCATGTTTTTCTTGAAGGATGCAGACTTCTTCCTGTACCACTGCTTGAAGAAGGTGTCTTCCAGGAACTGGCAGTAGGACTGGTAGTTGAGCTTGACTCCATCCTCAACCCGAAAAGGCCCCACAAGCTCATCTTTGATGATACCAGCCCAAACCAGTACTCCACCTCCACCTTGCTGGCGTCTGAGTCGGACTGGAGCTCTCTGCCCTTTACCAATCCAGCCACGGGCCCATCCATCTGGCCCATCAAGACTCACTCTCATTTCATCAGTCCATAAAACCTTAGAAAAATCAGTCTTGAGATATTTCTTGGCACAGTCTTGACGTTTCAGCTTGTGTGTCTTGTTCAGTGGTGATCGTCTTTCAGCCTTTCTTACCTTGACCATGTCTCTGAGTATTGCACACCTTGTGCTTTTGGGCACTCCAGTGATGTTGCAGCTCTGAAATATGGCCAAACTGGTGGCAAGTGGCATCGTGGCAGCTGCACGCTTGACTTTTCTCAGTTCATGGGCAGTTATTTTGCGCCTTGGTTTTTCCACACGCTTCTTGCGACCCTGTTGACTATTTTGAATGAAACGCTTGATTGTTCGATGATCACGCTTCAGAAGCTTTGCAATTTTAAGAGTGCTGCATCCCTCTGCAAGATATCTCACTATTTTTGACTTTTCTGAGCCTGTCAAGTCCTTCTTTTGACCCATTTTGCCAAAGGAAAGGAAGTTGCCTAATAATTATGCACACCTGATATAGGGTGTTGATGTCATTATACCACACCCCTTCTCATTACAGAGATGCACATCACCTAATATGCTTAATTGGTAGTAGGCTTTCGAGCCTATACAGCTTGGAGTAAGACAACATGCATAAAGAGGATGATGTGGTCAAAATACTCATTTGCCTAATAATTCTGCACTCCCTGTATATCCATACATTTACCTTGTTTTTTTTCTTACTAACAAAGTCAGCTACTTAATTAAATGGAATAGGCAGGTTAAGTCAGTTTTAGTGAAATCTGTCTGTTTTAATGACACAAGCAAATTCACTAGCATTATTTACCTCACATACTCAGTGTTTCTGTAGGGTGTGACTCTTCATAAATATATCCAGGTGTGTTGCAATCCAATAATCCCATAGGAAGAGGGTGATTATTAACTCTTTATTATATAACCTGCTCTGCTCACAACACAATTATTGTTAAAACTCCTGGGGCTCTTGACCTGGATTTTTTTATTATTTCAGGCTATTGCATACCATAGATTGCAAGTGACATAACATTGAATAGAGCTCTTGGACTGAAATTTGTACTCTTTACTCTGTGGTTTCTCCTGTTATTGTTTTCTTTGTGGCTTAATATGCAAATTACACATTTTCCACTGACAATTAGTTCATTGGCATGTCTAGCCATGGGTGATGTCATAAACAGGACCATTACAGACACATTTAAAACATATTTTCCCCTTTTTTACATATTCCCAATGCAATATATTGTCCGGGTCATTTTACAATCACAGAATAAGCAATGTTTAGGTTGAGTCCCTTTAACTTTGCTATGTGTGGTCTTCCTGGATCTTACATTGTGGTTCATAGAGAAGGTAACTTATGACATAATTATGGAATAATGGAGACAATGGAGATGGTGGGGAGACTGTAAGGTGAAGGGAACCAGGTTTATGATGGAGGCGGATAGGGGGATAATATATACCTAGCGATGAGTGACAGATGACCTTTACTCATTCTACCCTTTTCCTGGATGGTGGGATAGGAAGATGATATGCCACCAAATTATGGCCACAACCTCAAAATGTGTCCCAGAACAGTACTGTAAGCAATGAACAATATGACATCCGCACATACAGCCATCATTGTAGTTTTTTACCTTTGGTATAGTTTTCCACCTCTAGGACGAAGAACCAGCTGTAAGTCTAGAAACTAGTTACCATAAGAATATAATTCTATATATTTGCTAGCAGCTCTTCTTTTACAATGTATAGATTTGTTTTTATTTGCTATAGTAATCTACAGGAATCTGGCTGTCTCTGCCTCCAATAACATGCCACATTAATGTACAGTATGAACATGGCAACTGCTTGGAGTTCCAGAAATGCAGAAAAAATTATTTTAATAATAGTTACCCTGTATCTCACTTTAAGATTTTTGAAAGTATTAGTAGAATGGTCAGGGGTACACTATTAAAAACTATACTTGGGTATTAAATTTGTTCTGCTTAGAGTGGAAACCAAACTTAATAGAGAACTATTGCAAAATTGGCATAAACCTTTTTATTCTATCTATTGTTATTGCTTTTTGTACTTCATCAAGACCTTGTGTTCTAATTCCACGTCCCGTGGCAGACAAATATTGTTATCATTCACATGATCTTGTGGAATGTCTCATAAATACATCTTTCAGGCTGGATTTCTATCTCAGACTTTCTGCCCCTAATGTATTGTGTGCTCATTTTGTGTACAAAGAATAGTAATCCTTGAATATTAGTCATGCAAATTCAATGTAATTATATCAGCGCCTGTATAATCATAAACTTTATGTGAAACGGGGTGAGGTCCAGGTGGTTCGTCCTGTTAGTACAGTTTGCATTGAAAGCTAGGGAGGCATTATGAAGATCATGTTAGTCATTGCATTATCACATTTATTTCTGTGACTTTGTAATGACAGGTCAAAGATCTCAGTTAGGCACAATATAGTTTTATATAAAGAACAATTAATGGGGAGTGGTTCTAAACATGGAGAAACTAATGAGGACATGACTTCTTAGGCCCATGACTCCCCCCCCCTCCCACAAACCGCCCCGACCAATCCCCATTAAATAACAGGGACAACATTGTTAATGAGGAAGGGCTTGGCCACGGCTTTTATTGACAGTTTTAACCAGCACATACCAAACATATAACGACCTGCCAGCTGCAAAGCCATCAGCCTCGGCAGATGGTTGGCCAACGAATATACCAGTGCTATAGTTTTCCTGTGACACCATCGACTGCCAGCAGAAAACAACTCTCCAAGCCATAGAGCTGCCAGACTGCACTGGTTTTTATAGGTAGACAACATTGTTACACAAAGCAATTGTTAACCAATCAGAACATACGTTACTATTCTCCTTACTAAACTTGCATGGGCCAGAAGTCGTGTTTTCCTTCCTTACAGGTGCATAGTGTTCTTTACATTGGTTTGTCCCTTCCTTACAGGTGCAGTGTGTTCTTTACATTGGCTTCTGCAGCAATTGCTCCATTTTTAAGCGCTACAATTGATACGCTATGCTGTAAATCCCACTGCAGAAATCTGCAGCGGAAATCCCTCTGTCAGATAGGCCAAATGTAACCGATGCTCAAGGTGAGCAACAGTTACATTTACCTCATGTACCAAACCTGGTCCTTGTGATGTCACAGGTAATGTTGTGAGGGATCAGAATCTTAAGCCATTATCCTCTATAATGAATGCAGCAGTTTCAAGTGATGGATTTAACAGAAGAATGAGGTCTTGAGAAGATAATAACTGCAACATCTATTATAGACAATGTATTTACAATTTAGGAGATTGGAAGCATTGAGAAAAAAACATAAGAAAGTTCTGTTTCTTTTAGTTATATTTTATAAAACAGTGATTCCTCTCCCTAGTAGGATACATCCTATAGGGCCAACTATTTCAGCTTTTGCCTGCTCTCGCTGAGAAGGATCCCACGTCTTCATTTTTTGTCTCAATGAGTTAAGGGTATGCCCAGACGTGGGTCCCTAGCTCGTTGCACCTAGAGGGATACCAGCCATACCACACTGATGAGGCCAACGAAGGCCGAAACGTTTATCTATGGTTGCTGTATTCTTCATGCAGAGGAGACCTGCCAGGCTATTTGGATCTGGATTGTCCTTATGGGTGGGACCAGTCTGATATGTTAAGGAGAGGTTTCCTCTGTAATGGTGCAAGCGAGCAAAAAGCGGTGATTCCTCTTCCGAGTAGGTTACATCCTATAGGGTTGGCTATTTTAGCTTTTGCCCTTTCTCCCTGAGAGGGATTCTACATCTTCATTTTTTGTTTATATTTTATATAATGCAACAAATTATCTCAAAATGTATTTTTTGGACACTATAGTTGGAACCGCCCCTTTGATTCTGGGTTTGTTCAACAGACAGTGTTTATTTTTTCCATCAAAAGTAAATGATTAAATTCATGGCGCAGAGGGCGCGAGGTACAAAAAAAAAAAAAGTTTGCCGGTAGAGGCACTGACTGGGGATATCAGAAGATCTCCCCTCACCAGCCCTCTGCTTGGCAGCACTGGTGGATCTGTGGAAGGGGGCGGACCTGACCAGGTAATAGTGATAATGCAGGGCATTGAAATACTTCATGAATGCTTCATGCAGGGAGCTGGAGCAGCACGGACAGAGCTCTGTGTGTATGCTGTGCACTTCTCCTAATCAGTGGCGGGGTGTGCAGACTGCACCGGGTGACACCCCATCGGGGGTGACATCCGTGTTGCCGGCATCCCCCCAGTAGTGCAGCGCTGATTTTTTTTTCAGCATCCGCTGGATTCAGCTGCCAGAAAATAAATAAATAACTAAATAAAAATATATATCCAATAAAATAAATATCCAATGGCTGTGTTTCCCTTCTCCATGCAGAAGGGAAGACTGCACAGAGGAGAAGGCTGGAGCAGAGACAGAGCAGTAAATAAGGTAAGTACTGGGGAAAGGGGGGGATATTGAGTGGTTAAATGCTGGCATAATGAGGTGTTAAATCCTGGCATATTGAGGGGTTAAATCCGTGCATATTGAGTGACAAATACTGGCATATTGAGGGGTTAAATCCTGGCATATTGAGTGACAAATACTGGCATATTGTGGGGTTAAATGCTTGCATATTGAATGGCAAAATTCTGGCATATTGAGGGGTTAAATGCTTGCATATTGAATGGCAAAAAGATGGTATATTTAACCCCTTAGTGATAGATGACGTGCCAGGCACGTCACGGCAAATCGAGGACTTGCCGACAGCTGACGTGCCTGGCACGTCATGCACTAAATAGAGTAAAGAAAGCATATTGAAAGAGTAAAGAAAGCGTATTAAGCCAGTATTGAGTGACAAATACTGGCATATTGTGGGGTTAAATGCTTGCATATTAAATGGCAAAATTCTGGCATATTGAGGGGTTAAATGCTTGCATATTGAATAGCAAAATTCTGGCATATTGAGGGGTTAAATGCTGATGTTTTGAGGGGTTAAATACTGGCATATTGAATGGAAAAATAAAACTGGCAAAAGGATGGTATATTTGATGGCAAAAGACTGACATATTGAGTGGCAAAATACTGGCATAATGAGTGACAAAATACTGGCATATTTAATGGCAAAAGGATGGTATATTTAACCCCTTAGCAACAGATGACGTGCCACGCACGTCACGGCAAATCAAGAACGTGCCGACAGCACGTCATGCACTAAATAGAGTAAAGAAAGCGACCAGCGGCTGCGCCGCCTGCACACATGTGCTTAGGAAGCGAACGATCGTTCGCTTCCTAAGCATCTCCGGTGTTGCTAAAGTGCCTCGCTAGAGAGGCACTTAGCAACACCATGATGCTCCCCCAGAACCGATGGTGGTCGCTCTCCTGAGCGACCCCATCGGCTCAGTAGAAGGGAACGCTGCCTGTATAGGCAGCGCTTCCCTTCTACTGGCAAGAGCATCGGAAGTGAATGTATTTCCCTTCCGATGCTCTAGGGGGAGCCAATCGATGCCTGCACAGCAGATCTGTGTGATCTGTGTGCAGGCATGTATGATAAGTGCTCTGATGTGCACTTATCATACAGTCAAAGGCAATATTTGTAAATATTGCCTTTGACAAGTATTGATCTGCCTCCCTCTCCTTACTAGTTTTAGTAAGGGAGAGAGACCGATCAGATAATGTAAAAAAATAAAATACAAATAATAAAATTAAATATTTAATACAATTTTACAAATCAAGGGCTTTTATAAAAGCCATTTCAAGTGTTTAACCCCTTCCCTGCCATTGATCGCTGTGTACGCAGTGATCATATACAGCAGCACATGTTTTGCTGTCTGTGCATTTTTTAGGGGTTAATTTTTTTTACTGTAATTCATTACAGTATAACAAAGGCTCTTTTAAGAGCTATTAACCCCTTACTTGCTGTAGATCACTGCCTAAGCAGCGATCTGGCGCAAATGCAGCAATCTTGGTGCAGAAGCATTTTTTATATATTTTTTTTACTTTTTTATTACACCCGCTTCGGGTTAATTGTACCCGTTAGGGGTTACGTTTAACGTCAATTTTTTTTTAGCTGTCTGATCGCATGTATAGCGATCAGTAACAGCTGATCAGTGGCAAAGGCGGTTTGGTGATTGCAAACATGAGCATCACAATTCGCCTGGTCAGATCAATATTTGTTGTAAATATTGATCCGACCCATGTAGATCTGCCTCTCTCTCCTCACTTGAGTTTTAGTGAGGGAGACAGACAGAGCTGTATAATGGAAGTTTGTAATTATAATATATATTTTTTTAAATTGAGACGTTATAAAAGCCGTTTCCAGCGTTTAACCCCTTTCCTGCCATTGTACGCAGTGATCTTCCACAGCAGCACATTTTTTGCTGTCTGTGAATTTTTTAGGGGTCAATTTTTTACTGTCATTTATTACAGTATATCAAAGGCTCTTTTAAGAGCTATTAACCCCTTGCTTCCATATATCACTGCCTAAGCAGCGCATATGGTCACTGCCTAAGCAGCGTTTATAGAGCAATCTGGCTGCAGAAGGATTTTTGTTGCTATCGTCATTTTTTTTTGTCACACTCGCTATGGGTTAATTTTACCCACTAGGGGATTACGTGTATTCCTTTTGAAGCTGTCTGAACGCATGTATAGCGATCAGTAACAGCCGATCAGTGGCAAAGACGGTTTGGTAATTGCTCAATGAGCATCACCATTCGTCAGATCACTATTGTTAAATATTGTTTTGACCCATATGGATCTGCCTTCCTCTCCTCACTTGAGTTTTAAGGGAGAGAGACAGATCTGTATAATATGTTTTTAATTGTAATAAATTAAATAAAATGTTACAAAATTGAAAGACCCAAGCCATACACTTTGTATTAACCTCTTCCCTGCCACTGATCACTGCACAGCAGAACATTTTCTCTTGTCTGTGCATTTTAGGGGTTAATGTTTTTGTACAGTACTACAAAAGCTCTTATAAGAGCTATTAACCCTTTCCTTGCCCTACATGTCAAAATTCCAAGTTGGAAAATCAAAAAGCACACATCTCAAATGTGGCCTTTTAACCCCAAAACAAGCTGACAAACCTATGCATGGGTGGTATCCCTGTGCTCGGGAGATGTTGCTGAACACATATTTGGATATTGTTTGGCAGTGACACATACCAAAATCTGTGAATGTGTGTCTAAAGTACAATTTATGTGGGAAAAAAATACACAATAAAATTACTACCACAAATTTTGACAAAAGCTGGTGTTAGAATTGGTGCATGGAAAGTGTTAAAATACCACCATTTAAAATAGCCTAGGGTGTCTACTTTTACAAAATATATGCTTTTTTTGGGTAAAACACACTGTCTGGTTTAAAAAAAAAAGTCCCAAATAAAACATGGGGGCCACGTCAAAATTTCAAGTTGGAAATGCACACCTTCAAAATGTGGCCTTTTAGCCCCCAAACAACCCAACAAATCTATGCATGGATGGTATCCCTGTACTCAAGAGATGTTGTTGAACACATATTGGGTTGTTGTTTGGCAGTGAAACATACCAAAATCTGTAAATTCATGTCTGAATTACAATGTATGAGAATAAAAACCACAAAAAAATGACTTCCACAAACGTTGGCAATGGCTGTTGGTAGAATTAGTGCATGGAAAGTGTTAAAATACCACCATTTGAAATAGCCTAGAGTGCCTACTTTTAATAAATATATGGGTTGATGAGGTAAAATACACTAGCTGGCTTCAAATAGGTCCCAAATGGTTGTCTGCATGTGAAAATTTCAAGTTGGAAAACCAAAAAGCACACCTCTCAAATGTGGCCTTTTAACCCCCGAACAAGCAGACAAACCTATGCATGGGTGGTATCCCTGTACTCAGGAGAAGTTGCTGAACACATATTGGGGTGTTATTTGACAGTGACACGTACCACAATCTGTGAATTTATGTCTGAAATACAATGTTTGTGGAAAAAAAAACACCAAAAAATTACTACCACAAACTTTGGCAAAGGCTGGTGGTAGAATTAGTGCATGGAAAGTGTTAAAATACCACCATTTGAAATAGCCTACAGTGTGTACTTTAAAAAAATATATGGGTTGATGGGGTAAAATACACTAGCTGGCTTCAAATATGTCCCAAATGGCACATGGGCGCAGGTTGTCTGCATGTCAAAATTTTAAGTTGGAAAACCAACAAGCGCACCTCTCAAATGTGGCCCTTTAACCTTCAAACAAGCAGACAAACCTATGCATGGGTGATATCCCTGTACTCAGGAGAAGTTGCTGAACACATATGGAGGTGTTATTTGGCAGTGACACGTACCAAAATCTGTGAATTCATGTCTGAATACAATGTTTGTGAAAACCCCTCACAAAACAATTACTACCACAAACTTTGACAAAGACTGGTGGCAGAATTAGTGCATGGAAAGTGTTAAAATACCACCATTTGAAATGGCCTAGGGTGTCTACTTTTAGAAAATATATGGGTTGATGGGGTAAAATACACTGTCTAGCTTCAAATATGTCCCAAATAGGACATGGGTGCAATCTGTCTCCATGTAAAAATTTCAAGTTGGAAAACCAAAAACTGCACCTCCCAAATGTGGCCTTTTAGCCCCCAAACAACCCAACAAACCTATGCATGGGTGGTATCCCTGTACTCAGGAGACATAGTAGAATCTATTTAGCAGGTTGTTTTTGTTCGCTTTTGTCGATGAGGAGAAGATGTTTAAAAAAAAAGTCAGGAAATAGTTTTTTGGGGTTTTTTTTTTACCATATTTTTTTTTTTTCAAATAATATTATAGGATATGATCCACAGAAAGCCCTTCTTGTCCCGATAAAAACAATATATAATTTGTGTGGGTACAGCAAACTACAAAGAAGAAAATTACAGCTTAACACAAACAGCACAGAAATGTTAAAATAGCCATTGTCCAGAATGGACAAAAATGTTTCAAAGGCTCTGTCCTCAAGGGGTTAATGGCAAAACACTGATATTTAATGGCAAAATACTGGCATATATAAAATCCAGGGGGGTGACACATGAGTTACCGCACCGGGTGACACCAACCCTAGTGACGCCTCTGCTCCTAATCAATTAAAAATGGATGGGGTGGGGTGGGGAAAAGAGGGAGAGAGAATGGATGGGAGGAGGAGGGGGGGGGAACTGATAGGGAGGAGGAGGGGAGAAAGAACTGACAGGGCAGAAGGGGGAAGAAGAGAGGGAATGCATGGGGTGGGGAGAGAGAATGGATGGGAGGGGGGGGAGAAAGTACTGATAGGGAGGAGGAGGGGAGAAAGAACTGATAGGGGAAGAGGGGAGAAATAACTGATAGGGGGAGAAAGAACTGATAGGGGGAGGAGAGGGAGAAAAAGTGATGGGGGAAGAGGGGGAGAAAAAACTGATTGGGGAGGAAGAAAAAGAACAGCGGTATGGTGAGAGTAGGGGAGAGAGAACAGATATGGGGGGGGAAGATAACCAATATGGAGGGATGAGGAGGATAACCAATATGGAGGGATGAGGAGGATAAATAATAGATATGGGGGGTGGGAAGAGACATACATGAGATCGGAGAGGAGTGAGAGACATGGAATGGAGAGGAAAGAGGCATACATGAGAAGGGAGAGAGACAGACATGGCAAGAGAGAGAGACAGACATGGGAAGGGAGAGGAAAGAGACAGAAATGAGGGTGGGGGGCACCACAGGGTTGGCCCGCACAGGGCTCCTGAACTCTTAAGGCCAGCCCTAATTAAATTTAAAATGACAATTTTTTTTATTTTTTTTTTACTATTTCTGAGTAAGATAATATATTGCTGATATTTCAAGTTTTAAAATAACCCTAACTGTCCCCTAATTCCAGGACCAGTCACACTAAAAGGAGTCATGAGTTTTAAAAATGTGAAACATTTTGAATGTGTGTAATTGTTATAGATTTAGGAATTACACTAGAAGTCATACAGTGCTGCTGTGTTGAAAGCAGACACATGTAATCTACTAGGTTGGCTTTTTTTGTCAGGGTTATTAAGTATTGTGAAATCAAATGCTTGCAAACGCAGGCTTAATCTTTCAAGACAGGCATGCTTTGTCATGGAATTTCCATATAAACAATGAAAGCTACTCAATAGCAAATGTTTCGTCCTCCTACTGTTAGTGGTGTTGCTCTACTAAAAACATGCTGGGAATGGCAGGATTCCTGTAGATTAGTTGAGGAAGAGGTAGCAATTTAACAGGTTCACAAATGAGGTGACTGGCACCAGGACTGAGTCAGACCACAAATATCCAATACACTTGAATCTTTCAAGGACAACTGTCAGAAAAAAAATATTTAATTGAACAACTGTGTTAAGTGTAGCCATTTTACATAGAAATACTTTCATGAAAGAACACAAATAAAGTACTTTTTTGAACCATCTTTCGTCCATATAGCTCTATCAGAGCAGTGTATTACCCTTGCTTCCTGAGCATGGGTATTGGAAGGAGGTGCACACCTGTCACTCAGGAGCACAATATATTTAATGTATTTCCAGGGTTTGTGTGCGCCGAACAGACAGCACACAAACCCCGGAAATACATCTGATTGGCCGACAGCAGCAGATTCTGCATCAGAGTCACTTTCTTATACTTTTCATGCTGGTCGAATTGTTATCAGAGTGAGTGACGCCTGCCGTCTGTCTCCAGTTTGTACTTCGTGTATTTCCGGGATTTGTGTGCTGTCTGTTTGGAGCACACAAACCCTGGTAATATACAGTGCGGCTCTGTGCGATACACACCTAGTGCACATGTAGCATACGCGCCTGGTTTGGGAGTATCATGTATTCAGGAATATTATAATGCATGATTTACCATGCTCTTAAGTGCCATAATCAAGGAGAAAAAGATGCCCCATGTTATAACATTGAACAAGAAATTGTTATGCATAAATGAAATGGAGTTCTATGACCCAAGATTAAACAATTAAACTAGCAATGGCAAGATCTAAAAATATACTAATAAAAGCTACAATGAATTCCTGGATACAGTGCTAAAATATAAATAATCTGAGTGACAAAACAATAGGTACTACTCCAATTCCAACTATAGAAGCTGATGTTGATTGAATAGATCTGAATAGTTGGGAAAAAAATAGGAATACACTATATTGAGGATCTGAGGGATCATGGAAATATGATGTCCTTTGCACAATTAAAGGGAAAAAAAACATTTCTAAATAAGAAAATATTTACTTAAAAATGATATTAATATCCATATAATAACTGACACATCAATCTCAATAAAATTAGAAGAATTAACTGAAAAAATAGAAAAAAAGTTGATCTAAAAAACATCATACAAATTATTTGGGTAAATAAAAAAGAGGGACATAAACCCATTAATTAATGGGAGAAATAACAACATAAAAATTAATTCAGAAGAACAACATAACATTCTGAACACACTATTCAAAGAGGTCCACAAGCTTGGGCCAGTTGAAACTTTTATAAAAGTAATGAACAGCTGGTACTTGGTACCAGAACACATTCACAAAATGTATCCCAAACAATCGAATATATGTTGGAGGTGTGAAAAAGAAATATGTAATTACACAGATACATATGGTGGGGTTGTCAATCGATTAAATAAAAATAGGATAAAATGCTTAAACAAGTAAAAAAATATGGATTACTAAATCTTTATCTTCAAACATACCAACAAAATAAAATCATGAGGTTAACCATTTTATTTTAGCAATGAATTAATAATTGCTAGAAATTTAAAAGAAAAAACAGAGAATATTAAATGGGAATCATGCTCAGTTATAAAAATCAATATAAAATGGAAAAGGGATACTATTGTGGGATAGGGAAAATCAATGTGTTCAAAGATTTCTGGCAAGGAGTCACGTTTGACTAAGGGTCCTAGAGAGTAGGGAGCAAATCTTTTTATTTTCCTCTCAAGAAAGAGAAATAACATCAGGTCTCAATACATTAATAAATAAATAGTAAGATATTTGATAGATTCCTCTGCATGTATGGTGATTTTAGTCTGTTGTATATAAGGGCAGGACCAATTAAAGCAAATGTTGTTTTTTTTTTAGATTATGTATAGTTTGATCAACATCCCTATCGTCTTCAATTATAATAATAAATCTAAATATTTAAAAAAGATCATAAAAAAACACTGGGGGATCCTAAAAAAAGGATGAAATTTTAAATAATATCATACCAGATACTCCCTCAGTTATATTTAGAAGTGCTCCTAATCTCAAACAACAGTTAACTACCAATTATACGAGCAAATTGAAAACAATTAACGAGGCACCAAACCACTTTCTAACTAGGAAATCAGGATTTTATGGATGCTTTAATTGTGCAGGTTGTAGGTCTATCACCCACCCTAAATATCCAATTACAGAATTCTGTTCCACAGTAAATAGTCAAAAATATAATATAACAAGTTTTATTACATGCTCCACTACAAATGTGATTTACCTTATGGAATGCCCGTGTGGCCTCCAATATATAGGCAGAACTACTAGGCAACTAAAAAAGAGAATAGAAGAACATCTAAGAAATATAAAAAATGGCCTTACAACCCACAGTTTATCTAAACACTTTTTAGACTGCCACCAAAAGAACCCAAAAGGGATTAAATTCTGCGCTATAGAAAAGGTAAATAAAAATTGGCGAGGGGGTGATAACATTAAAAATATAGGAAAACATGAAATGAAATGGGTATTTAATTTAGCCACTCTAAAGCCACAAGGTCTAAATGCAGATTTTGACCTGCACAATTTTATGTAAATTTTATGTAAATTTTATGCAAATGTATCTTTTTCCCATAAGGTGCATAAACAGGATTAAGCAATATTGGATCTCTGTTTTTTATATAGATATATATTTTTTATAAGAGTATATTTATATTTTTTAACTAATTATTTCATACTAATATATTTTTTCTTATCATAAAGAACTTTTTTTTTTTTTTTTTTTTTGAGCTATCCCAGTTTTTATACTTCTGTTTACATTATTGTTTTTTAACAAATATAAGTACATTTGAGCTCCAAATATGGGCATACTCCTGCTTATAGATGCACCTAGCACTTTTGTTTAAGATAAAACACTTGTTTCTTTGTTTTTTCTCTGGGTATATATATGCAAGCCAATACATGAAAATGCAAGGACTAAGTCAAAACCTTGCGAGATAACAGCAAATCACGCTAAGAAAATTTACTATGTCAAAATCACGCGAGAGGATGACGAAAGCGGAAGTAATTTGCCAACCAATGATACGGAGGACATGGATATAAAACACCACTTCATAGCAGGGAGTCCAGACGCCTGGTAGAAGCCCACAAAGGGTGAAACGCGTAGCGGATTGGACTCACCCTGCTGTTCTTTATGTACATATATTGTGTATATTTTTATTCCACATCTTTTATTTTTTGATACTTACTGGACAAGATTTCTCCTGCAGCTGTGTGGCGCCCACTACGTTTGACAGAGAAAACTTCCATGTAAGCAGATACTTCTTTTTATTAAAAGTCTGTATATGTTACACACTAATTGGATATCTGTTGTTTCTGTTCCTGAGCTAAAATCTAAGCAGATTAGCCACAGCAGGATCCTACAAAACGACACCTTACCCTTGAAGTGCAACTATTATCCAGCCATCCTGTGAGTGCATCCCCTTGAGGGGGATCAAAGCTTCCTCCTGATTCCTCAGGATATTATTTCACATTGTCACCTATAAGGTGTTATATATATATATTTATTGTGTTTATCACATATATTTTTTTATCACAGTTTGCTCCAAGCGCACTTATTGTTCTTTATTTGTATATATTGTCTGTTTTTGTGTGGTTTAGGGATACACTGCCTAAGTGCTGCTAGAGTTGTGATTGCAGCGCTGGGTTCACTTTTTTAATTTATGTATAGTTTGACCCAATTTATGGTTAGTTTTTTTTTTTTAAACTAATTGTTTGTTGTTGTATGTCTTTTATATAAGAAAAAAAACATGAGAAAAATATTTTTTAATTTTGAAATGAATCAAAATAAATAAATAAAAATAAACATAGAATAGAAACATAGAATGAGTCGGCAGATAAGAACCATTCGGCCCATCTAGTCTGCCCAGTTTTCTAAATATTTTTATTAGTCCCCAGTTCCCTATCTTATATCTAGTATAGCCTTGCTATAGGTACATGCTGGTCTGCTAGCAACTACTAACACTGCCAAATTACTTTTCCTATTAATGGGTAACTAATATTTGCCTCCCGCCAGGAAACCCCTCTTCTGAGCTAAGAAAAGTAGGCAATGGAGAAGAGGTAAGAAGGTATTGGGGTGTAAGGTTTGCGATACTAGGACCCACTGTCTCACCAGCCTCTTCTTTATTCTGATGTCCATTGCACTGTTCTTCATTTAAAGGGACAGTATCACTTACATAAGATGTACCTAGATAACCTCGTCATTTAAAAGAAACACATATATAAATCATGTACCACTGTTTTTTTATGATTGAATTAATTGCATTAATTGCCCTGTCATACTTGTTTAGTTGCATATTTTATTAAATACAGTCACATAAGAAAAACAAAAGACATCTGAAATCAAAAATACAAAATAAAAAATGTAAAACCTTTTCATTTTTTGGTGGGAGTGTCCATTTAAAGTTTGATATTGTTTTTGAACATGTTCCAAGTATACATATAATAAAGTATACACTTTTGCAAAGACTGGAGATCAGTACCAGAGGACCTACTAATGTGATGACTGAGTGTGCCCTGAAGATACCTGGATGGCTTACATCTTTATGAAGATTCATATGGTTATTTCACTGTGTCTGAAATAATAATAATAATTATTTGTATATTAATTATTTGTACATGTGTCTGTTAGCGTGCAGCACATCTGGTAAGTAGTGCTGATGAAGCAGTGATGGAAGTGTTGTGAGGAAGATTGACAGGAAGCTTCTGAGAAATATGGAGACGTAAATATTCACTAAAAAACCCCACAGATTTACTGATGGGGATCCAATGAAAGAGAAAGAGAACAGATAATGATAATTGCCATAAACATTATCAGCCATGAAATAAAAGATAGGGGAAAAACAATAAACTCACCAGAGCATTCCTAAATATGCCTATATATTCTAGATATAAAGAGTTGCCACCTAAGCCATTTTTTGCTAGCCACATATCACTTTTACATGCTGAAGGTATACAAGAGAAAATGCAGAGAAAACGGCACTCATGGAACCAGATGAAGGTAAGATGATTTTAATGATGTGCAAAAAAATAACAAAGTAAGGAACAACAGTGAGGGAAGTGGCAAAAAATCAGATGATGTTCACAGCTTGACGCGTTTCACGCATCTAGTGCTTAATCATAAGCTTATTCGGAAACATGAATTGGAGCTGCACACCACACTATGGGCTGTACCACTCACCAGTGAGCCCATATTTACCTTTCTTCACTTTTTACATGCTGCCTTAGAGTGTGTAGAAGTTATATGTGTTCAAAGTAGACATGTGCATTCGTTTTCGGACGAATGCATTTTCGGACGAAAATAGCATTTTCGTCCATTCGTCCGAAAAACGAATAACGAAAATTTTAACTAACAAAATCCGAATGAACGAATGGTTAATAAACGAAAATCATTCGTTCATTCGTCCATTCGTCCATTCGTGCTATTGGCATTCTAAACCGAAATAGAGTCGGTTTACAATACCAATAGCATTGTACTACATTCCATAAACCGACATGAATGACTTTCGGTTTATGGAATGCATGTAATGCTATTAGCTTCCTATAAACCGAAATTGAGTTTCGTATGAATGGGGACTCTTTCGGTTTATAGAAAGCCAATAGCAGCATGTATTCTATAAGCCGAAAGTCTTTAAAACAAACGACGTTCGGTTTATAGAATACATGTAATGCTATTGCTGTTCTATAAGCCGAAAGACATTCGGCTTATAGAACAGCAATAGCATTACATGCATTCTATAAACTGAACGTCGTTCGTTTTAAAGACTTTCGGCTTATAGAATACTATTGGCATTCTATAAACCTAACTAGAGTCCCTCCTCATTCATAAGAATTTCTTATGAATGGGGACTCGACTCTAGTTCGGTTTATAGAAAGCCAATAGTATTCTATAAGCCGAAAGTCTTTAAAACGAACGACGTTCGGTTTATAGAATACATGTAATGCTATTGCTAAACTATAAACCGAACGACTTTCGGTTTATAGAATAGCCATAGGATTACATGTAGTACATAAGCCGAAAGTCTATAAACCGAAAGTCGTTCGGTTTATAGGCTGTCGGCATTTAACTATACAGAGACAGAGTCTCCATTCATAAAATTATGAATGGAGACTTTGTCTCCGTGTAGTAAAATGCCGAAAGTCTATAAACCGAACGATCGGTTTATAGACTTTCGGCTTATGTAATACATGTAATCCTATGGCTATTCTATAAACCGAAAGTTCGGTTTATAGAATAGCAATAGGAATACATGTATTCCATAAGCCGACAGCCTATAAACCGAACGTTCGGTTTATAGGCTGTGGGCATTTTACTACACGGAGACAAAGTCTCCATTCATAATTTTATGAATGGAGACTCTGTCTCCGTATAGTTAAATGCCGGCTTTTAACTATACGGAGACAAAGTCTCCATTTATAATTTTATGAATGGAGACTCTGTCTCCGTATAGTTAAATGCCCACAGCCTATAAACCGAACGTTCGGTTTATAGGCTGTGGGCATTTAACTATACGGAGACAAAGTCTCCATTCATAATTTTATGAATGGAGACTCTGTCTCTGTATAGTTAAATGCCGGCTTTTAACTATACGGAGACAAAGTCTCCATTTATAATTTTATGAATGGAGACTCTGTCTCCGTATAGTTAAATGCCCACAGCCTATAAACCGAACGTTCGGTTTATAGGCTGTGGGCATTTAACTATACGGAGACAAAGTCTCCATTTATAATTTTATGAATGGAGACTCTGTCTCCGTATAGTTAAATGCTATTGTATTCTATAAACCGACTCTATTTCGGCTTATAGAATGCAATAGTACTACGAATGGACGAATGAACGAATGATTTTCCTTTATTAACCATTCGTTCATCCGGCTTTAGTTAGCTTAGCATTTTCGTTCTTCGTTTTTCGGGCGAATGGGCGAAAATGCAATTTTCGGACGAAAATGCATTCGTCCGAAAACGAATGCACATGTCTAGTATATATTCACATGTAAATTGCTTTTTAAATAAAAAATTATGATATAAAAAAATCTTGTTTTTATTTCCTTTTATGTGACAATGCTGCCTCTCTCTTTCCCTTGCCCCCAGATTTGTCGCTCTCCCCCCCTTAGTGTTGTCTCTCTCTCACCCTCCCTTTGGCTCCCCCCTCGCTCCCCTTGTGTCTGTCTCTTCCCCCCTTCCCTCCCCTTGTTTCTCTCTGCCCCCCCCCCTTGTTATTCTGTCCCCCCCTCACCTGTTTCTTGCTCCCTGGTGGCTAGTGGGGGCAGCCGGGGGATGTATGCACTATACATAATAGACGGAAGTGTCGGGCAGCATGGAGGTTGTCTGCACGATTCGTGCAGACATCCCCCAGCTGCCCGATTCTCCCTGGTGGCTAGCGAGGGAGCGGAGGATGTCTGCGCGATGAGCGAGACCTCTCCTGCTGCCGCCCGGCATGACCGCCGGGACTTCTATGATGAAGCTGGGTACTTCCGGCTTCCTCATAAAAGTCCTGGCTGTCGTTCCGGGCGGCAGCAGGGGAGGTCTCGCTCATCGCGCAGACATCCACCGCTGCCTCGCTAGCCACCAGGGAGAATCGGGCAGCTGGGGGATGTCTGCACGAATCGTGCAGACAACCTCCATGCTGCCCGACACTTCCGTCTATTATGTATAGTGCATACATCCCCCGGCTGCCCCCACTAGCCACCAGGGAGCAAGAAACAGGTGAGGGGGGGACAGAATAACAAGGGGGGGGGCAGAGAGAAACAAGGGGAGGGAAGGGGGGAAGAGACAGACACAAGGGGAGCGAGGGGGGAGCCAAAGGGAGGGTGAGAGAGAGACAACACTAAGGGGGGGAGAGCGACAAATCTGGGGGCAAGGGAAAGAGAGAGGCAGCATTGTCACATAAAAGGAAATAAAAACAAGATTTTTTTATATCATAATTTTTTATTTAAAAAGCAATTT
Organism: Pelodytes ibericus; assembly: GCA_036172795.1. Lineage (NCBI taxonomy): Eukaryota > Metazoa > Chordata > Amphibia > Anura > Pelodytidae > Pelodytes > Pelodytes ibericus. The sequence goes on along the minus strand of CM069858.1, from coordinate 90,314,942 downwards.
ACATGTGAATATATACTAGACATGTGCATTCGTTTTCGGACGAATGCATTTTCGTCCGAAAATTGCATTTTCGTCCATTCGCCCGAAAAACGAAGAACGAAAATGCTAAGCTAACTAAATCGAATGAACGAATAGTTAATAAAGGAAAATCATTCGTTCATTCGTCCATTCGTAGTACTATTGCATTCTATAAGCCGAAATAGAGTCGGTTTATAGAATACAATAGCATTTAACTATACGGAGACAGAGTCTCCATTCATAAATTTATGAATGGAGACAAACGTATAGTTAAAAGCCGACAGCCTATAAACCGAACGTTCGGTTTATAGGCTGTGGGCATTTAACTATACGGAGACAGAGTCTCCATTCATAAAATTATAAATGGAGACTTTGTCTCCGTATAGTTAAAAGCCGGTGTTCTGACAAATTTCTGGAGCAAATTCTCCTGCGCAATCGCAGGAGAATTTGCTCACTGCGCATGCGCATAAAGTTACAGCTGATAACTCAGCTGTAACTTTGTGACCACCGTGCATGAGACAGCTGCGCAACCCACCTCCCGCCCCCTCACACCCGCCGCACACCCCTTCTTACCAGATCATCGACCACAGCGATACACAGCGCATGCGCACGCCTATCCAGCCGTTTGGGAATGCGCGCGTCCGTTGTTGTGTTCTTAAGGTGGTAAGTAACACGGGGCGTCGGGACATAAGGGGGCAAGCATCCTGGTGAGGGCTGCCTCATCTTGATGGGATTTGTGATCCTCCCGCTGTATTATTGATGCAGCAGGAGGATCACAAATCCCATCAAGATGAGGCAGCCCTCACCAGGATGCTTGCCCCCTTATGTCCCGACGCCCCATGTTACTTACCACCTTAAGAACACAACAACGGACGCGCACATTCCCAAACGGCTGGATAGGCGTGCGCATGCGCTGTGTATCGCTGTGGTCGATGATCTGGTAAGAAGGGGTGTGCAGGGGGTGTGAGGGGGCGGGAGGTGGGTTGCGCAGCTGGCGCATGCGCGGTGGTCACAAAGTTACAGCTGAGTTATCAGCTGTAACTTTATGCGCATGCGCAGTGAGCAAATTCTCCTGCGATTGCGCAGGAGAATTTGCTCCAGAAATTTGTCAGAACACCGGCATTTAACTATACGGAGACAGAGTCTCCATTCATAAAATTATAAATGGAGACTTTGTCTCCGTATAGTTAAAAGCCGGCATTTAACTATACGGAGACAGAGTCTCCATTCATAAAATTATGAATGGAGACTTTGTCTCCGTGTAGTAAAATGCCCACAGCCTATAAACCGAACGTTCGGTTTATAGGCTGTCGGCTTATGGAATACATGTATTCCTATTGCTATTCTATAAACCGAACGTTCGGTTTATAGAATAGCCATAGGATTACATGTATTATATAAGCCGAAAGTCTATAAACGGATCGTTCGGTTTATAGGCTTTCGGCATTTTACTACACGGAGACAAAGTCTCCATTCATAATTTTATGAATGGAGACTCTGTCTCTGTATAGTTAAATGCCGACAGCCTATAAACCGAACGACTTTCGGTTTATAGACTTTCGGCTTATATAATACATGTAATCCTATGGCTATTCTATAAACCGAAAGTCGTTCGGTTTATAGAATAGCAATAGGAATACATGTATTCCATAAGCCGACAGCCTATAAACCGAACGTTCGGTTTATAGGCTGTCGGCATTTTACTACACGGAGACAAAGTCTCCATTCATAATTTTATGAATGGAGACTCTGTCTCCGTGTAGTAAAATGCCGACAGCCTATAAACCGAACGTTCGGTTTATAGGCTGTCGGCTTATGGAATACATGTATTCCTATTGCTATTCTATAAACCGAACGACTTTCGGTTTATAGAATAGCAATAGGAATACATGTATTCCATAAGCCGACAGCCTATAAACCGAACGTTCGGTTTATAGGCTGTCGGCATTTTACTACACGGAGACAAAGTCTCCATTCATAATTTTATGAATGGAGACTCTGTCTCTGTATAGTTAAATGCCGACAGCCTATAAACCGAACGACTTTCGGTTTATAGACTTTCGGCTTATGTAATACATGTAAACCTATGGCTATTCTATAAACCGAAAGTCGTTCGGTTTATAGAATAGCAATAGGAATACATGTATTCCATAAGCCGACAGCCTATAAACCGAAAGTCGTTCGGTTTATAGACTTTCGGCTTATAGAATACAAGTAATACTATTGCCTTTCTATGAACCGAACGAGAGCCCCATTCATAAGAATTTCTTATGAATGGGGCTCTCGTTCGGTTTATAGAAAGCCAATAGTATTACATTGTATTCTATAAAACGAACGAAAAAAATTAACGAAACGCTTGCACTAATGCAATGCTAATGCACTAATGAACGAAATTCGTTTTAGACGAAATAAATAACATTTTCGTCCGAATGGACGAAAACGAAACGAAAATTTTAGTTTTGCACATGTCTAGTTCAAAGTTAAGTGTGAAATTCAGGATAAACCAAATACGAAAATATATCCACATTACTAGAAATAATATATATCACAATAAAAATAATCCCACAGTTTTCTTTCCAGTCCTAGATACTCCATTAGTAATATACAGTGGATTTAAAAAGTCTACACACCCCTGTTAAAATGTCAGGTTTCTGTGCTGTAAAAAATTAGACAAAGATAAATCATTTCAGAACTTTTTCCACCTTTAATGTGACCTATAAACTGTACAACTCAATTGAAAAACAAACTGAAATCTTTTAGGTAGAGGGAAGAAAAAATATAAAAATAAAATAATGTGGTTGCATAAGTGTGCACACCCTTAAACTAATACTTTGTTGAAGCACCTTTTGATTTTATTACAGCACTCAGTCTTTTTGGGTATGAGTCTATCAGCATGGCACATTTTGACTTGGCAAGATTTGCCCACTCTTCTTTGCAAAAACACTCCAAATCTGTCAGATTGCAAGGGCATCTCCTGTGCACAGCCCTCTTCAGATCACCCCACAGATTTTCAATCAGATTCAGGTCTGGGCTCTGGCTGGGCCATTCCCAAACTTTAATCTTCTTCTGGTGAAGCCATTCCTTTGTTGATTTGGATGTATGCTTTGGGTCGTTGTCATGCTGAAAGATGAAGTTCCTCTTCATGTTCAGCTTTCTAGCAGAAGCCTGAAAGTTTTGTGCCAATATTGACTGGTATTTGGAACTGTTCATAATTCCCTCTATCTTAACCAAGGCCCCAGTTCCAGCTGAAGAAAAACAGCCCCAAAGCATGATGCTGCCACCACCATGCTTCACTGTGGGTATGGTGTTCTTTTGGTGATGTGCAGTGTTGTTTTTGCGCCAAACATATCTTTTGGAATTATGGTCAAAAAGTTCAACCTTGGTTTCATCAGACCATAACACCTTTTCCCACATGCTTTTGGGAGACTTCAGATGTGTTTTTGCAAAATGTAGCCTGGCTTGGATGTTTTTCTTCGTAAGAAAAGGCTTTCATCTTGGAACTCTACCCCATAGCCCAGACATATGAAGAATACGGGAGATTGTTGTCACATGTACCACACAGCCAGTACTTGCCAGATATTCCTGCAGCTCCTTTAATGTTGCTGTAGGCCTCTTGGTAGCCTCCCAGACCAGTTTTCTTCTCGTCTTTTCATCAATTTTGTAGGGAGCTCCAGTTCTTGGTAATGTCACTGTTGTGCCATATTTTCTCCACTTGATGATGACTGTCTTCACTGTGTTCCATGGTATATCTAATGCCTTGGAAATTATTTTGTACCCATCTCCTGACTGATACCTTTTAACAATGAGATCACTCTGATGCTTTGGAAGCTCTCTGTGGACCATGGCTTTTGAAGTGGGATGCGACTAAGAAAATTTCAGGAAAGACCAACTAGAGCAGCTGAACTTTATATGGGGTTAATCAGAGGCACTTTAAATGATGGCAGGTGTATGCTGAATCCTATTTAACATGATTTGGAATGTGATTGCTTAATTCTGAACACAGCTACATCCCCAGTTATAAGAGGGTGTGCACAGTTATGCAACCACATTATTTTATTTTTATATTTTTTCTTCCCTCTATCTAAAAGATTTCATTTTGTTTTTTAATTGAGTTGTAAAGTTTATAGGTCACAATAAAGGTGGAAAAAGTTCTGAAATGATTTATCTTTGTCTCATTTTTTTACAGCACAGAAACCTGACATTTTAACAGGGGTGTGTAGACTTTTTATATCCACTGTACATTGGACCTTGCTTCCATAGAACCAGGCTTCAGTCAGATCCCAAAATATTCAGCTCAGAACCTGTGAATCATAATTTTTCATTTATCTATACATTCTCGTGTATCAGGTATTCTATTATATTGTACTTTATTGTACTTTTTGTTACATTGTACCTGTAAATAATATTTCTATTTTGATGTTGATAGTTTTATGTTGATAGTTACTAACAATTCCATCTGTCCCTGCATTAAAAATGTTGTCCTGCAGAGTCTCCACTTCATATCATAAATACATAGTTCAGGATGTCAATAATATTGGGACTACAAAATGTAAATGGTAGTAATGTATTTTCTATAAAACACCTGGCTAAGCAACTGTGTAATATCTGAGAGTCCACTGTATCATGTATTCTGCTTGCCCAAAGTACTTCAAATATTGGCCCCCAAAGGCTACTGCCATGTTCCTGATTAAAAAAAAAAAGAATGCCCCTCATGGCACCTAGGGCTGCCCACAGGTCTGTGACACCATAAATAAATTAACACTGCCCAACCGCCATGGCACACAAAAGGTGCCCTGTGAATAAAAATATACCTTTTCCTGATGTTAGGCATTTCAGCCCAAATCTATAGGATGTGCAGGAGTGGAATTCCCTAACCAAATATGTCCAAAAATCAGCCCAAATTTTGCAAAAAATTGATAATTTCCAAATTGGCTATATTGAGTATCTGAATTTTTGAACATATTGAGTTGATCCTTGTGTTAGTGGAATTGTTAGAAAAATGCATATTTTAAAAGAAAAATGTGTTTTAAATGTGATTTCGGTGTCACCTGCCTATGACATCACCTGTGGCTTGATATGCAAATGACTCGTTTCCCACAGAAATAACTTGCATATCAAGTTTCAAGAAGATGTCATAAACAGAGGAAACTATGATTAAGTGCCTCTGAGCGTGAGATATTTGAGACAGCTGGCACTAATATTTATTAGATTTTTCATTATTTGTGTATTGAATAAAATAACTTCTTCGATTTCATGGAATTGAGCTCCTGACCTGTCTTTTTTCATAAGCAGTGGGCACCACAGCCACATTTAATACTTATATTTCTCTTATTTATGCATTAGCTTGCAATTCTGCTATAACACTATATAGGTCATGTTTTATATTTTTTATTCCCCACATTCACAGAATAAGCAATGTTAGGTTGACTGAGTCCCTTCATTTCTATCTGCTCAGCACAAATAAAGCTGTGCTTCATGTTTGGGTTACTGTTCTGATGTTTGTTTTAGTGTCAGCTGAGTGTGACACCACTTCACTCCCTTCCCCCTCTTTACTAAACCCAGCAAGTTGGTTCCCTCAAACCCCCTCCTGTGGCCAAACTAGAAGTTACATGTAATAAGGCAGCACATTTATAAACCAATAAAGCAGAAAAAGAGGTACACACTGATAGTTGTTCTACTTTATGGAGCAAGAATGATAGAACAGGAGTACCCACTGCTGGTTTTATTAACAGAAATCTGGTTTATATACACTTACCCAAAAAGAACAAGTCTGAGGTGGTGTGCAGAAGAAGTGGCCAAAGGTGATGAGAAATTATGAGAATTACGTCTTCTTATAATACTCTCATTATTAGTAAATTATCACAAGAAAATACAAAATAGTGCAATAGTGCCTACAGCAATTTTGCCCTAACACGGAATATTAAATGAAGTATACCAGAAATATGCCATTCACCGGAATCACAGGAAATAAAATATAGGTGAAAAAAATCACATACAAGTGTTGACTGGTTGAGAGGAGAAAGTCTCTCCTCTGGTAGATATCCCTATGGCATGGGAACAATTTTTCGTAGACTTGTCATGTTTGAACAGCTAGAGGTCAATAAGGAGAACGTAAGCACATACCTCCCAAATAGAAATCACTATATTGATGAGGGAATTGATTATACAGAGCATTATTATTTTGTGTTATTTGATAATCTGTTTGTAAATTTCATTTTTATTTAGTTTAGTTGAATATATAGTAGATTCCATATTAATTTTTTTCAGTGATAATATTTTAAGTATGAAAGAAAATTTAATACCAGTATATACCATATACTAAGGGCACTTTAGTCACTCCATAAAGGTAGGTGAGGAAAGTTTTTTTTTAATTGCATTATTTTACGATAAAAACCTAGTAAAATAGTAGCACAATGATAACAGTTTACGATGGCTCCTGAATTTATCAGAGCATCACTCTTGTGGTACTTACAAATCTCATACCACATAACTGAATATACAAGGAGAAAAAAATAATATAGTACAACACTTTTGTTGTCTTTCTATATACACAATATACTGTATTATTCCCACTTACATAATACATTGCACAGAGAACCAGCTATAATGCAATAAAATATTTTTTGTAACTCAGTTACTAGTGTGTCTGCTTATCAATGAATGTCATCACAGCATCTTTATTATGTTGGTAAAATAAAGAACCAACAAGCTCACATGTCTCCATAGTGATGGCAGAAAACAGAGCCTTAAAGAGTCTACACAATATACACTGATCCCTTCTGAATTAGATTCGGTTCGGGCATATGAGCTGAATCGATGGGATCCCCAAAATGTGGCTTCTCAATATGCCACCAATAAGATCCAAATTGGCAGTTCAGACCATTTGGAAACCGAAATATAGGAGGCCTTCAGATCAGGACAAGTTTGCCTTGAAAACCATTGATTTTCAGCTACACATAATGCGACAAACAACACTCAATACAATTCATATTTGGGGATGAGAGCCGGATGGCAGCAATTTTAATTCTCCAGATGTGACATGGAGAACTGAAAATAAAAACATAAAAATGTATAAAATAATTTTTAAAAAAGCCATCCCAGGGACAGATGACTTCCGCTTGCATTTGAATAAAATACAAAGTACTCCTGGCCCCCTAACAATAATAAATTGGGCCGGGAACCAGTAAAACAGTTCCAGCTCCTAAATTAATCATGTGAGCAAGTAGCCCTTACCCATCCTATTAAAAACAGGGCTGGGAGCCACCAAAATTGCTGCCAGACCTCCGGTACACAGATAGGGGGGTTAGTGCAGGTAGCCCTGAACCCCCCCCCCCCCGTGTTATGGGGCAGAGAGCTGGGCAAGTGTTCTGAGCCCCACATAAAATACATTATGGAGCCAGGGTTAGTAGGGCAAATGGCTCCTAGTCCGCCAAAAATGGCTACTTGGCCTAGCCCACATACAATAAAATTACCACACCACCCCAATATCTGGAGGCTGGGCAAATACCCCAGACCCCATTACGAATAAAATTATTGGCCACCTGGAGACTGGAGGCTGCTACCTCTATCGCTACCTTGCCCAGATTGAGTAGTCGATTCACCTGAAAAAAAATTACCTGTTGGGTGCCCTGTTCCAGAAGTCTGGCGGCACTGAGTGCTCAGAACCTAGGACTTGACGAGTATTTAGGTTAAAGAGTGCTCAGAGCATAGATTTGTTTTCACACTGATATGACTTAATTAAATCATTTTTAAATAATTAACATAACCCTTCTATTTGTATTGTTTTTTTCCTGGGTATGTATGTATATTGAAAATGTGTCAAAGCAGAATCACGTATTGTGTGACATAAAGACGTGTCATTTTATAAATGCCCCTATAGAATGTCTTATATCCATCTTCCAGAGTGCCATATATTCCTCTTTCCTCAGTGCAATACATAGTGCCCCATCCTTAGGCTGGAGAGGTCCATTAAACCTCTTTTATGTAATGAGGACTTCATTCGAATTTTAGGATTTTTAGAAACTGGACTATATATTATTTAGTCATTTTAGCAGCTTCCTTTTTGGACTATGAGGATATTATTTACTAGATTGTGAAACCATTGATTAGCAATCAGATATGCCTGGCCATTTGTGTTGACCTTATTTTTTGACATTACAATCTGTGATTATATAAATGCACAGGAAAAATTATAAATGTATATATATGCTCCCTTAAAACTGGAACATTAGAAAGGTCCAAAACCTCTCTAATCCTCTCTATTTAAAAACAAACAAATACCCATGTTCCTCCCTCATCAATCACCATACTTAACATGTAGTAGTATATGCAGATTTGTTTTTGATATTTTAATTAAATAAGCCCCAAATGGTAATCAGCAATAGGAAAGTTTTGACACATCATCGACTAGATAGGCCGAATGCTTCTTATCTGCCGACACATTCTATGTTTCTATGTAACTCCTATCTTTTTCACAAACCCAAGGGGCAGCTAAGTGGAGTTCTAATATTCAGCAGCTGGTGTGCCACATATTGGTAATTCTAGTGATAATTATTTTATGCTGAAATAATATTTTTCTATGTTGCTTAGCGTTCGGCTAACTGGCTTCATACAGTTTTTTTTTACATTTATTTTTATGTTGTTAGATGTTCATTCCAATGTTTGCTGCATGCCCTTCAGATTCCAATTTGGGGACTTTAAGTAGGAAAGCTTAGGCAGGGATTATCTGACACACACAGATTATGCTGAGATATATCTGATAGTGTGGAAGTTTATCTAAAAACGAATCCACTAGATGTAACCCTTTGGGTACTTAATTACTGAGCAGTACATTGCAAAGCATCACAATGGAGTGCATATACACAGTATAAAATCCAGTTGCAGATTGCTTGCATAGTTACTAAGGCTTATATCAGTTGGTAAAAAGAGCAAAGAAAGCAACTTTACAAATACCCCAGGGGCATTATCATTTTCTTTTAAATAAAAGTGCCAACAAATTCCAAAGAAAAACTGTACAGCTGAACAGTTACAATATGGATTCATAGTGAAACTTTTCATGACATACATATACAATATGTACATATTTTATAGGTGAATTGCAGGAAATTTCAAACTTATGGTCAAAGTAGCCAAGTTGGAAAATGCTGAAAATCTGCTGAAAAATAAGTCAGAAAGCAACTATACAAATGTCCCAGTGGAATTATTATTATTTTCTAGTTGAATTGGATAGTTTTTCCAACTTGGCTAATTTGACCATTTTTGTTTGACGCTTTTGCTCTGGAATTTGCTGGTACTTTTATAAAATAACAAAACAAAAAGACACCAATAAAGCCCCTGGGGCAAATGTAAAGTTGCTTTCTGTAAAGAAGAATGATTCCAACACAGTTACTTTTACCTTAAGTTAAATTCCCTGCAATTCCCTCTTTTATTTAAAGCACATAGGGGGTCTGTTCACTAAAATCTGAGATTGGAGGTCGGGATTGCAAAGTGAAGATGAGGTCCTGTCTGCCGAAATGAATAAGAGCAAGATGAAAAGTAGTCAGCCAATCAGGCTGGGATTTTATTCTGCCTCTGCCTTCCACTGAGCTGAGGAAAGAGGAAGAGGGCTTCCGGCATGTATAGTTGTACTTTGCATTTTGTTGGCGTGGATACTTTTAACAAACAGGTGGATTTTTGGGGGGATGGCCCCTTTCCCTGGGCTGTAGATGAGGAGCGAGGGCATCACTAATCATTGTGGGACAATAAATTAAGGTATCATTTCATTTACAGAGCACCCCTTTGAGTGCCGGGGGATGGGCAGTGATTTTCACTGCCCACCCTCATGGCACTCAAAGGGTATTTTTTCTTCAGGTTCATTTTATAGAATCACTCCTCCCCACCAGGGCAAGGTAAAGGTAGGGTGGGTAGGTAGGGTTAATTTAATAATTATTTATGTGTTCCAGGGGTCTTGACAACACCCCCTTACAGGGGGAGGTACATTTTCAAATTAATTTTTATTAATTATATAGGTTTTCTGGGGGCCTTTGGAAAAACCCCAGATGAGGGGGCATATTAAATATTTATAGAGATTTTGTTTATTTGAGGGCAGGGAGGCTAATAACAGGACCAGGGACCCTGGGCAAGTCCAGAGCCCGTTCCTGTGCAGGGAGCTGAGAGCTATCTGTCAGGCTAACAGCCCCATTGATAGTAGGAGAGGCATGGTCACTTTCCTGGGCCCCCATGTGCATTATTGGTGCCGGGAGAGTCGTCAGTTTCCTGCACGATTCTCATTATTGTGGTGAAGGGCTACTTGCTCTGTCCAACTATATTTGTTAGAGGTTATGGGGACTATTTTTGATGCCCTGGGACTCAGTTTAGACAGGGGGGCTACAGGAGAGGGTTGGATGGCATAGTCCAACTTTCCTCCCAATTCAAACTCTCTTTGGTGTTTAGCAATTTTTTTGCTTTTTCCTTGAATGCCGTTGAAGAACGAGTTGAACTTTGACGAGGTGGGGGAGAGGGTTTCTTTTAATGAATAGCGTGAGGAGGTCTCAACCTCCACCTTCAACCTACTTGCCAACGTCTAGTGAATAGACCCCATAGTCTTGTGCAGTGCTTCCCATTCTGGGGTGGACATGTTGTTAGGAATCTGGCTAACATGGCATAGATCTTCCTTAATCTAACCATAAATGACAGCCCCTGATATAAAATAATTAAAACCTTTATCATAAATCATTAAAAGCATGTGAAAAACACTGTGCAAGAGTGTTGTAAGTGACTAAAGTGAAAAAGGTATAAAACAATTGTCACTTCAGTAGAATACATGCAATTGTTTACATATTATATTCTTTTATTATCAAACAACTGGAGAATATTATGTAGAATAGAGATCTGAACAATAATAAGATATGTGTTAATGCCCATATGCGCATATATATATATATATATATATACCATATTTGCTTGAATATAAGACAAGGTATTTTTCTGAATGCCCTGAAAAATGCCCTTTGTCTTGCATTCGAGCTCCATCTTATAATCAGACCTTAAAGAGAGCTCTGACTATAAGACTGGGATTAAGGTCACCCGCAGAGCTGCAGTGGACCTGGATGCTGCTTGCATGCAGCTGGTGGATGTCTGCACGACATGCGCAGACATCCTCCAGTGCTGCCCGCCACGTCCATCACCTGACCTTCCGGCGGTCCATCATAGAAGACAGAAGTGTCGGACAGCATCGGAGGATGTCTGCATGCATCGTGCAGACATCCATCAGCTGCCCCCACTAGCCACCAGGGATAGTGGAAGAAAGTGGAGGGAGGAGGCAGCAGCAGTTGGAGTGGGAGGGGGTAGCAGCATTTGGGGTGGGAGGGGGCATCAGCAGTATTTGGGGAGGGAGGGGGCAGCAGCAGCATTGGCTAAGTCTGGGGCAGTATTAGCAAAGTCTGGGGGCAGATGGCTGTGGGGGATGCATAGGCAAATTCTTGGGGCAGATGGCTGTGGGGGATGCATTGGCTAGGTGTGGAGGGCAGATGGCTGTGGGGGGATGCATTGGCTAGTGGGCAGATTGGCAAATAAAAGGAAATAAAAACAAGAAATGCATTTTTTTCTATCATCATTTTATTAAATATGAAAAAAAAAAACAGTTTACATGTGAATATATACAAGTAGAACTTTTTTTTTTTTCAGGTACTCTTATAGTCAGACTTTTTCTTTTTAACCCTGAATTAATATCCAAAGTTTGGGGTCATCTTATATTTGAGAAAATATGGTATATGTCTTTAATGTAGCCTCCAAATAGCCTAGTACATTAATTATTATTTAGGTGCACAAAAGCATATCAGTATTACTTTTAAATCTTGTGGCCAGCAACCTTTATAACACAGACACTGAAGTGAACAGTATTATTTCAATACAAATGATACAATAGTGACCTGAAAAGTGTTGATACAAATTGTTCATATTGTGGACTTGTAACAAGCGCAACAATTTCAGTATCCAGGTATATGTTCACCAATATTATCATAAGTACAACTATTATATATATAGAGCTGAGAATTCCCTCTGTAGTTCCTGAACCTCTGCAAATGTGCATTTTCATCTAAGTGTAATATCTTCATTTTTAAGTCATGCAAAATATAAAATATGCATTTTAAAGTACTTTGAAAGTACTTTAATATGCATTAAAATGTTGAGGAGGCATTTTGGGTCCCTTTAAGTCTGTAACTCACTTCAGTGAAAAAAATACTCAAACGTAGTCAGCCAATCAGACACCTCCTGTAGTCATTTGAAATCGCAGCCCTTCCAGATTTATAAAAAAAAAAAAAGTTCAATCGTCAATATACATGATAAACGGCAACTGTGCCTTTTATTTATTTTTTTAATTTTCCACTTTACAGCGTAGTTTTATACATTATCTCCTACATGCTATCAATTTTGTCAAACAGTACATTCATACTAGGTCTCTTGTCCCTAAAAGACAAAAAAAAAAAGAGATCATCATAGAGGTCTTGCCTAGAACGGGAAGAATGTTGTTAATTTTGGTAGTATATTTTTAAAGTGTTTTTTTTATTATAATCAATTCAAAATACTTCACTAGTCCATGAGCTTTTTTTCTCTCTCCATCCTGTTTTTTCTTCTTTCCGACTAAATGTTTTTTTCTCGTAAAGAAAAAGCTAAAACATCAGGAATCCATTGTAGCATATCTGCTTTCAATAGATCTTACTTAAAAATAATAATTGTAGTCTATGTAGATTCATATTTGACAGATCTGGGTTGTTTTTTTATCGCAGATGCAATGACATATATAATTTCCAGTAGCATTCTGCAACCCGCTGGTAATCAGACATAGACAACATTGATAGGCACATACTGGGGTCTGTGGCAGACAATTTAATGATGCTCAAGGACACTTAAGCAAGTGATAGCGCAAAACGCGTAAGGCTGTTCGGGTGTGTGCTCACACTCTAATGGTCTCGTAACCCATGCAAACTGTTAAACATGATTTCAGGATTAGTAACAAAATGCAGACCTAATTAGATGCATACAAATATAGCTTTCCAGTTTCAAATCCAGGGGGGGCTACTCATAATTCCCTCTGTATTTTTCATCTTCAGTCTGTAATTGTTTACAGGATTCTTGACAGGAAATGAATGTTCTCTGTTTTGTATCTGTCAGTGTGTAATTGTTGCTGTTATTTTTCCATATTGCTCTGGGTCTCAGTAGATATTCAACATAATGTATAGTGTACGGTATTTTAAAAAGTGATGTATCAAGGTATATTTTTATCTGTTAAGTAACTTAATAAATGAAAGTTATCACTTGGGCTCTATATATGAAAGAGTAATTGACTTTAGTAATTTAAGGCCTTAAGTTTGAAATTCCCTTTTCAATTCCCTCCTGAATAAAGTATCGGTGATACTGTAGATACGATCTTATTTTTAAGGCCAATTTTTTTCCGGAATGTGTCCCAAACAAAAAGGAGATCTTTTAAAATCAGGGGTACATTTTTTATTATATGTTTCTGTTGTCTCTTATCTTTTGTTGAGCAAAACAATTCATCCAAGTTTGTAATCTCGGCAATAGATTCCTATATTGTTCTTTCTATGTTATCAGGACCTGAGATATCAGACATTGGGTATTGGAACAATGTGAGCTTGTAATAATTCCGTAGGAATTTCATTTTGCGTCCCAAAATCTTCGAAGGTCTTAAGCAGTTATTTTTTGATGTTTTCTTTCATTATTTTGAAGAATCTGTTGTTGAACCCGTCAGGGCCATGGGTTTTGTTATTTTTCAGTTTATGTATAGCTGCTTCCAGCTCCAATTCTGTGAGTGGCAAGTTGAGCGCCTCTAATTGTGCGTCAGAGACTCTAGGTAATTTTAAACCTGAAAGATATTCCTGGACTTCTTTCTCTAGTGACCCTTTTGGGATATTATATAATGTATTATAGTACCCTCTGAAGAATTAATATCCATTTTTTTCACTTGTGTGTTCTTAAGCAGCTGTACGTAAAACTGTAGCTTTAAGAAAGTTTGTTATCTGTTGTGAGGCTTTGTGCATTGTATAAAAAGTTTTTTCATTTCAGCCACATCCCTTAAAAATTGTTTGAAATTAAAGGGAGAGAGTTAACCTTTGTGTATCTATTAAGATGCAATTTGGGTTTACTCCAGAGCAGCAGGACATGTTTTTTTTTAACCCTTTTTTCCTTCAAGTAAACAAGTATTAAAACCAGTTTAGTGGTCCTTTAACCCCTTACGGACAGAGCCTTTGAAACATTTTTGTCCATTCTGGACAATGCCTTTTTTAACATTTCTGTGCTGTTTGTGTTTAGCTGTAATTTTTTTCTTTGTCATTTGCTGTACCCACACATATTATATATTGTTTTCATCGGGACAAGAAGGGCTTTCTTTGGATGCCATCATTTTGTTTATATCTTATAATATTATATAAATAAAATAATAAAATACGGTAAAAAAACCCAAAAAACACAAATTTCCAGACTTTTATTTGAAACATCTTCTCCTCATCGGCAAAAGCGAACAAAAAAAACTGCTAAATAGATTCTACTATTTCTACAGGGATACCACCCATGCATAGGTTTGTTGGGTTGTTTGGGGGCTAAAATGCCAAATTTGGGAGGTGCAGTTTTTGGTTTTCCAACTTGAAATTTTTACATGCAGACAGCCTGCACCCATGTCCCATTTGGGACATATTTGAAGCTAGCCAGTGTATTTTACCCCATCAACTCATATATTTTTTAAAAGTAGACACCCAAGGCTATTTCAAATGGTGGTATTTTAACACTTTCCATGCACTACTTCTACCACCAGCCTTTGTCAAGGTTTGTGGTAGTAATTTTTTTGTGTTTTTTTTTCACAAACATTGAACTTCATACATGAATTCACAGATTTTGTTATGTGTCACTACCAAATAACACCCCAATATGTTTTCAGAAACATTTCTTGAGTACAGGGATACCACCCATGCATAGGTTTGTTGGGTTGTTTGGGGGGGTAAAAGGCCAAATTTGGGAGGTGCAGTTTTTGGTTTTTCAACTTGAAATTTTGACATGCAGACAGCCTGCATCCATGTCCCATTTGGGACATATTTGAAACCAGCCAGTGTATTTTACCCCATCAACCCATATATTTTTTTTAAAGTAGACACCCTACGCTATTTCAAATGGTGGTATTTTAACACTTTCCATGCACTAATTCTACCACCAGCCTTTGTCAAATTTTGTGGTGGTAAATTTTTGTGTGTTTTCTTTCCACAAATATTGTATTTCAGACATAAATTCATAGATTTTGGTATGTGTCACTGCCAAACAATAACCCAATATGTGTTCAACAACATCTCCTGAGTACAGGGATACCACCCATGCATAGGTTTGTTGGGTTGTTTGGGGGCTAAAGGGCCACATTTTGAAGGCGCGCATTTCCAACTTGGAATTTTGACGTGTAGTCAGCCTGAGCCCATCTTTCATTTGGGACTTTTTTTTTAAGCCGAACAGTGTATTTTACCCAAAAAAGTGTATATTTTGTAAAAGTAGACACCCTAGGCTATTTTAAATGGAGGTATTTTAACACTTTCCATGCACCAATTCTACCACCAGCCTTTGTCAAAGTTTGTGGTAGTAATTTTATTGTGTATTTTTTCCCACATACATTGTACTTTAAACACAAATTCACATATTTCGGTATATGTCACTGACAAACAATACCACAATATGTGTTCAGCAACATCTCCCGAGCACAGGGATACCACCCATGCACAGGTTTGTCAGCTTTGTTGGGGGTTGAAAGGCTACATTTGAGAGGTGCGCTTTTTGATTTTCAAACTTGGAATTTTGACATGTAGAGCAAGGAAGGGGTTAATAGCTCTTATAAGAGCCTTTGTAGTAGTACTGTACAAAAAAATTAACCCCTAAAAATGCACAGACAAGAAAAAATGTTTTGATGTGCAGTGATCAGTGGCAGGGAAGGGGTTACTATACAAGGTACACTATACAAAGGGTATGGCTTTTATAAAAGCCCTTTGGTCTCACATTTTTTTAACATTTTATTTAATTTATTACAATTAAAAACTTATATTATACAGATCTGTCTCTTTCCCTCACTAAAACTCAAGTGAGGAAAAGGATTGCAGATCCATATGGGTCAGAACAATATTTACCAATATTGATCTAACCAGGCGAATGATGATGCTCATCTGATAAATCACCAAACCACCTTTGCCACTGATCGGCTGTTACTGATCGCTATACATGCGTTCAGACAGCTTCAAAAGGAATACACGTAATCCCCTAGTGGGCTAGCGAGTGTGACAAAAAAAATGCTGATAGCAAAAAAAATCCTTCTGCGACCAGATAGCTCCATATGCGCTGCTTAGGCAGTGACCATATGCACTGCTTAGGCAGTGACTATATGCGCGGCTTAGGAAGTGATATATGGCAAGGAAGGGGTTAATAGCTCTTAAAAGAGCCTTTGATTTACTGTAAAAAAAAAAAAACAGTAAAAAAAAATGAACACCTAAAAAAATGCACAGACAGCAAAAAATGTGCTGCTGTGTAAGATCACTGCGTACACAGCGATCAATTGCAGGGAAGGGGTTAAACACTGGAAACGGCTTTTATAAAAGCCTTTGGTCTCAATTTTATTAAATATATTATAATTAAAAACTTACATTATACAGCTCTAAAACTCAAGTGAGAGGAAGGCAGATCTACACGGGTCAGATCAAATATTGACAAATATTGATCTAACCAGGCGAATGATGATGCTCATCTGAACAATCACCAAACCGCCTTTGCCACTGATACGTTTTGATGTTAAACGTAATCCCCTAGTGGATATAATTAACCCGTGACGGGTGTAATAAAAAAGTTTTAAAAAAAAGTAAAAATGATTGCTGCATTTGCGTCAGATCGCTGCTTAGGCATACATTCACTTCCGATGCTCTTGCCAGTAGAAGGGAAGCGCTGCCTGTATAGGCAGCGTTCCCTTCTACTGAGCCGATGGGCTCGCTCAGGAGAGCGACCACCATCGGTTCTGGGGGCAGCCGAAGGTGTTGCTAAGTGCCTCGCTAGCTATGCACTTTAGCAACACCGGAGGTTCTTAGGAAGCGAACGATCGTTCGCTTCCTAAGCACATGTGTGTAGGGGGCGCAGCCATCCGGGGAGTGATCGTAGCACGCCCCTGCACTTTTTTTTAATGTTGCACAATGCCTCTACCTAGAGGCATTGTAGCAACACTGATAGAGTAAAGAAAGCGACCGCTGGTCACTTTCTTTACTCTATTTAGTGCATGACGTGCCAGGTACGTCAGCTGTTGGCAAGTCCACGTGACGTGCCTGGCATGTAGGGGTTAATAACCTGTTTAAATATACCAATTAAGAGGATAAAATAAGGAGTGGGACCAGAGACTCGAAAATGCATGTCTTGTTTCCTCTGCTTGGGGAACACAGCAAACCACAGACATATGTTTTGGCATACATTGGCCTTATCAGTGTGGTATGGCTAATGATCCTCTAGGTGCAGCAAGCTAGGGACCCATGACCATTTGGGTATACCCTGATACTTTATGGGAAAAAAATAAGGGGTGGGAGCACAGACTCACTACAAAAGCCTGTCCTATAGGATGGTACCTGCTCAGGAGGGCATCACCATTTTTGTGCTTGCTTACACCATTACAGAGGAAACCACTCATTTAGCATATCAGACTAATCCCACCCATGCAACCATACTGCCTTGTACCAACAGTAGAGGCGAAGGGAAGTATAATGCTATGAGAAGTCATTTCTTGGCACGAATCAGGTCCCTAAATCCTAACTGACTATGGTCTGAATGCCCGGTATACTTCAGTCATGTTGCTGACCACAATCTGCACAATTCCAATTATGTACCTTTTGAATGTGGTGGCACAGGAGAGTGGTCCGAAAATCTGCCGGTACTCTGTGCTTCTATGAAGTCATCATGAACCGAAAATTCCTAAGCTTGAGATTTCTAGGCCTTTATTATATTCATACAATGAAAAAAAAATCTGAAGGCAAAATGTAGTTCTATCTAATGTGGAAAGGTGTATTCCATACAGTGTTCAATGAGTGTAGTATGTCACCTTAGCATTCTACCGTTGAGTATCAACCTAAATTTTTATTTAGTTAATTTTCTATCAATAAACATACAAACATTTCTTGCATATATTTTTCTGTGTAACAGTCCCTTAATAGTGTAATAAGCATATTGTGTGATACTGTAATCTGTTTCTTTATGGGATTCTGTCAGTAGGATATGATAATGAGTTATCTTTATCTCATTTAGAATTTATTAGCAGTAATGTTAACTTTTTTTTTAATCCATCGCTGTTAATTCCATATTGAATTCTTCAATAAAAAAAATCGTGATCGTATTACATTCACTTAGATTGTCTTAATGAAGGAAAACATCTCGTAAACACCTTTCAGAGACACAGTTGAGAAATATGCATGAATTCGAATATCATAATATTTATTGAAGTTAAATTCAGGAAATGAAGAAAACAATGTATTTCACAGTTCGTAATGGATGGATTAAAATTCATTTCCTTAGGATAAAAAAATACCCACTAATTTATGGGCAAAATATATTTTTAGCTTGAATAAATGGATTTTAAATGCTTAATACCCTTTTTGTATTCTCTCCACAGCTGGAGGGAATTGTGTTACCTTGATCTTTGCTGCCACTCTATACCTCATTCACGGGTGCAATAACAACCAAACAACCTAATCAAATCAGCACACATTTGCAAGCATGCTTTCACCAGCTGTGACTGTAAATATCAGCAGCTGACTGTGAATAATCTTGTCCACTGGATGGCTTCAGTGATGGTATCCCAATGGGTTACAGAATCATCATCCTGCTGCCTGGCAACCAGAGGACTCTGACTATGAGACTGAAATGGCAGATGCAGTTATCAGAAAAAAACAGTTAAACATACATCCGGGAGAAGAGATTAAGTGTGTCACAGTATTTAGACTAAAAGGATTGCAGGGAATCTGCAGAGTGCTCTTATAAAAGTAGCAGCAGAGATGCACAATATACTGTATGTAGAAATCTGTGCAGTGTATTATCTGTGCATCCCATTATGTTTATATACAGGTTAGCTCAACAGTAACATCTTCTTGCCAGGGTATCTTTATCAAAATATAGCACGGCATGTCTGAGAGGTGGGGAGGTGGAATATCTAAAACACAGGATCTCTGTATGGTTTGGAGGGCAAACGTTTACCTTTTTCTTGTTGAAATCTCAGTTTTCAGGAGACCAATGATTGGGACCTCTGTCCTTTTTTATTATGACCAAAAATACTGTATACATTCCTCTGAAGCTATAAGAGAACATACATCATCATGCAGCCTTCGGCCACAGTTGTAAAGTGAGACTGGCTGTAAGATTTTTGACGATGTTGCATCATGGGAAATAATCACAAAATGGGGCCAGGAGATAAACACCTAATTTTATTTTTCCTTTTATATTCAATTAATTCATCATATGAAAAACAAACAGTGGCATATGTCTTATATATGTGTTTTTTTTTTAATCACCAGGTTATCTAGTTACATCATATGTAAGTTGTAGTGTCCCTTTAATTGTGATAATGGCTGCCACTTGTACAAAGCACAATGCACCAAGCTTCATAAAGCTTCAAGACATAAAAAGCTGAAATGCATATATAAAGCTCCATAGGCCTAGTTTATGTTTCAATCTGTCCTATGTAGAAAGAACCAGGCTATTGAAATTTCATATGACATCCCGTGACCTTGCATCGAATTGAGACAGAGAGAGTCATGTTCTGGTTGTAAGCCTGTAAGTGTTGGCAAGCATATTGAGATTTATCATTGCAATATCTCTCATGGCTTATTTATTTTATTAGAGAGCAACCTTAAATGTTAAGCATGAAAAATATAATTACATATTACTGTGATTTTTCTTATTATTGTCTTACCTTTGTAAGATTACATGCTAAATAGTTAACAGTGGGATATATTGGTACAATGCTAATGTACTCCAATTAACAGATTTCTGTTATTTCTGTCCACCTCAGCTAACAACACAGAACATCATTCACCATAGACAATTATATAATCATGTATTCTTAGTACCTAAAGATAGTGGAAGCCAACTTATCACCTTAAACATGCAAAGGTGGCCATTTTGAATAAAAATAAACAGATTCTGACTGTGTACTGCAAATAATTTTGTGGGTAGAATAATATTGTATGATATTTTATACACGTATATCATTAGTGTGTTGAAGATAAACATGTCACTCAATGTGGGAACCCTGGAGGTCAAGGCGGGACAGTTCTGGGTATAGATACATTCTTTAGTCAATACTCAAAGCCAACATTCTCATCCAGACCCAGTGGAAAGTCACATGTTAAAGAGATTAGCCCCCTTATTTTGCATTGTGTCAATCAGCTCTTGCCCATAAGCAAGACAAATATAGCTATTTGATTGCAATATGCTCCAGTGTCTGCCAGCAAGGCAGTCTATAACCAGGTTTCATTACTATGCAGAGATAATTACTGCAGTTCAGAACAGATGGCGAGAGTTTAATACTGTTATCTATACCCACTGAGATCACTTGGGCAAGGCTAGTTTCTGCTGTAAGCTATTTCTTTCTTATTTTTTTTTTTTAAAGAACCTATTGTAGGCCTTTACTGTATAAATATGGCATTTCCTACACCACGAATGGTTACAGTGTATTAGGCTTAGAAGGATATCACTATAGTTTCTGCCCAAGGCAAAGAGAAAGGGTTAAGTTTACTACTTTGCTTCAGTCTCTTGATGACCTATTTGTCTCTGTGGATTTTGTACTGTACATTCCTAGGCTTCTTGCAAGTTTCAGCAGTGCTTGGCATTGTTGACTTGATTGTTCAATATAATTACCTTACTGCAGTAGTGACGCAAATCTGAGAAAACATGAATACACAAGCAAGAGGGCAAAAAAATTTAAAAAGCCTCTATTGCTTTAATTCCATTTTGAAAGTAGCAAATGGAGTCAAAGATATATTCATTTTATAGATTCTCATTTAGATACAGTTAGGCACACACAGATTTTGACATGTGGCAGCTCCTCAATATATAGCCAGCCATTGTTGATGGGCCAGGATAGCTTTTGTGAGTATAAATTAAACAAGACAGACATAAGACATAGTACAATACAGGTCCCCTCTATGTATAGTTACCCAGACAAAGAGGCACAGCAGGATAGCTCATATTCATATATAGTTATCCAGTCATTGATGGTCATACAGAGTAACACCTACCAGTATACAGTAACCCTGGTACTAATGGTGGTACAGCACAACGTCTATAAGTATTCAGTTACCCAGAGTTCCCATTTGTATATATATATAGCCAAACACAGACATAACATAGTATAACTCCCATCAGCATATAATTAGCTAATATATAAAGTGCACTAGTGAATGGCTTCATTTATACTCTTACCTGAAATCTGTTTCATTATCTGGGTACAAAACTCACGATCCAGCTTTTTAGCATTTCTCTTGAAGGGACTATATTACCCATAAAGCTCAGCCACACATCAGGAGTGCCCCAGCTAGACATCACTGGCTAAGGCACTCCAAGTATGTGAACTACTAGATGGCTGGATATAATAGAAAATGTTGTCGACACAGCTGTGATGCATGTCTAGCCAGAATTGCAGCAGAAACCTCCGCTATTTGAACTACAGGTTTCATGGTGCTCAGATGACTATAAACTGGCTGAACATCATGGGAAATGAAGTCCAGAAAATAGGAGAAAACACAATCCTTTCCACCTGGGGTGGTGGGAATTATGAGATGGGTTCTCTTCTGGCCTGCGATACTGACAGTTGTCTTCTGTGCTGTGGGTTCCTCAATACAAGTGGGCACTGCTATATAGTATTGTCGGTAGTTCTGTTCCTGCTCCCACCATGTCTACAACAAGAGTCAATGCCTGTTTATGAATGACAAACACGTTTTTCTTATCAATTCATAAAAAACATTCTGTATGTCTTACCTTCAGACAATTTCTTGCTGCTTGGGAGGTCGTGTCCGCCCTATGTGAGGTAACACTGCCACTCAAGCTGACAGCACTATAGTGCATGTACAGTATTTATTCTCCGCTGTTTCGAACATCAGAGAATGAAAATCTGGCCCGGAGGACTGGAGTCCCAAATTGGGAAGACTGGGGTCTTACTTAAAGCTCCCTTATTTTTGATTGTGTCAATCAACTCTTGACTTCAAGCAGTACAGTTGAGGGAGTATGGCATGTGTAGTTTGCAGCAAAGATAGCTAGGTCTGTTCACTGAACAGTAAATTGTGGTGAACTGACAAAGGGAATTGCAAAATCCAGGAATTAATAGATTCATTGGGGGAAAAATAATCCAAGCCGCCTATTGTTCTAATTAATGCCTTAATTCTGTCGGTTTTAGGTGCAAAGCATTCCTTTAAATATGCCATAAACTATTATCTTGCTCACCCAGTGCTAAAACTAACACTATTAAGCCAAATATATTTATCCCTTATGAATAAATTCATGAGCTAACTGCAAATGAAACACATTTTTAAGTAATATTGCAAAGGAAATGACTAACTAGATGAAGACAGATTTTCACTGTAGAGTAACATTTAAAGATGAAGGGAGAAATCTAGATTATAATTGCAGAACCTTGTAACATGCACAGAAAAAAAGTGACTTCATCAGATATACTTTTGTATTAGTTGTTAACCAGTGATTCCTTCAGAGAGCAGTGAAAAAGATAGCAGACATTTATATTTTAAGAGGTTATTTTATTGACTGGCCGCTCTGAAATTATTTATAAGCTCTGCTGCATCCTGACCTTGAGAATCCTTCTGTTCAGCTGGGGCCAATGGTAATCTGCAGTGCCTTTCAGAAAAGCTCAGTTTAAACCTTCATCTGCTGGAAAGACATTACTAACCTTGTAAAATTTCATTGAATGACCCTGAAAACTGAAAAATTGATGAGAAACTGAATTCTAAATGGTAAAATTCACATATTTGATTTTTTTCCAACTTAGCGGAGTGCAAGGCTTGTGAACTCTTTATGTGTACAAATGTCTCTCTCTCTCTATATATGTATGTATTTAAGGATGTTGATACTTTGGAGAGAGTTCAGAGAAGGGCTACTAAACTTGTACATGGGTTGAAGGATAAAACTTACCAGGAAACTTTAAAGCATCTTAACATGTATAGCTTGGAGGAAAGACGTAACAGGGGGGATATGATAGAAACATTTAAATACATAAAGGGAATCAACACAGTAAAGGAAGAGAGTATATTTAAAAGAAGAAAAACTACCACAACTAGAAGACATAGTCTTAAATTAGAGGGGCAACGATTTAAAAGTAATATCAGGAAGTATTACTTTACTGAGAGGGAAGTGGATGTATGGAATAGCCTTCCAGCAGAAGTGGTAGAGGTAAACACAGTCAAGGATTTTAAGCATGCGTGGGATAGACACAAGGCTATCCTAGCTATAAGACCGGGAACGAGGGACTAATAAAAATATTCAGAAAAATTGGGCAGACTAGATGGACCGAATGGTTCTTATCTGCTGACACATTCTATGTTTCTATGTTTCTATATACAGAGAGAGACATATGTAGACATAAATAGTGTAGCTTTAAAAAAAATAAAAAAATAACATTAATCATTAACATGCTGCATATTAATCTTTACAAAACTGCTACCTGCAAACCCGGCCACAGGGGTGAGCAACCTGTGCAATCACACAATATGCAACACCAAGGGGGCACCAGAGGCAATGGCTGGGGAGTTTAAACAATCTCCCCTTACCAGCCCTCTTTTAGAGGAAGGCAGGTAGCTGATGTCTGTACACTGCCAAGCCACAGACATCCTCTTATGCTGCCTCATGCTACCCTCATGTCAGAGCATCAGAGGTCACATGATCTCCAAATGCTCAGACTACTCAGAGAAGTGGGGAGTACAAAACAGGCATGACGCCAGGTCCTGTGAGTGAAATCTGCATGCTGGGGGTAAATCCTTGATGCACTCTGCATGTTGGGGTAAGTACTTGGTGCAATGTGGGTGCTGGTGGTAATTCCTTGGTGGAGTGTGGGTGCTGGGGCAAGTCCTTAGTGAAATGTGTGTTCTGGGGGCAAGTCATTGGTGCAATGTGTGTGCTGGGGGCAAGTCATTGGCTCAGGCAGGGAATGTCTGGCAACTGTTTGTCTGGGAGCAAAAAGTATGCAGTTGCCCTTGGAGCCACTTGATCAGCCCACATGATATCAGAGAGATAGACAAACATACATACAGAAGCAAGACAGATTTTCTGACAGATAATGCAAAGCGATTAATAGGCAGACAAGACAATAGGATAGAAAGATCGCAGGTATTACTGACTGGGTCATTGAAAAGTGCATGTATTTCCTATAGCCAATCAAATCCCATGGAATGATGGTCCTGTCTTGTGTACAACATGCTAGGCTAGACCTCAACAGAGAGTACTGGAACTGGTAGTGAACAGATGAAATCAGGCATTTAGGTCCCAAAAGCACTTTTAACCATGTTTATTCAACACCTGGCATGGTCTACAGTTAATCTTCAAAACAGATCAAAAGGAAAATCCATTTTATGTTGCCCCTGGACTAACAATATGGAAAAAGCAGACCACAAATCAAGACAGAACTGAAATAAAACACAGGAAACCATGCAGGCCAAACGCCAGTACACCAACATTACTAATGCAAAGGTCCCAAAACAATGAGGGACAGTAGTGTATCTTAGACAAGTCAAACAAAGCACTCACCTAGGGTGGCACTTTGCCAGAGGGCGGCACTTTGCCAGAGGGTGTTAAAGCACACTTCTGGTGCTTCAAACTTTTTTTGCTTCCTCCCCCACCGTTCTGCAAGCTTTAGCTCCTTCCAATTAATCTGGGTGATGGGGGCATGTAATGGACTTGGTGGGGGTATGTAATGAGGGTGATGGTGGCATGTAATGGGGGTGATAGGGCATGTTGTAGGTGTGCAACGTGGGTTAGGGGGTGCCTGAATTTTGTCTGGGTAGGGCAACACAAAAACACCACTGATGAGGGAGCAGTTATTTAAAGGGCTATTTGTTTTTAATCAAAATTGTGATAATGAGGTAAATCTCTTTATCTTGTACAGTCTTCAGTGGCAGGAGTTGGAAATTTCAAACACCTGCTATATTTATATACAGTACCTTTTCTCCCCGGTACATGCGCCTCTATCCTGGTGTGTTTTGATAATTATAATACAGACTGTTTTATTTTTATTTTTAACCATATGTTATTTTATAATATAAAGAATTCCTGTGCTGTTTTTAGTGATGTAATATTTTATTTTTGATCCTACAAATATTGTATTGTTCATTCCATGATACCGGCAAGGCAAGGTGATATAAGTATAGAAATTCAGTCTATCATGATATAATAATAATGCTAACATAATAAAACATATTCTTTAGATTTTATTATATGTGGCATAAACTGAACATATAATAGAAAGTACCAAATTCCACACATACATGAATACATCTTTAGGTTTAACTTCAAGGTTTTGGATGTGCTTGAATGCTTCAGATGAATGAATTGAGGAGAATTATGCCATTTATAAAGAGGGATTGTAAGACTGTTTCCATGCTGACTGACATAAACATTTTTCGCTGATTTCTCGTACTTTTTATGCATTTTTTTTAATGAAATCACATCATCGATTTGAAAGTAAATTATTCAGTGAAAACAATGACTGCGGTGTTTAAAATACGGGTTATAGCACCACCATGGGACCAAATTATGTTTTGCATATTAATTGCTATTTCTAATTCAGATGGTTACTAAAACTTATTTTTAATACTTTTTTTCTTAAGATCATTTGTAATTTAAATGATAGTTTGGTAGGTGACGATGCAGAAGAACGCCAGAAGCCAATAAAATGTCTGCAGCATGTTCGATAGTTAGCATTTTTTCACCCTTGGTCACTGTGAGGGCTTGAGGGAGAGTCCAATTGTACTTTATGTCAAGGGAATCCAACTGTGTCATTAAACTAGCCATGGAGTGTCAAGTCATCGTATATGAATATGACTGTCCCTTCATAAAGTCCAGTGCTTGCGACACATGGCAAGTAGCAATGCTTTTTTAGTTGAAGAGCGCAGTTTTACCACCACGCCATTTTGGGTGGGGCCTTTAAGGCCTTTCGGACTTTAAAATGGTTGACTATCAAGCTTGTCTCAGATCCAACATCCGGAAGCAGATGAGTGAGGAAATTCGTTGAGGTGAGTGCAGAGAGCAGTGGGCCCTACTGCCTCCGGCACCCCTCTCTGTCCCTAATGCTAGAATGCTGGAGTTTGGAATGCGATCTAAGACTGCGATCTGTTTGGACATGTTGTCCATTTGTTTAATGAGCGATACCGTTATTTCGGTATTTTGGGAGCAGCATTGCTGTCTCGAATCTTGAGAGGCTTCCAAGTCGGTAACTCTCGTTTGAGTATTTGTAATGTCTCTTTTGACTGATGTTTAATCTTACATTCACACTATCATGGAATTCCTTGAACAGTTTTTTGATATACCCTTTTGTTGAGGGCTCAACATCTGGCTGTTGACCCAGTTTGGGTGTCTGCACCTTTCAGAGATTGTCAGATTCAGAGTGCTCCGATGAGGCAGAAAGGTTTGTATGCAGGTATGAATGGTGCGTCACAGTCGGGGCTGACTAAGGCATAGGCACCCTGACTATAAAGTCAGCTACATTGGGTCTCGGAGTGGAGGTAAGTTTGTCAGACTTCTTAGATTTTAACCTCATGTTATCAGGGGTATCTCCAGGCCTTTTTCTGACAATTTTGGGAAACGTTTCCATGAAGATACACCAATATCGTTGTATTGCATGCGGAACTCTTGCAGCTTCCCTGTATGGTTCCGCCCCCTGGGTGACTTTCTATTTAAGTAAGAAATCCCATATGTGCAGGTCAGGTATAGCAGTTACAGAAATCAAGGGAATATTGCTCTCTAAGTGATATAGGGAGTGTAAGGGTTTACTACAGTTAGGCTGGAAAAAACGCAACTGATTTACAGGGTTTGACAGGTTTTTTTCAAATATGTGTAAACGCAGTTAGAGCATTAATGATTAGTGCCCTATTAATTAAAAATTCATATAAAATATATTACAATAGAATTCAATAAAAACAAATATATATATATAAAAAAACAAGTGTCTTGTGGTCACTGTAATGTTCTGATCGTGGGCCTGGAATAGTTTTTTTCTTTAAAAATCAACCTGATGCATTTTGCCACTAATAGGTGGTTTCTTTATAGGTATAGATGTAAAATTGTATATAGTTTACGTTAGTATAATTTATTTGAGTTCAACATGGAATTTACTGAATGTTTGGAGAAGAATAAAATTCTCTAGTGTACTGTAATGTACATGAATGTCCATTAGGTGGCGATAAACACCAGTAGAAGTAGAAATATTCCTATACATATACTAGAATGTGTTTTACCAGGAAGAATATATTGAGATGTCTCTCGTTATCAAGTATGTCCTGGGGACGAAGTACAGAATAGTATTTTAGACTTTTGCATTTATACATACATACATATTTATACAGGAAAGTTGGGGAGAGAACATGCAGGGTATAAAATTATTGATACTGATAAACAGAGTAAATAACAATAAACACGTACAGTATATATAGGAGGTAGTAAGCTGTGCTTAAAAGTTTGCACACCCTTGCAGAAATTGTGACATTTTTACATTGATTTTGAAAATATGACTGATCATGCCAAAACATTTATTTTATTAACCCCTTGACGACAAAGGACGTGCCAGGCACGTCCTGGGAGAAACTCCCTTAACGACAAAGGACGTGCCTGGCACGTCCTGCATTGAATGAAGCGGTTTTCGCGATCAACGATCGCGAAAACCGCTTTAACAGTGCTGGTCTATTGCCTCGACATCGAGGCAATAGCCAGCACCGAAATTTCTATTTCGAGACCTCCACGATCGCCCCACGGAGCGATCGTGGGGAGCCATATTAACGGAGCATGCTGCTCCGTCAATATGGCTAAGTCCTCTGCCGGTCTGAGCTTCGGAAGTGAAAGTAACTTCACTTCCGTCGCTCTGAATATGCTACTTGACTACCCCTAGTGGTAGTTTAGTAGCATTGCAATGGGAAATATTTAAAATAAATATTTAATTAATTAAAAACAGGTTATTTAGCTATATTAGCCTATAGGGTTAAAATTAAATATTTTTTAGCATAAGGGATAGGGTTAAAATTAAATTAAAGTTAAAAAATATTAAGTTATATAATAAGGATTAGAGTTGGGGTTAAATTTAGTGTTAGGGTTACATTTTGGGTTCGGGTTGGGGTCAAAAGATCAATATAGGAAAAAACCAAAAAACACTATTTTTGGTTTTTGCCCCATAACTCGCAAAAAAATACCGAAAAATATGGAAACATGCATATTTTTGAACTCGGGAGAACATTTAGAAACTATTTAGACGGGGACTTTTTTAATGATTTTATTTGTGTAAATTATATTTTAGGTCAAAGTTAGAAAAAGTGTGTTTTTTTAAATTTTTCATCATATTTTATGATTTTTTTTGTAGTAAATTATAAGATATGATGAACATAATGGTATCTAATGAAAGCCCTTCTTATGACGATAAAAACAACATATAATTTGTGTGGGTACTGTATGTGAGAAAGAAAAAAATTACAGCTAAACACAAACACCCTAGAATTGTCAAAACAGCCATTGTCACCAAGGGAAAGTCAAGGTGAAAATGTCTTGTCACTAAGGGGTTAAAGGATAGTAATCATCTGAAGCCATTGATTATCACATAGTTGTTTGGGTCCTTTTTATAACAGAAATCACTGAAATGGCCCTGATCAAAAGTTTACATACCCATGAATGTTTGGCCTTGTTACAGACACACAAGATGACACACAGGTTAAAATAACAATTAAATTTTATTTTCTCATACCTGTGGTTTTTTAAATTGCAGTTAGTGTCTGTGTATAAATAGTCAATGAGTTTGTTAGCTCTCACATGGATGCACTGAGCAGGCTAGATACTGAGCCATGGGGAGCAGAAAAGAACTGTCAAAAGACCTGCGTAACAAGGTAATGGAACGTTATACAGAAGGAAAAGGATATAAATAGATATCCAAAACCTTGAAAATGCCAGTCAGTACTGTTCAATCATTTTTTAAGTGGTGAAAAATGTAGGGATCTCTTGATACCAAGCCAAGGTCAGGTAAACCAAGATAGATTTCAGCCAAAACTGCCAAAAGAATTGTTCAGAATTCAAATAAATACCCATAGGTAACCTCAGGAGAAATACAGAATGCTCTGGAAAAGTAAAGCGGGGTTCTTTCAAAGGCGCACAATAAGACGATACTTGAACAAAAATTAACTGCATGGTTAAGTTGCCAGAAAGAAGCCTTTACTGTGCCAATACAAAAAGCCTGCTTTCAATATGCCCTACAACACCTTGACATACCTCACAGCTTCTGGCATACTGTAATTTGGAGTGACGAGACCAAAATAGAGATTTATGGTCACAACCATAAGCGCTATGTTTGGATGGGGTCAACAAGGCCTATAGTGAAAAGAATACCATCCCCACCGTGAAGCATTGTGGTGGCTCACTGATGCTTTTTTTGGGGGGGAAAGGGAGGAGAGATCTAAAGGCTGTGGAATCTTGTGAAATTGATAGCAAGATGAATACAGCATGTTATCACGAAATACTGGCAGACAATTTGCATTCTTCTGCACAAAAGGCATGGGATGCTCTTGGACTTTCCAGCATGACAATGACCCTAAGCACAAGGCCAAGTTGACCCTCCAGTGGCTACAGCAGAAAAAGGTGAAGGTTCTGGAGTGGCCATCACAGTCTCCTGACCTTAATATCATAGAGTCACTCTGTGGAGATCTCGAATGTGCAGTTCATGCAAGAAGACCAAAGAATTTGCATGACATTTTTGTTTGTATGCTATATTGCCAAGACGAATGGGCAGCTATACCTCCTGCAAGACTTTGGGGCCTTATAGACAACTATTACAAAATACTGCATGCTGTCATTGATGCTAAAGGGGGCAATACACAGTATTAGGAATTAAGGGTATATAGACCTTTGAATAGGGGTCATTTCATTTTTTTTCTTTGTTGCCATGTTTTGTTTTATGATTGTGCCATTCTGTTATAACCTACAGTTGAATATGAATCCAGTAAGAAATAAAAGGAATATGTTTTGCGTGGTCACTCTTCTTTAAAAATGGTACATATATTTCCAATTTTCCAAGGGTATGCAAACTTTTGGCACAACTGTTAGACCTGTATTTTTATGACAAATCTATGTATTATCTAATATGCTTAATTAAAGACTGTATATTTTACTAAAACTGTGATCCTACACATTTTCTAGTCTAAGGGCACATACTAGTCATATTCCCAATGGTTTGTACCCCTCTTTGAGCAGTTTGGAACACCGCTCATTGGTATCTTTGCAGCTACCATTTTCCTATTGGCTTCTATTTCCTTTTTTGCAACCTTACTTTTTATCTCCTTTCCAAGATATACATCCAAGCTAAAGGCAGCAGGGCAGACAAGTTACCAGAGCTGCAGGACAATGACTGTGAGGAAGCTGTAAGCAGACCAGTTATAGAGGGAAGGCAGTCGTCGAAATAACAACACTTTATTTAAAACAACACAAACTTATCTACAGACACAATGACATCACAGCCATTTTTAAACAATGTGGGGATGAAACTAAGCATAGTTCTCCACCAGGTCCTCCAATTAACTGGGTCTAGGACACTGTCAGGCCCATATTTGGCTCTTCCCCCAGATGTACTTCCAGGCTGCCAACCAAATAGGAATTAACATGCAATGAGTAAACATAATTAAATTCAAACATGAAGATACACTAAATTCAATTAACACAAAACAATGGATGATCCCTCTAGATTGTAAGCTTGCGAGCAGGGCTCTCGACCTCATGTACCAGTCTGTTCTAGTTTGTCTAACTTAGTATGTAGTTCCCTTCTATACTTTGTATCTAGCACTACGTAAATTGTTGGCGCTAAATAAATAAATGGTAATGTAATGTAATGAGGGGTTAACCTATCAATCATTGTTCCTGACTCCCCTATGACACATTGTAAACCTTCAGAGGGCCCTCCTCTTAGAAATATGCATTAGACATAAACCAATATACAAAACAAAATCTGACTAAATAATTAAATTAAATTATTATTAATTATTATTATTAAATAATTAATTAAACATACAGTTATAGCACATAAGCCAGGGCATGTCAGGATTACAGAGGGCACAATCTTGGGCCATGAGCCCATCGGAGAATGTGGAATTTGTTGTGGGTTGGTCAGATTGGCTACATTTATATTCAGTTCATCATTGTAACAAGTTGTTTTGACAAATTCGCTTGGCGTTTTGCATGTGTAGTGGATGTGTTGATAAGCAGTGTGACTGTGCTCTGTGCCACTTTGCTTACATTTTGACTATAAAGAATACCTAACACAAATAACTCCAGCAAAACAGATGAGACCCAGGGCAGATAGGCGACTCTAACTCTCACTCTGTGAAGCAGGACATGCTTATTACAGATGTGCATAAATTCAGACTGGGAAAATTCAGTTGCAGACTCCAGATCGGGTATTACGTTTTTCCCATACCAAAAAGAGTTGGAAAGATTGGAGAGTAATCTTCCTAAACATTGTGTAACAATTATTTCAGGGTTTGATTTGATGAACCTTTGTTTCCACACAAAGTATACCAAGCAGATATTGTTAAGTACACTGGATAGGGTTCCAGACTGCTAGATTCTTTGGGTGCAAGATGAAAGGATCCAATCAAACAGCATGTGGTTAGAGCTCTTTGGATTTGGCCATGTAGGGGATGAAATCAGATTACTTAGATTCATGGATTTAAGAAGTGAGCAACATTTACACTTTTTTAACCAGTCTAATTTGAAATCTCCAAGAACCAGCATCTCATTTTAGATTATAATTGAAAGAGTTATTAGAAATGAGTATCACTTTGGTTTAAATAAATAATTAAAAATGAAGAGTATGGGCTTTATTCATGAAAGACAGAATTGGAGGGACTTGAGGAGGGAGATTTCTGCAGGCAATTGTGAAAATACTTTCAAACGTGATGCCAAAGTAGCAGTTGAATGGGCGTTTTTTTCCAACTTAGAATGTTTCTAACTTAAGTTTGAAATTCTGTTTTTCTCTCTTTCATGAATAGAGACCAAATATTTTCTCCATATTTATGATTACAGTTACTAAACAAAATCAAATGTAAAGTGTCATTGGTTTATGTATGCATTTGTGATCCATTATATTTATTGAAATATGGGCTAAGTAAACTTTATTTAAAGTATTGTTTTCCTGTTTCAACTTTGGGGACAGGTAAAACTCACATGTCTGTCTACTTTTAACCACTGTCTATCATTTAATGCATGTCTCAAAGAATTTCCAAAATTCCCCCCATTATTTACAGTAGGGTATATTCCTCATGTAGTTAGAAGCCATGCATGATGCACCTGTATAAATACTGAGCAGCCAGATTCCTATGTTGTTGTAAAAAGTTTGTATTGGTTAAACCTGTTTGTATACTGTTTATCAAAAGTATTAAGGCTACCATACATTCCTAGACCTGACTGGAACCATGTTCTATTTGCCTGACCATCTGTGCCTCAGGCTTTAACCTATGACTTATTCAACATCTTGTCTAATAATTCAACATCCAGTTTGCATGTCAGGGCATGTCAAAAAAGTTATAAATTGATTTGCATGCCAATGAGTGAAATAAGTATTTGACCTTCGACTTAGTACTTGATGGAAAAACCCTTGTTGGCAATCACAGAGGTCAGACTTTTCTTGTAGTTGGCCACCAGGTTTTCAGACATCTCAGGAGGGATTTTGTCCCACTCCTCTTTGCAGATCCTCTCCAAGTCATTAAGGTTTTGAGGCTATTTGCCAACTCAAACCTTTAGCTCCCTCCACAGATTTTCTATGGAATAAGATTTTCTATGGAATAAGGCGACTGGCTAGGCCATTCCAGGACCTTAATGTGCTTCTTCCTGAGCCACTCCTTTGTTGCCTTGGCTGTGTGTTTTGGGTCATTGTCATGCTGGAATACCCATAGATGACCCATTTTCAATGCCCTGGCTGAGGGAAGGAGGTTCTCACCCAAGATTTGACAGTACATGTCCCCGTCCATCGTCCTTTTTATGCGGTGCAGTTGTCCTGTCCCCTTAGCAGAAAAAACACCCCAAAGCATAATGTTTCCCTCTCCATATTTGATGGTGGGGATGGTGTTCTTGGAGTCATAGGCAGCATTTCTCCTCCTCCAAACACAGTGAGTTGAGTTGATGCCAAAGAGCTCAATTTTGGTCTCATCTAACTACAACACTTTCACCCAGTTCTCCTCTGAATCATTCATGATGTAAGATATCACATGAAAGAGAATTGAATTGCTCATGGGTACAGTTTTGTGTTCTTTAAGCATCTTTGTGTTTTGGGTTTTGAATGACAAGTCTGCTAAATGCTTTGTGAAGCTTGCATTTGTCATTTTTGCTGAGACTGTAAGAATCTCAGATGAACAACAGCACAGTATATTACACTGTCTCATAATTTATTTTACAAAAATAAAGCCAAAATGGAGGCCATGTATTCAAACCAAAGTTCACCTTATGATTTAATAGCTTGTAGATCCACCTTTAGCAGCAATAACTGTATGACTTTATCAGTCTCTCATATCATTGTGTAGGAATTTTGGTCCACTCTTCTTTACAATGTTGCTTCAGTTCATTTAGGTTTGCTGCCATTTGTTTATGCACAGCTGTCTTAATGAAAAAGACAAGTTTAATTTAGTCTTTATGTTATTTTTTTCCCAACCCTTTAAGTGGAATATAACCCTAGAATTTAAATAATATAGGAACAGTGGAGAGAATTAAAACCCCACATTAAATAGTCTTCATCCTACGGGACCACCATCAACTAGTCAGTACAGACCATAGAAACACTCACAATTGGGTTATTTTTAAGTAGTATGTTTAAAGAACATGGTATACCCACATAGAGTCTAACAATGTTTTCACTTGGGATATTTGCTATGTACTACTGACATTCTCACTTCAGCTGCTTCTTTCCATCATCTTATTTCCTCCCACACTTTCTCGAATGTTTCCTGCGCTGCATTATTATTTTGCATCTTTTCTCTCTCTCTCCCCTGCTCTTATTTCCTTTTATATTTTATACGTTTCTAAAATGTATCTGCTCTGCTCTCCAGCCTATACTTACATCTCTCCCGAGATTTTTTCGATTGAATTGCCATTGAAAGTGATCAGTCCTATGTTCATTGTAATGGCAAACTGGTAGAAAAATGATCTGCGCTGCCAGGATGGCGAATAAAAACTATAAGAGTTTATACCAGTTTAAAAAAAAAAAACATGGTATGTATGTTCCTCTCTTTTTTAAAACATGTCTTCATGACAATGAACTCATGCTTCTGAGATTCTGTGATGTATGTTGCTATATTCAAACTGTCCACAAGAGAGAGATGTTGATTGCTAAAAAGATGCATATATACAATATAGTTATAATATACCTGGATCACTTAATTCTGTTAATGAGCCTCAAAGTACCACAGCCTACTGGCTAATTCCAACATATAGTAGATCAGATATCATACTTTATTTTACAGAAGGTTTGCAATTCATGTAGCTCGTTCCATTAGATAGGATCTGGTAGCAGTCTTAAATTATTGCTAGAAGTAGACTTGACCCGTGAATGTGAAGATGTGGTATTTGCACAGCTCCAAGAAGGCTAGGACTGTATGTTCAAAGATGGTGGTAGTAAAAGTATCCTGGGACAGTGGGAGCTCGTGGTTTGGTAATAGGTTAATTAATGGGTGTTCTAGTGGGTGTATAGTAAGATTCCTTATTTCTTACTGTATTTGGGGATAGTGGAAGCTATGTGGGTTTGGCCAGAGGTTAATTAATGGGAGTTCTAGCGGGATAAAAAGTAAGCTTCTTTATTCCTCATGGTATTTAGGGAGAGTGAAAGCTAAGTGGGTTTGGCTAGAGTTTAATTAATAGGTGTTCTAGTGGGAAGAGTAATAAGCTTCCTTAAGAGTTTTTAAGATTAAGAATGAGGAAGAGAGCTAGATGTTCTGTGGAAGTGATGCAGCTCAGATAAAGTTTTGCAGGCATGAATTGTAAGAGGTGACATGGTTGGAGGAGAGCCTTGGTCCACTTGATTAAATAAACAATGCACCTTTTTTAACCCTTGCTTCCTTGAAGCCAGTTCCTGGCTCTGACTGCTTAATGCGTGGGTCTCTTAGCACAGCAAAACACCCTTGTTTTTCCATGGGATCAGACGGGGGATCTAGTTATGGTACCCCTGCTGATCTCCTGCAAAAACGAGGGACTCTCTCTGCGCTAAGTAGAGAGTGCCGGTCACCGACCAGATGGCTGTCTGCTTCCTATGGAAGCATGGCAGCTGTAGGTCAGAGCATAAACTGGCGTGTACTATCAAAAGTACACGCCAGTTTATCCTCATGCTAGGAACAACTAATATTTCACTTGTGATTCTATATTAGAAGCACAAGTGAAATATAACATTTAGTGATCATTTAATGAGGGAGGCAATGTAGGGAGGGGCTGAAGTTTTCACAAAATGTCTCATAAATGTAAAAAAAACTGATACATTAATTAATTACATAAAAATAAATAAAATAAACATAAAATAATATCAAATATTTTTATTACATTTTTTAAATTCTCATATTAGTGTAAATATACTATAACAATATATATTAATATATTATAATACTATGTAAATATTGTTGGGTTTCGATTATTTATATTTAATATCTACTACACTTTTATGTTCAATACTCCAGCTAAAATCTTGAGAATTGAACTGCTGAAATTTGGCAATTTCAGTCCAACTTCAGGGGGTTTGGTCCTTTATAGGATTTTGATGTCCTGATCTGTCCTGAGTTTGGCACAGATCGAGGCATACTGGGGGTTATGTATGAAAATTCACGCACTGCAAAGTGACATGAGTTTTGTAAAAAGGCACAATCGCCGTTTGTTATGTATAACGTCGACTGCGCCTTTTTTCATAGCTCCCAACACTTTGCAGTGCGGGAGAGAGACCTGTGCCAAACCGGAATTTGTCAGGCGTTTGCTTTTTACATAGGCGCACATGACGATAGTGCCACTATATAAGGCTATCAGCAGCGTGCTACTTTGGCCTTAAGTTTGAAATTCCCATCTAAATTTCCTGCAATGCTCTCTTTCATGAATAAAGCTCTAACTTTTGTTGACTTTTTATTGCAAAAATAAATATAATATTCAGCCAGCTATATTGCTGGCTAAACTTCATGGGAATCATAGTTATAGACTGGGTTTGTGGTGGCTTACACTACACTACTCAGTAATCTTTTTGTTATTGACTGCAGCTCATACAGTCATTACTGTCTGAACACCATAGGAATTGTAATCCTGCGGACTCTCATGATTATTAATGAAGAGCACTGATACTGTATTTCTGTATTTCCTCAGGAGTCAGCTGCATTTTATTACAACTTGGAACAATTGTTTCAGATGACAGATGACGTGAAACTCCGGTTACTCAAGTGGTGAGAGTCTTCAGAATAAGGCCACCTACCCATGGAACTGGTCCAATTTCATGTCCAGTTATCATGAAAAACAGGATTTTAATAGGTCCAGATAATTTGTCATTGTGATTTTAGTATTGCTTATTTATAGTATGTTGATTTCACTCTTTTGCATTTTGTATTACTGCTTTAGTCTTCCCTATCTTTTATTATTGCTAATTTGTACCATAATTGAGAGTATTGTCAGGTTAATCCTCCACTCACACGCTACGCCCCCTCTATTTCCTTCAGGTGGAATCCCGTCACCTATGCCGATGTGGTCAAGCTGCCCCAACAGCACCAGCAAGTAGCAAGATGTCCATTCATCCCCTCTCTCAGTCTTCATGTGCCCGACTATGAATTCTCACATTAGTGCACCACAATAGTCACTTCTATCCCTGCATTGCCATAGCAAAGGACGGCACTGTCCTCACCCCTATGTAGACACTATAATTACCAGAGACCATTTCTCATTGAGGCCTTTCGGTATATGTGGTGTCTGGTAAGTTCTTTCTTCCTCTTCTGCTATCTGGGGTCCACATCTGAATCGCTGTAAGACCTTACAAGTATTCTGTTACTTGTTACTATATTTTATATATTTCTTGTTACTTGGATCAGATTTAGACTTGCTATTGGGAACAAAATACAAGTACTAAAGAATTGTTCAGTTCGAATAACAATACATGATGTCAAATTTTCTTACATGAATATTTTACAGTGCAACCATCTTGGGCCCATAAAGAAAGTGCAGGGGCTAAATTCTAGTTTCAGTTAAACCCACTTGGGCCTGAGATCATAAAATAGAACGCTACTGCAGATGTATTTCATATTTCTGTGGGAGATGAATGTAAGACTAGTGCAACACTCTGGGGGCTATACGCTAAAAGGGGAATTGCAGGTGAACATTTCATCTCACCAGTGTAGCTATACATTGTGCATAGACAAACATGATGAGTTTGCTTAGCAGAGGAAACTAATCAGGTTTGTCCTTGCATAATGTCGAGCTAAACTGGTGGGAAGAAATATTCATCTCCCCTTATCTCACCTCATCTCAACTACAACTCACCTTTTAGTGAATTGCTCCCTCAGTGAATGGGATAATATTCTCATCTTTGTACCTTCATCTAAACTCACCTCTACAGTATTTTTTGATAAATTAGATAGATCTATTTCTAAACTATGTTAATTTACAAAAATCTAACGATTCTGACATCTTATGACAACCTACTGGCAATCAAGTAATCCCATACGCAGGGGTATTTTTAAGTTCAGAGGTCAACAAACTCAGATTCAAGTCAACAAAAATATAACTGAGAAAAAATGTGTCTGGGGTGTTTTCTGTTAATGACATCACCTCTGGCTTGACATGCAAATGAACATATTTTCAAATGGAATGTGTAATTTGCATATCAAGCCACAAGGTGATGTCATGAGCAGGTGACACCACAGACACATTTAAAATATAAATTTTGCTCATTTTATGCATTAGCGTGCAATTTTGCTAACATAATGTGGTTATTTATAAACATGGCACACACACAGACAGCGGCTAAGACTGTGCACCAATATATCAAAGAAATGCCTGACAGAAGAATGGAGTCTGCATAGCCTCTGTATGTCCATATTTATGGGTTATGCTAGCACTCAGTGAGTTAGCGCAGCTTATGTATGAATGAATTTAGGAGCGCATGATTAATATTGGAGAAACAATGGTTAGTGGAGATTATTTACCCCGCACTGTAATGTGTCAGGATGAATTTAAAAAAATGCAGTCACCGTTATAAATAACGAATGGAAATTATGCCTTTTTTAAAAATTTCCAACAATTTACAGTGTGTTTTTTTAAATAACTAATTATAGATAATTTTTCTTAATTTCTTATTCTCTACATTCACGTCATAATTAATGTTTATGTTTATAGAGTCTCTTTAATTCCATCTGGATATAAGCAGCAGTTTGCTCAATGGGTTCAGGTCATGTGATCCATAGACAGGGTTATTCAAAAATACAATTTCTTCCAGCTTTATGCAGGATACAGTTACAGTGAGATTCCCTTGTATCTGTGGGTTTCATTTGCCGATGCAGTTTGTTTATTTTGAAAGGATTTGGTAAGAAGGTGAGACACAAGTGGAATGGCTTTGACTTTAGCAGAAAGGCTTGGGACATGACAGGATTGAGTGTGGCATGGTTAGTCAAGAAAAAGACTAAATCATGGTTTTGGGAGACATGGTTTGTCACATGCCCCTGGTAAAGTTTCTATATAGGAAGCTAGCCAGGCGGTATGCCATGTTGCTATGTTGTACTCTACTGTAGAGCCTACAACTTTGTTCTGTATAATTGATAGGACAATGGAAGGGTTACATGGACATGGTCATCACTGGATTGATTCAAGGTTAAGAAAAAACAAAAGACATATAAATATCAGGTGAACTGGTCTGTGGGCAAATGGAGATAAAAGGAATTAAAAATGTATTGGAATGTGATACATATTACATATTTACATTTATGGAATTAGGGGAAGGAAATAAACCGATTGAGGGGAAACCGAGATAAGAGTACTAAAAATAAGCAAAAAAATAATTAT
Organism: Pelodytes ibericus; assembly: GCA_036172795.1. Taxonomy (NCBI): domain Eukaryota; kingdom Metazoa; phylum Chordata; class Amphibia; order Anura; family Pelodytidae; genus Pelodytes; species Pelodytes ibericus. The sequence continues at coordinate 90,275,642 of CM069858.1, read as the reverse complement.
GTGAATCCAGCTCAAACAGATAAAGCTAAAATAGCATGCCTCATGGGAAGGTAATAGAGTTTCCACCCAGCCAGGATGGTAAAACATTGGCTTGAAACCAATGTTAATTCAGTGGAGGCAATAGCATGCCCGGTATTTTTGTTGTTCACAAATTACAGAAAAGATATCTCCATTAGAATATCAGAGGTGCACAAACTCACCGAGACCAGACAGCACTACAATAGCCTATCCTGTAGGATAGTACCTACTCGGGAGGGCAACTCCGTTTTTTGCTTGCTTTCACCATTACAGAGGAAACCACTCCATTAGCATATCAGACTAATCCCACCCATAAGGCCAGTTCAGACCCAAAATGCATGGCTATTACCCTCTGCACGAGGAACACAGCAAACCACAGACATATGTTTCGGCCTACAATAGCCTCGTCAATGTGGTATGGTTGATGATCCACTAGGTGCCAGCAAGCTAGGGACCTATGGCTGTGGGCATACCCTGTTACCTATGGTGAGCAAAAAGGGGTGGGTGGGTGCACAAACTCACCGAGACCAGACAGCACTATAATAGCCTGTCTGTCCTGTAGGATAGTACCTAATCAGGAGGGCAACTCCATTGATTGCTTAACACTTAGTTTGTGCACCCACCCCCCTTTTTGTTCACCATAGATAACAGGGTATGCCCATAGCCATGCGTCCCTGGCTTGCTAGCACCTAGAGGTCATTGTAGGCCAAAACATACGTCTGTGGTTTGCTGTGTTCCTCGTGGAGAGGGTAATAGCCATGCATTTTGGGTCTGAACTGGCCTTATGGGTGGGATAAGTCTGATATGCTAATGGAGTGGTTTCCTCTGTAATGGTGAAAGCAAGCAAAAAACGGAGTTGCCCTCCCGAGTAGGTACTATCCTACAGGATAGGCTATTGTAGTGCTGTCTGGTCTCGGTGAGTTTGCCATACATTTTGCGTCTAGCCTGCCCTTATGGGTGGGATTAGTCTGATATGAAACATAGAAACATAGAATGTGTCGGCAGATAAGAACCATTCGGTCCATCTAGTCTGCCCAATTTTTTTTTTGAGTACTTTTATTAGTCCCCCGTTCCCGGTCTTATAGCTAGGATAGACTTGTGTCTATCCCACGCATGCTTAAAATCCTTGACTGTGTTTACCTCTACCGCTTCTGCTGGAAGGCTGAATGGAGTGGTTTCCTCTGTAATAGTGTAAGCAAGCAAAAAACTGAATTCCCCTACCGAGTAGGTACTATCCTACAGGACACGCTATTGTAATGCTGGCTGGTCTATGTGAGTTTGTGCACCCCCCTTTTTGCTCTCCATTAGAATATCAGACAGGCCCCATTTATAAAGGCAAGTGAAATCCAAAATACATGGCATGTCTCCTCTACTCTCTACTTTGTTAATGGCATAAGTTTGAACCACAATAAAAGGGGAAAAAAGCAATGATGAATGAGCGAGTATACAATTTCACATTTTATCTACCACAAGTAAGTTTGGGAAACCAGGTCTTTCCCAGATGACCAGAAAACATCTAAACTATTTGTATTCATTGTCCAAAAGCTAATTGTATTCTTTGTTAAACACAATTATGTCTGAGGATTGAAGAACATACCTTGCAGTGTGTAGTCTGGCTTTTATATGACAATTTTAAATCTTGTGCACCTGCCAGATATATTTTCTAAGTTCTCCCGTCTCTATCTTCAGCTCAAAAGTAGTGAGACAGTTTGAAACATTAATTGCACCTTATATTGCTTCTTCTGCCTGTCTGCAGTTGGCAGTCTCACTGGGCGAGACTTTCTGTAACGTAGAGAACCAAAGCACTGTATAAATAAGTCTGGAATCATACAGAACTTTATTAAACTTGCTGGAAAATGTGCTCTTATATATAATTGAAACTCTGTTGGCAACACACATTTAGTAACAACAGGCAAGATGTCAAGGACATTTCTCTTATAGGTAATACAGTTCAAAAACTATATTTCATAACATATTATTATGTATTTTAGTTGATAACTGTACAAAGGAACAAGGTTATAATGAAGTGGACAAATAGTAAATCGCACATAACATATGTAAGTACATACTGTAAATATATAAAATGTATATACCAATAAAGGAAAAGTAGAAAACCCTACTCTTGTAGACTTAATGGGATATTAGACATGATACTGCAAAATAACAGTAAATGGCCTTGAATTAATACCAGCAAAAGTAGAATTTCCTAAAGGAATAAAGTGCAATTCAACTGGAACGGGCACAGCAAAAATACTAGGTGTTAAAGCACTGGTACTGCAGTACAGGAATAATAGTGTTAAGAATTATATGCCGTTATTCCCGATTTCCGAATTATTAAAATGCTAGCAGACAGGGGGTGTGACATTTGGCCCCCCTGATGCCCTATTGAATAAAAAAAAACTGCCCTAGGTGAATGCAGGATGGCACCATGCCCTCAGTCACACACACAAAAAAATCAATGCTCCCCTGGGATCACAGGACTCTGTCAGCCAATCAGAAGCCTCCCTGTCGCAGCCCTACTATAGATTGGATTTAAGAGTAAAGTTTAAAGGCAATTGATGTAATTTGTATTGAATTTGCCTAAGTGACTTTGTTACTAAAGCCTCCCTGATCATCTGAACTCAAAATATCACAAACTTGTAGACTGTCTCGTAACCTTAAACTAGAGGTCTCTGCAGAGACATGGCTGGACATATGGGAAACAAAGGATAAGGGGAAAAAAGCAAGAAATAGTGTAGTACTGTGTATTACAGATACACTCACAAAAATAAATGCACTGAACCAGCTCTAGTGCAAAATAAATGTTTAAAAACAGGACGGGTTACCCCAACAGCCTCGTTGGTCCCAATATGTGTTGCTTCCAGTCATCCAGCTGGACCTGATGGTACAAGTGGTTAGTTGTCCGTCTATGGAGTCCAATTCTTCTAATCAGTCACAATAGGCACGGTCTGTTTGTGGAACAAATAAATACATTTCTCCAGGTAACCCTCCGTGTAATAGAATAAAATGCAGTGATTTCAAATTTCGTATAGACTAACACCCCATTTGATCTGGATAACCAGACTTCATCAGGAACTGGGTGAAAGATAACATATACACATTAACTACATTCTTATAAATAGTAATATAATCCCCTCCAGTCTTTTTGCATTAGATGAAACCATTGTGTGTCTTCGTGATTTGGTCTGCACACGTGTCCGCTTTCTTGCGGATCAACGTTTGGTACTCCATTTCACTTTGTGCATGCGTATTTCCGAATCACTCGCTAATCTGGAGTTTCGTTTCCTATGTTCATCAAATTTCAAATTTCGCATGTAATCATGGTCGAATTCATTCATAAAAAGGGTGTAATTTTGATACACATAATTTAGATTTAATTTTCACCATGTATCGTTTCAAATGAACAAATATATTCTGTAACACAGGCTATGTAGACTCTTCCTTAAAAATCCCTCTATTGTACAATTTCACAATGTATATACTAACAAAACCTACTGTGCAAAATGTTAGTTTAGGCTATGTATTTTAATATTTAATCCAATATAATCTTCTTTTACATTATTATTATTTTTGCAAAGAAGAAAATGTACTCTTTTAAGCAGTAGAATATACATCTTTCTAATTATATTTATATGCAATAATGATTTTAAGAAAACACACCATATCAAAATCATGATTCATACCAAATGGTATCATTGCACCTAACTTAAATATCCATACACCTTCTCTCTGTGCCACTTTTTTAATATGATCCCCACATCTCAAACCAATTTTTCCATGTTCTAATCCATAAAATAAAAAACTCTGCAAGCTGACAAAGGGACTGGTTGTACTGGATGCTTCGTGGATTTTGTTCTTATTCCATACATATGTTCCCCAAATTCTCCTCGATAATTTTTTGGAGCTTCCTGGCCTCCACATTGAAGCATTTACGCTACATTCTCAGTATCACAGGTGATGTTTGTCTTAATTTTTAATTCTTCTCCTGTCCTAGTGCTTTTAAAAGTTTACAATTTTCTTGGATTAAATGTACAATTATTGCAGTAAAAAACATTTATAAAATCCACAATCTCCCTGTTGTTTATGAATATTATCTTTCAGCACACCGGGGGCTAGAATGCTTTTTACATTTCTAGCTCTCTTAAAGATTACCTGTGGTTTGCTCAGGATAATGCCTTTAGGAATGGTGTCTTGTAATAGGATTGGAAAATATTTTTCAATCATTTTTTTAAGCTTGAAAATCTTGGGAATTGGGTTAAAAAAGCTATTTCTAGTTTCCTTTGGCTATCAGTATTTGGTTTTTGTTTATTCATCACTCAACTACTGTCAATAAGCTCAATTTTATAACTGTCAATTATAAACAATGTGTTTAATTTTCCCTAGCTGTATTCTATTATAATTATTTTCTAATAATTTGTTTTTAATCTTAGAGCATTGCACTTCAAAATCTGCTTCACTTGAACAGTTTCTTCACATACTTTCTCGCCCATGATCTGATCCACGTTGATCATGTGGGATTTATCCCGGGCCAAGATGCGGCAAATATTACTAGACGCTTAATTGATGTCACAGACTATGCTTATAGACACCAGATTCCCCTCCTGACCCTGTCATTGGATGCTGAAAAGGCGTTTGACAGGGTCAGGTGGAGTTATATGACAAAAACTCTGAGGGCATTTGGATTTACAGGCTGGATATATTCAGCAATCCTTGCTCTCTATCAGGCCCCTAGTGCTAGGGTAGTTGGAACAGGCTTATGCTCAGAATGGTTTGACCTACATAATGGAACACGACAGGGGTGCCCCTTGTCACCTGTGTTGTATGTGCTCTCCCTGGAACCGCTGGCCACGGTACTGAGACAAAATCAAAATATTTCGGGTCTACAAATTAATAACCAGGAAACCAAAATCTCATTATATGCAGATGATGTTGTAGTGTTTATTACAAAACCACTAACCTCCCTTCCGCATTTTATGACTGAAATTGAACAATATAGTGCTATTTCCAACTATAGGATTAATTGCGGTAAAACAGCTGTACAGGAATCACATATTGACCCCAATACTATAAAGGAGATCAGAGAAAAATATATGTTTGAGAATGTTAGAAAAACGTTTGATTACCTAGGTATCAAGATACCCAATAGAATTGAGAACATCATGGAAATAAACTTTGCGCATTTAATGAGTATTACTAACAAATTATTAAAAAAATGGAGACACACCAATCTGACATGGTGGGGCCGAATTAATGCTATATCATCTTATCTAATCCCCAAGTGGACCTACCTTTTCCGCATGGTTCCGCTAAAAATACCATATATATGGCTAGATATGATACACCGTAATCTCTCTAACTTCGTATGGAAAGGCAAAGTCCCCAGGATAAACTTCAGGTTATTAGGCAGGAAGACAAAAGAAGGAGGCATGGGGTTCCCCATAATAAAACAGCTATATGATGCTAGTAGGTTATACCATTTAATTAGAATGCAGGCGATATCGGCCAGGCAAGAGACGTGGTACCAGATAGAACTACAGCTATTGGGCATTAAGGAGTTCACAACAACAACCTGGTCAATAACAGATGATAAAATATTAAATCATATAAAAAATAAAAGCCTAGTCATAGATGGTATATTCCCCAGCTGGAGTTCCCTTAAAAAGAGAATGAGGATAAATAATAAGATATTTAAAGTACAGCAAATAAACCTCTTAGAGACTCTTTTGCAGGACCTCTCTTTAAGGGACTGGATAGATGCTGGTATACATAAAATAGGAGATCTATATGAAGGGGACCAGTTTATGACACTCCCAGACATAAGCAAAAAATACAATATATCTAACCCAAAGGTTTTTAGCTATTTAAGACTCAAAAGCTGCCTACAAAAACACATACAAGAAGTGAATACCCCATACCTAGCAAAACTTACAAAACTGACATCAGCTGATAATAATAAAAAATTGTTCTCTAGATCTCTTGAATGTATTAGGTCATTACAGAACATAGCACATCTCCCAATTCTCAATAAATGGGAAAAAGATACAGGACTTACAATCACAAGGGAAGATTGGGAACACTCTATCAGAGGAGTGCTGAGACAAGTGCATGATTTATCCTTGTTGGAAATGCATTACAAAATCCTTAATAGATGGTACCTAGTCCCCGTTAGAATAGCGCATATGTATCCTCATACCACAGGATTATGCTGGCGATGCCATCAGGCAGAAGGCACATATATTCATATTTGGTGGGGATGTACCAAAGTAAAAACCTATTGGAATAGAGTTCTGACTTTCCTAAAACAATTAGACGACATCACTATCCCCAATGACCCATACTCATTATTACTACATATCGGATGGCCAAAAATGAAAAAAAAAACACAAATAACTCTATTAATCCATACCTTAATAGCAGCAAAAAAGATAATAACTAGAGAGTGGAAACAATCAAGAAATCTGGAGATAAGACATTTTGAGAATCAATTGAGTTTTCAGATGAAAATGGAAAGATCTCTCTCCTATGCTTCCGACTCTCAAACAAAGCTACCACAGAGATGGTCAGAATGTATGGATAAATATAATAGAGCTAAATCCTGGATATAGAAGCAGAAAGAAGGGTGGAGTTGGACCGACCGGACTGCGGACGACTCCTCGCGACGGGTAGGTAGATCTATAACTGGTTGTTTCCGCACGCACCGCTCCCTCGGATATCTATGTTTGTTTGTCTTATCTTAGGTGAAATAACAGCTGGAAAGCGCAGGACATTACTTCATATAAATGTGATAGGTTAAACAATACAGTGTTAATATTTACTTATGAGAGCCTTTTGCTAGGTGACTTTCAGTATATATATGTATGTTCTTAAAAATCGCTTGTACTATTTGTATACTTTGTTTATATGTATTATGTCTTTTTCTTCTTTTGTTGTCCTTTTTTTTTTTTTATACTATGAAAACCAATAAAATAATACACCTTTAAGCCAGGCTGGGTGATGACAACTAGCCTGGTCAATAAATCTGTTACCATCTGTTGGTTTGAAGAAAGTCTTACTTTCTACATGATTTGGAACTGACTCTGTACTCTTTTCTTTTCTTGAAGGACAAATTATAATGATTTTGATTAATAAAACCAGTAAATGTATTACTAATGAACTGTGATCTCCATCCCAAATTAACAAAATATCATCTATGTATCTCCACCATAGGACCAAATTTGTGCCAAACTGGTTGTTATTCCAAATCCACCTATCCTCCCAATCACTCATATACAGATTTGCACAGCTTGGCACAAATTTGGTACCCATGGAGGTTCCCTTCAACTCTAAATAAAATTCACCTGGAAACAAAAAATAATTGTGAGGAAGAATGAAATTAATAGAATCCGAAAGAAATTGACTAAATTACGGATTCATTTCCTACCTCTCTGTAAGACCCCAGAGATCGTCAGAATGCTGAGTTCATGGTCAATAACTGCATAAAGTGAAGTTACGTCATAGGTGGCCAAAATGTAGATGTCCTTCCACTCAACATTCTCCACCGCCTTCATATCTTTAAGGTGAGAGGGTCTTCTTTACATAGAAGATAATTGTACATAATTGTCCACAAACTCTGACAGACTAGTGGTCAGAGAAGGACTACGCTGATAATCGGCCTTATCTGTGCCTTCTCCAGGTTTTTATGTGCTTGGGGAGATAATAAAAGATGGGGATGGATGGATATCTGGATATCTATCCCAAAAAAATAAAAAAATGAACAAAATCCTCCCTTCCCATTATAATTACCAGAGCTGGTAGCCTGCTTAATTGCGCTAAACCTAAAATTAATTGATCGGGGACTTACTAAAGGTCTCTGGCCAATTAATAAATATACCCCCTCCCATGCATGAAATTTATAATTTACTTTATTTGCACAGCAACCGGAAGAGATGCAGAGTCAGTGAGTAAAAAATATTGCATTGAGGCTTTACCAAACATTTAGTCATGATTAAAACAAATTGGTTAACATGAGGACAACGTCCATCTACCAAGACTCTGTCGCATTGTTTGTCCAAAGTTTCACTTTAGATTTCTGTAAGTTTTCGCTGGCTTTGCAGGTCAATACTTCCAACTAACACGTTTTGACCTGTCAGTGGTCTTCTTCAGGTTGTCAACCCTGAGAACAACCACTAAAAGGTTAAAAAGCTTATCGAAATCGAAACTGTCGCTACAAAGCCTTGGCAGACGAATGCAGTTCCTCAGGTTCCTCTTCAGTTTAATAGTATTTGTTCTTAACCATTCACGTTTAACCATTTATTTTAATTCTGGCTGAATGTTTGCTACAGCCTTAATAAAATATTTTATATTGGAAATATTTTATATTGGAAAACAGACTCTGCACCTTTTGCTTCAGCTGTAATCACATCCAAGCACCACCATATGGATTAACCATTTAAGGCGTTGCTTGTTGCTACACATTTAATGGAGCTGTGTATGTGTCTATCCAATGCCTTAGGCAAGCCCATGGAATATTATTTAAGTGTGGATGGGGGTTTTGGGCCACTTGCCCTGGCCCCCCTTATGTATTAGAGGTCCCAAGGGGCCATTTGGGGAGACCTGGGACCTGGTTTTAAAAGGGGGAATGTTTAATTAAAGAATAAAAATGTTTTTATTATTTTGTATGCAACTCGCCACCTGTAAAGGAGGCAGGTTACGGGAGGAGGGTTGGACAGCACAATAAAACTCACTTCCCAATTCAAACTCCCTTTGGTTTTTAGTGAATAGTAATTTTTCTTGCTTTTCACTAAAGGGAGTTCAAGATAGGAGACTAAGATGGACTAAGTGACATTGAATTTGTGTTAGTAAATAGCATGAGTTGGTAGACTTAGGAGGTGTCCCAAGTCAATCTCCTCACACTGTCACAAAGTGGAACATTTGGGAGGCATGCATACAGATGTATTATTTTTAACAGTAGATGAGCCTTCTTGCAAGGGCATTGCTAGACAGCATAGGACCCTCCCCATCACGTGCATCATGACCACTCTTCCATATTAATTATACTGCTGGAGGCAATGCCAGGTTGCCAGTCATCAGTGCCCCGTGGGACAGAGCAAGAAGTCTGTAAGTATAATAGCACTATTTAGGGCAACTTTAAGGCAGTTTCCCTACCCTTTTATGCTAACGAATCTCTCTAAAAATGGTCTGCTTATAGTTCTATGTAATTGTCCTTAACCTTGTTCTCCAAAAAATGGTTTGGGCCTCTCACTTTTGAAACTACTCTATAGTTACATTAACATACTTGTAGAGGTATACATTTCCAAGGATGATATCAACACAGTTTGAGTAATTGCTGAAAAGATTATTCTTTTAGTGAATGAACTTTGAAACATCGACTGCTAAACCAATTTTAAATAAGATAAACATTCATACTTTCTGTGCAAAAGCACCCAGAAGTACAATGCTATGGACTGACGTATGTACTCTGGCTCTGGAACAGTTAAAAAATTGTGTCATTAAGATGGTCACATCATTACTTGAACCCGCTATATAATTTACTTTTTTTATTTTTTATTAGGTGAGAATACCAAGTCCCAGTATCAGATTGCAGTGCTAAGCTTTATTTTCCACACTGTTAAACACTTTAGACTATAAAAGCCCACCCCTGTGACACTTTTACTTGTAAGTTCTGAGTAAGTCAAAGGCGATATTTCTTGTAAGAGATTTGTATGAGCTGTATTTCTTGGATCGCTATGATGAATATTATTTATGTCATATGTAACACAGTTTACAGGCATGTCTTTTGTAGGCTAATTATAAAGTTGTAAAAGCTATAAAAAAAACTTTTAAAAAGTCCATGAAAATATAACTACATTTCTGCTACCTCGATGATGTCCTCACACTGTAAAGAGAATAGTGCATTTAAACAACTATATTGTAACACCCTTACCTGATCCTCATCACACTGCTCCCCATGTTCGTTGTGATCAAACTCACTTAACTGCATTCAGCTCCCGTCTATGTCCCGCGATGCCCATCTTTCCATAGTCTGGAAACCAACAAAATGGTGTCACCCAATGTGCATGCTCGATCGACGAAACTGACAGATTACAGAATATCAATGCCCAGTGATTGGTTACACACCCCTGGCTGGTGATTGGCACCAGTTTTGTATTTAAACTCCTCACTTACATTTTAGGCATTGCTTTTAATAGGTCATTCGGTGCCTGTTATTAGTTCCCTGGCGATTCTTTATCCCTATCCCTCAATATCCCACCCTCCACCCCACCCTATGAGCTCGAATCCCGGACTGGCCCTGGCCGCAAATTTATTCTATCTACTCCTGAGGGTACGTTTGTAGCCATTTACCCCATAATAGTACATATCTGTCTCTTTTATTATGAGCATAATAATATCCCCTTTCCATCTGGCTCTGGTGCTTAATTTGATTGATTACTGCTTTAATATTAACTGTCTCTTGTTTCAACCATCTTCTTGCCATCGCTATTTTAGTGGCCAGCAGGCACTGGAGAGCAATGTATCTATGTTCTTTCTTTTTAAGCATCGAAAGCTCTATGTGTAATAATGCTCTTGCTTGAGTGGGTGAGATTGTTGTCCCAGTAAGATCAGAAATAATGGCAAAAACCTTATTCCAGGTTTCCCTAATTTCCTCACATCCCCACCATATATGCATATATGTTCCCTGAGCTTCCCTACATCTCCAGCATATTGGGGAGGACATAGGGCTGAATCTAGAAATTCTCACCGGGACCCAATACCATCTAAGAGACACCTTACAATGTAATTCCACCAAATTCATACATTTTACAGATTTTCCAATACTATTCCATCCTTCCAGCCATAGGTCGCTATCGATGGTCATATTCAGATCTTTTTGCCAAGCGCTAAGAGCAGGGTTTTTTATAGGGGGCTCCAATTTTCCCATTATGTGGTACCATTTTCCTATACTTCTTTTAATGGGGAGATTGTTTAGCAGCTCTATAATTGGTTTTTTTATGCTGTTTGCCCCCCATTGATACAGGTGTGCTCTCATATATTGTATTATTCTAACCAGCGGGAACCATTCTTGTGGTTTAAGGTCAAATTCATTAATTAGCTGAGGAATTGGTTTTGGTCCCCTAGGGGTAAACAGATCTTTTATTCTATATTTCTCAACATCTCCCCATCTTCTCAGGTCAAGCTGAGAAATATTACCCGCTACAGAGCTTAGTGGTGAGGACCATATCAGTTTGTCTTTCAATCCTATTCTCCTCTTAAACCCTATCCAAAAATCCATACAGTTTCTCGTCGTAACTGCCATATTTCCCTCTTTAAACTCCCCCACTCTTTTTTGATAATACCATAATATATTCTCTAGGTTAGACATTCCAATAAGTTCCTGTTCTATATAGTACCAATCTTGTGTTTTACTATGGGTGTATTGCATCTTGGTTGTGTGAACTATCATGCTGGCTAGGGAGTATCTTTCCAGGCTTGGGACACTGAATCCTCCCTCTTTATGATTTGTACATAACAATTTCCTGGAGATCCTAGGTTTCTTATTTAGCCAAATAAATAAATCTATCTCCCTCTGGAACTGTTTAATCATCCCCATCGGCAGTATAAACGGCAGCATTCTCATTAGATACAGCCATTTAGGGATGACGTAAGATCTTACTACATTCATTCTACCCATCCATGAAACAAATAGCCCTTTCCATTCCTGCATTTTCCTGGAGAGCTCATTATGTAAAGGTACATAATTGATCTTCAAGATCTGCCGTAGGTCTCTCGGGATTATAATACCTAGATATTCCAGGCTCTCACTCCATTGAAAGTCATAATTTCTCCTTAGGGTGTCTGCTTCTTGTTCTAGGTTAGCAATCAACATCGCCTGGGATTTTTTAATATTGAGTCTATAGTTCGATAATACTCCATATTCCCTTATCTCTGTCATCAGTGGGGCCAAAGAGGTGATTGGATCATATAATGACACCAAGATGTCATCGGCGTATAAGCTCAACTTGTTCTCTAGTTCTCCAATCTTAATACCTTTGATACTGGGGTTGTTACGTATCCTGGCCGCCAGTGGCTCCAACGATAGAACATATAACAGTGGGGCCAGTGGGCATCCCTGTCTGGTGCCGTTATTTATGCGGAACCAGTCAGATTGGAATCCCTGTCCTGACACTCTTGCCACTGGTAGGGTGTACAAGGCCATGACAGAGCCGATGAACCCCTCTCCTATGCCAAAGGCTCTAAGGGCCTCGGAGAGAATGTCAAAGGCCTTTTCCGCATCCAGCGATAAAAAAAGAGATGGAATATTTCCCGAAGAGGCATAATCCACCAAGTCAATTACCTTTCTGGAGTTATCACAAGACAATCTCCCCGTAACAAAGCCAGATTGATCTTGATGAATAAGAGTTGCACAGAACATTTTGAGTCTATTAGCTAAAACAGCTGAATAAATCTTGGTGTCTGTGTTGATCAGGGAGATAGGTCTATAGTTTGTTATTTTTGTGGCATCTTTCCCTGGTTTTGGTATGGGCATTATTGTTGCTCTTAACATGTCTTCCGGAAACTTTCCCCTCTCTCGGATTTCATTAAAGGTGTCCATAAGATATGGAGTTAGAAATTCCGCCAATTTTTTATAAAAGATTGCAGGAAACCCATCTGGGCCAGGGGCCTTGCGAGATTTCAATGATTTTATTACGTATCCTATCTCTTCTACTTCAAATGTGGCCTCTAGTTGGGCTTTCTGTTCTACACTCAGGGTCGCCAGTCTAGATCCCCTCATATATTCTTTAATCAATTCTATATCCTGGACTTGGTTTGGGATGTTATAAAGGTTGGCATAGAAATCTCCGAATGCCTTTCCCATTGATTCTGGGCTGAGAAATTGTTTACCTCCCTCCTCTATACTAAACGTCCTTGAGAGCATATTACGTTTTTTCAGTTGGTTAGTGAGCATTTTATTAGCCCGATTACCAAGATAATAGGCTTTTTGTTTCAGTTTAAGAATATTTCTATTAACTTTATTTATTTGTATCTCCTCTATTTCTTTCCTAACCCTATTAATTTCTTTGGTTATTTGGACATCTGGTGAGTCCATATTTCTTTTCTTTAGTTTACTCAGACTGATAAACCTGTCTGACAGTTTTTTATTATTTTTCTTCCTATAATAAGCTTCCTTCTTAATAAAATAGCCCCTAATAACGCATTTATATGCCCCCCAGACACTGCCCATACTTATCTCTGAATCTAGATTTTCCTGGTAGTATGTTTTAGATGTCTCAATTAGTTCGTCTATGTCCTCTTTAGTTGCCAGGAAGGACTCCTTCATGATCAGACCATGCGACATTTTCTACAGCAATCTTCCCACAGTCTTTAATAATATCAGCTTTAGTTAGCATAATATCAATCCTTGAAAAGGATTGATGTCTGTGAGAAAAGAATGTGAATTCTCTGTCCTCAGGTCTGATTGTTCTCCATAGGTCGTATAGAGAAAATGTACCCAGAATATTCTGAAAGGCCTTTGCCATACTCGTCTGTCTCCCATTGTACCTGGGGTGTCCTAAATAAGTTCTATAAATTTTGTTGTCCGCAACACAGTTAAAATCACCCATACACAAGAATGTACCCTGAAGATATTTCTGGGTTTCCTGGAGCACCCTATTCAAAAACCGAGTCTGTCCTACATTTGGAGCATATATATTCAGAATAGAAAAAACCCTATCTTCGATTCTACATATCACCAGTGAATATCTCCCCATATTATCGCTTAGATTGTAAATTAGTTCAAATTTAATTTTTTTTGAGATCAGAATGGCCACCCCACACCTCTTTTGTGACATGAGGGAGGAGTGCCCTATTATGGAGTATCTTTTGTTATTCAATCTGGTTACATCCTTACTAATCAAGTGGGTTTCCTGTATACAACAGATGTCAATACGCTGATTATACATGAAGTCATTAAGTAATGCTCGCTTTTGTGGCGTATTAAGTCCCTGTGTATTCAGGGTGGCCACCCTCAGATATTTATCCATCCCAATAGCGTAACCCGTCGCCTGTCCGAGATTCGAGCTCCCCCCACCCCCCCACTCCCAATCCCACACCCATAATCCCTACAAGGGATTAACACCATACAAAAAACAAACATGAGGTGATACGAATATATCCTCGCCAACAACTCTTCTATAAGAGATTTCCCCCCTTTCAGGAGCGGGACTCCGGGAGCAGCATATATATTTATAATCAATAGGTAAAAATAAACAATCAACCATAACTGGAATTGAATTAGTTGAAAACCCAGCTTACTATCTAGACTAGCACACAGAAATAGGAAATCAGCGGGACATAAAAAAGGGGGAAAAAAAAAAACATACGCACACAAACATCTTAAATTTATATCCATCACGTGCATTGTGCTTCAAAATTCATTATCCACATAAGGGAAAAAAGGATATTATTTTATAACTTAAATTATTTTCTTAAATACTTCTATACATTCTTAGGTTTTATGTGCAGCAAGTGCATATGTGCTTCTAATAAATTCATAATAAAATAAAATAAAAAAAGAATAAAAAAACAAAAACAAAAAAAATATATTATAGTTCCCTGGCGATTCTTGTGTTATTGACTCCTGTATTCCTGACCCAGATTGCCTGACCATTCGTGATCCTGAGTGTACCAGACCCTTGGCTTTTCCCTTGTGTATTTTGTTTTCTGTTATCCTGACCTTGGCTTCCATTCTGATTCCTGTTATTGGTGCCTCAGTTCCAGTGGCTGTGTGTTCAGCTGTCCTATCCTCAGAACCAGTGGCTGTGTGTATCCAGTGTTCCTGAACTAGTACAGTTGTTCGTTCTATCACCCTGAACTCCAGTACCAGTGATTGTGGATATTATGTGCCTTAGAACCAGTGGGCTGTGTGATTTTCAAGTCTTCAATACCAGTAGCTGTATATTATCCAGTGTTCCAGAACCAGTACAGCTATATGCTCCAAGTTCTTATTTCTCAGAACCAGTGGATATGTGTTATTTCATATCCCATCTTCCGGTAACATCGGTCACTAGTACTTCTTTAACCAGTGTTCAGAGAGAGGTAGGGGTGCAGCTATTTACCTTTTCAGCAGTGTCCGCGGCTCAACCAAGGATATCTCTGATTTGCAACGAAGACCTCCTACTATCTCTCAAAGACCTGGTGACTGGTTGTACAAGCAGATCTAAAGTGCGTAAATCAGGGCCTGCATAATGGATCCTAAAATCTGATCCCACTACAGTTAAATTTATCTTTCATGAAAAAGTGTTAACCTTAGTCTTACACAGGGTACTCTAAATGTTGTTATAAAGCCTGTCCTTAGATTGACCCTACTTCACACTTACAACATGCCCATGAGGTATACCAGAAACACTGTAGCGTAGACTCCAGGATCTAGTGACACTCAGCCACAAGTAAGTATAAGAAAATAGAACATGGTAGGTCCTACCCTTCGCATCCTACATTCTTTGGCTAGAACAACCTCCCTCACTACTTACCCATTCCCGCTAACACCTTTGAGAGGAAATTATTAGATTTTGCTAAGTCATGACGTAAAGTCATGATTTATAAATACACGGAGGCGAGTATTATGCATAACTCTCTCTTTATTCCCTCAGCAGCAAAGAAAAAAAATTAACATACATTTTTTTAAAACCAATCAAAATTCAAGGACCATAATCCCCTTCTCCAACTCCTATAAAGTCCCAATCCAGGAAATGATCCTCCTCTTTCTTTGATGTAAACGTATAGAATTAAAACTTCTCAACTGGAAACTGGAAAACCGCCAATAATCCAAGATGCCAAACAATTCTTCAACTTGGACTGTAGAAAGACTCCTTTCGATCCATCAAGCTGAAAACAGAAAATAAACAAAAGCTCATAGTTTTCATGAAACCATAATTTGATCATCATATCATCAGTACCGCTAATGAAAATAACTTCATATCTTAGGGTAGGGTAACACAATACCGGGTGGGTATAATACTCGCCTCCGTGTATTTATAAATCATGACTTTATGTCATGACTTAGCAAAATCTAATAATTTATAAATACACGGAGGCTCATATTATGCAAGTTTAAAGCTCACCAATAACAGTTGATGCAATATGAGAAATAGGACGAAAATAAAATACTCTAAACGTAGATACTCTAGACCAATCTGCCGGTTTCATAACATCCTCCAATCTACAGCCTAAAGCGAAAGCTCTCGAGGCCATAGCCCCTCTAGCTGAATGTGGGCCAAATATGTTAGTATCTAAACCTGATACCGAAAGAATCCATCTGATCCACCTAGCTAAAGAAACAGTAGAGACTGGAGTATGTGGCTTACGCAGCGCTAAAAATAAATCTTGACGAACAGCCGTACGCCATGGAGCAGTTCTATGCTCGTTTTCCTTGAGACATAACACAGGACAAAGTTGTGGTTCTGCTGGAAAAGCAGGATAAAACACAGATTTAACGGCTGTTTTTGTGCGTCTGGAAATGTCAAATATCACTCTGATAGAAATCAGTTCCCAAGTGTGTGCAAACCTGTGTAACCTTCACCCTACCTCCATGATGGAATCGGGTACAATCAACATTGGACTCACCATAAGGACGTCGCTGTTGGAAAGCGCCTCTGAATCCACGAGGTTGCCATCCTCTGCCTCTTTGTGGGAAGAAGGTGGGAGCTGCAGCTCTAGGTTACTGGAATTGTTGGAGGCCTCTGGATCCTCTAACGGGACCCATGAAAGAACGGCAGGCCAGACGGTCTCTGTGTCTGCCGGCCCCAGCGAAAACCTTCGGAATTGACTGAGCCTTGTCAAAGGCTGTAAATGTCTGAACGAAGGACCCTAAATCCTTAACGAAGGTGTCTCCGAACAGGAGCCCGTTAGCTTTAGGGCCCGGCTCTGTACGAGCCATGTCAATGAGCTTAGGCTCTATCTTGAGGAGGATGGCCTTCCTACGCTCTGAGGCCACTGCAGTATTGGCGTTACCAATAAAGCATATGGCCCGTTGAGCCCAGCCCCTTAAAGTATTAGGGTCGATAGCCGTACCCTCCTCCAAGGCTGTTTCAGCCAACTCAAATATCTTGGCCAGAGGCCCCATAGTGTCCAGGATCCTGTCCTGACAATTTCTCAGAGAGTAATCCAGACCCTTCCTGGACTTCCATCCTGACCTGGACAGAAATTGGGCCACTTTAGGATCCACCTCAGGTGTTTTACACTCTGCATCAGGGACATTAGGCCTAGGGCATTCTGCCCTCAGTTTCTCTCTGGTCTGTTTATCCACACCCTTGCGTACTCTGGACGCAATATAGTCTGCCACATGTACTGAGGGAGACCACTGAGAAGATCTGGGGTGTTGCAGACTCTCGGGGTCAAATAGTGGGTTACCACTTGGGTCCAGTATACAACCCTCTGGGCGGCTAGTCTCCATCTGAACTGGGTACCCAGTATCAGAATCATCAGGTGACCTATCGCCTAATCCCAGTACGTCTGTCTCAGACTCAGCCGAGTCGTAAGCACCCTCCTCCGAATCGGACTCAGAGTCCTTGTCCATCAAGTCTTTAGTCTTTTTCCAAGACCTCACCAATTTCGCCTGGTGGAAGGCTCTCTTGCGCGGTAACGCGCCCTCTGTGACATGCTGCATCATGTCCGCAGGAGTACTTGAGGAGTGCTTAACTTTTCTAAGGGCCTTACGGCCATCACCAGAACCAACAGGGTTCTCAGAACCAGGAATGGGAATTGCAGATGTCTGTGCAGCCATCAGGGCTGAAGTGATGGTGGTAGCCAAGTTAGCAGACACTGCACCCATAGTTGATTGCACTGCTCTATTAACTGAGCATGTCATTGTGGCATCTAAAAGAGATTGAAACTCTTGGGAACTAGGGGCAGCTGGGGTGTACCCAACAAGATATTCAGAGTTGATCTGGCCCTGTTGAGGGACATCTCTCCCCACATCCCTATCAGATTTCATATTGCAAACAAGTATATGTCAAAATATATAAAATATAGATATCTCACACTTGCTGAAGCATAAACCGATTGTCTCCTGCCGATTTTAACATGTACTGAAGTTTAAAATGGCGGCCGCGACTATAAACACGGTGAAACCCCGTTTAGGCTACACCAAAATGGCGTCAGCGTTGAATCCTTATGTAAAACTGAAATGGACACCGAAAAAATGGCCGCCACGTACAAACCGCGCATGCGCGAGGGTGAAATCTCACAACATAGATAAACCGACAGTTAGGGATCGGTTACAATAGCTATACCACGAAAAAAACGAAAAAACGAATGTTAAGCCTAAATACAGCTAGTAAACGAACTAGGCAAGAGAAAGTGAAAGAAAAGAAAAATGGCCAGAAAGGCCAGGACAAACGGAGAATGATCTGGGGATAATATAAAGATAATATAACAATCCCAGACCACCAATATTACAAATATAACTTAAAACATCTAATAAAATAAAACCTGGTCCTTAATCTATGAATAAAGGTTAAGGACTAACACAATACAGTATAATACCAAGCACAATTATCAAATTGAAAAGGTACTTATCTGAGGGAGCAGCAAAGAAAGAGGAGGATCATTTCCTGGATTGGGACTTTATAGGAGTTGGAGAAGGGGATTATGGTCCTTGAATTTTGATTGGTTTGAAAAAAGTTTATGTTAATTTTTATTCTTTGCTGCTGAGGGAATAAAGAAAGAGTTATGCATAATATGAGCCTCCGTGTATTTATAAATCCAGATTTCCCCCCGGGAACACACGCAAAAGGTCTGGCAAATATACATGCACAAACAGTCCTCCATCTGAAGGACATATTGGGCCCTCAGGGACTGTTCCCCCTCACAACCCTATTGGACACACTGCCTTCCTTAATGGATGCCTTTAATTACTTACAGATTATGCACTGTGTGAAGGGTTTACCCCAATTACATAACCAACAGAGAGAACTAACATGGTTTGAATTCTTAGGCTGTTCAACTGCCTTGGTGACACATGGTATCTCTAGGTTATACTGCAACCTGATTTCACCTGATAAGATGAGACCACCCGCCTTCATAGGTAAGTGGGAAGATGTTTCTCCATTGCTATGCAATATTAGGAAAGTGCCCTTCAGCATATATACAGACTTACTAGGTTTATCTGTTTTATGTATGGATGAACACTTATTAAATATATTATATTTCAATCTGACCATATAGCATTTCAATTTCTTTCACTTTTTCTTAGAACCTAACTTAAAAATATATTTTTTAAGCAAACCCTGACCAGGTCACCATTAACGTGAAAATGAATTACATTTGTTCATGTATATTAAACTTAACTAAAATAAAAACGTAATGTATTCATTAAAATGTTAATATCTGTATTATAAATATAATTAATTTATTCACAATTTTTTTTGTCTTTGCAACTTCTACTTACCTTAATACTCCGCTCTGTTTGTATATATCTTCCTCAAACAATGGCTGGACATACAAATATGTGTATGGAATCAAAAGTAGGTGGAGTTACATAGGACCAGTACACCTAATGCCCCACTAAAATTTAACACCATGAATGTAAATGTCAAGTGGGATGGACAATTTAAAAAAATGATCCTATTACATTCTGATTATTATGGCATTAAAAAAAACAACAGTTTGTACACTAAATGAGAAAGAGGAATTTCAGTTAAACACACACATAAAAAATCCCCCCAAATTTTCTTGAAGAGGTTAACAGTGTTAAAGAAGACACATACCTAGGATGTTACACATTAGTCAATGCAATGTAGGTCAGCCGAGGTAAGAAGAACATTTCGTTGCATTGTGTTATGACAAACGTGGTAGGTTCCTTCTGCAGGAAACGTTTCAGTTTGCATGTCTACTTTTCTTGTAGGTTTCCAGCAACTTTGCTCAGAACTGTAGCCAACCAAATTTATTGTGTTACAACAAACAATTCCTTCCAGTCCAAATTAGTTTCAACCTGTGATATTTAAGCAATGAGTACATTTGAAGGATTTATATGATGCCGATGAACAGTAGGAATATATAAGCAATAACCAATAAATATATATAATTTATGTATATGATGGCAACATATGGCAGCAGTAATTGTATATGCAAGGCATTATACCAATAGAACTATCTAAATGATGTATAGAATAACAATGAGCAGTAAATGCATACATTTTTTTATGATGTCAATGATCAGTAAATGCATCAACTTTTTATATGATGCTAATGAGCAGTAAATGCCTAATATTTTCATATGAGACCAATAAGGAGTAAATACATAATCCTTTTATATCATGTCAATAAGCATTAAAGACATAATTATACTAATTATAGCTGGACTGGGAGAGCTCCTCCCTGCTGCTTCCTCGTGTCCCCTCTGGTAGGTGTCGCAGTACATGCAGTGCTCAAGTCATCACGCTCTGTTGTCGGATTTTGGTATTGGTCACTGAGAGCCTTGTGCTCTCAGGACTAGCTCCCACCATGCTGACATGTTTGCACTTGCCCTGCAACCATACTGCATAAACAGGACGTGCTTCTGAACCCATTTGCACAAAAAAAGCATTACCATTGCTCCCATATTGCAGCCACAGGAATTGCAACTGGAACCAAATAAAAAAAATGATCACACATATAAATACAAAATATAATTTCCATCCTCTCACACACTTTGCATGACAATCACACACATACACACATTAAGATTGCACTACATCCCCAAGACCTGCTGATTTACATCTTCCTCTCCCACCTAGTTGAATCTGCAACCCAGGATGTCATGTGATAATTTTGGAAGTGCTGTAGTAGGGGGCAGGACAGGTCTCCTTTGCAGATGTCTGGCACAGAAATAAGCCCTCATGTTGTGCTTGGCATGTTCATGTTGGCACTGTGCTTAGTTGCTCAGGCACCACCATTCCTGTTTATCACCCACGCAGTCCCAGTTGAATTTGAGGGAGGCATTGTGGGTCTGTAAACAGCTTGCCTGCAACATCTTTGTCCCAAAATAGCTTGTCTGTGCCATCTTTTCTCCAAAAAAGTGCCTGTGCCATCATTATCCCCATATAGCTGCCTGTGCTATCATTATCCCTATATAGCTGCCTGTGCCATATTTTTCTCCACACAATTAAAGATGCCATATTTGTCACCAAACAGCTGCCTTTGCCATCTTTGTCCCAATACAGCTGCCTTTGCCATCTTTGTCCCAGTAGAGCTGCCTGTGCCATCTTTGTCCCTGTACAGTTGCCTTTGCCATCTTGTTCTCAATGCAACTGCCTGTGCCATCCTGATCTCTCTACAACTGCATTTGCCACCTTTATCCAATATAGCTGCCTGGCTTTGTGGTTGGGGAAGGAGGTAAAGGCAGTGCTAGTGTTTCCCCCAAACAGCTTTTCAGTAACATATTTGCCCCCAAACAACTTACAAGTGCCATCTACTGCTCCAAACAGCTTGCCTTTGAAATATTTGTCCCCAAACAGCTTGTCTGCCTTTGACATCTTTATCCCCATATAGCTGCATTTTCCATTTTTGTCCTAGTACAGCTGCCTGTGCCATCTTTATACCCATGCAGTTGCCTGTGCCATCTTTATCCCCATGCAGCTGCCTGTGCCAACTTTGTCCCGATGCAGCTGGTCAGCAATGGAGGCGCAGCTCAAGGGGTTAATTCTCTGCCCCCTTTTGATCTTGACCTTTTTAAAAAAATAAATAAAAGTCTTCAATTTTAGCGCAGGCTATTATGTAAAAGAGGGTCATGGTTCCTTTTCTCCCTCCCACTGTGACACAACTACCAGAAACTCAGGGCTAAAGCATGCATCGTAATTCAGGTAACGGACGCAAGACTTGGGCTTTAGCCACAGTAGCCCACCCTTAGCAACGCCTGTCAGTACATATCCTTCTCTCTAAATGTATTAAATGTTGTTTAGTCAGTTAATTAAAGCAAGAAAAGCAGTTATTTTCCCCGAACCTAATAAATGATTGAATTAAAGACATTTGAGACAGTAAGTAACAAGCTGGTAAAGCATTGTTTTCTAAAAGGAACTCCTTGTTCTCAGCTTTTTGTTTCCAAATAAAAATATTTTCATTATAGTCAAATAAATTGAATTTTCAGAATATTTTTAAATAATAATTTAACATATCACAAACAAAATGTACATCAAGAAACAAAAGATGGATTACAGTTCACGGCTGTCAGCTGCAAAAAGTTACTCTTATTGCCTTGCAATAAAATATTTTCTTTTAGTTCTTTGTTAACTGTGTCATTTCCCCACACACACAAAACAGATGACCAAATCTAATTACCATAAACCTGGTACCAGTATTAAAAATATAAATAAAACCTTAAAACAATTAACAAATCTACTTTCCTTGTGTATGAAACAAAATAATAAAATTCTTTTAAGACTTTTCACATTTAGCAGGTAAAATATTATGGGTTTTGTTCATGAAAGTAAGAATGGCAGGGAATTGAAAAGACATTTTTAAACTTTAGGCCAAAGTAGCTGAATCGAAGAAATTTTCCAACTCTGCTACTTTGGCTCTCTTCTCAATTCCCTGCAATTCTATCTTTTAGAAATAAATCCAGTATGCTTATTGATTTGATATTGCCTTTTTTTAATGTAATATTATTTGGGCTATTACATTTTTGAACCATATTCTTTATATGTAAATCCAAGCAAATTAAAGTCGAGGGGCAGAAAAATAGCTACAAAAAAAACAACTTACTTATTACTTTATTTAATAGAGTATATACACAAAATGGACAATAGTATTGAGACACCTGACATTTATACCAACAGGGACTTTTCATTCTAAATACATAGACATCAATACATAGTTGCCCCCCCCCCTTTATTTGCAGCTATACTAACTTCCTCTCTTCTGGGAAGGCTTTCCACATGATTTGGGAGTGTTTCTGTCGGAATTTCTGCCTAGACGCAATCGCCATTTCAGTTCATCCCAAAGGTGTTCAGCGGGATTGACATCATGGCTCTGTGTGGGCCAGTCAAGTTCTTGCACACCAAACTCAGTCTGACATATATTTATGGACCTTGCTTTGTGCACTGGAGCACAGCCCTGCTGAAATAGGAAAAGTCCTTCCCCAAATTGTTCCCACAAAGTTGGAAGCATCGATGTGTCCAAAATGTCTTGGTGTAATGAAGCATTAAGATTCCCCTTCATTGGAAGTAAGGGTCCTAATCGAACACGTGAAAAACACCCCATACCAATATCCCTCCTCCACCAAACTTTACAGTTGACACAATGCAGTTGGGGAGGAAATGTTCTCCATCAGACTGCTAAACGTGAAGACTCCACAGAAAATGTTTCCACTGCTTCAGAGTCCAGTGGTGCCGTGCTTTACACCACTTGACCTAATGCTTGGCATTGTACTTGGTTATGTGATACTTGCAGGGCCGTCTTTAACGCGGGGCAAACAGAGCAGCTGCCCCGGGCCCACTTACTCCTGGGGGGCCCAAGGCAGCTGCCAGGTGGTCCCGCTGCCCCTCCGTATCTGCACCTGCACTATGCGATCAGCATAGTACAGGTGCACCCAGCGTTCTCTGCTCTCCCCGGCTCCCTCAGCGCGGAGACGCAGGCAGCATGTGCTCAGTGTGTGTTAAACACACTGAGCGCTCAATCCATGCTGCTCGCGTTCCCCGCGCGTAGTGTTGGTTCAGAGCATCGGAAATACGATGCTCTGTGTCATTACTACGCGCGGGTAGCGCGAGCAGCATGGATTGAGCGCTCTGTGTGTTTAACACACACTGAGCACATTCTGCCTGCGTCTCCCCACTGAGGGAGCCGGGGAGGGCAGGGGAGGGGGGATAGAGAGAACGCTGGGGTGGGGAGGGGGGATAGAGAGAACAGTGGGGAGGGGAGGGGGGGATAGAGAGAACACTGGGGTGGGGACGGGGGATAGAAAGAACACTGGGGTGGAGAGGGGAGTGGGGATAAAAAGAACACAGGGGAGGGGGGAAAGAGAGAACACTGGGGAGGGGGGGACAGAGAGAACATTGGGGAGACAATGGAGGACAGAGGAGGGAACATTGGGGAACAGAGGAGAGAACACAGGGGAGAGAAGGGGGACGGGAGAGAACACTGGGGGGACAGGTGAGAACACTGAAGGGAGAGAAGAGAATACAGACGCTGGAGAGGAGAGACATACATGGGGAAGAGTAAAGAGAGCGAACTGGGAAGGCAGAGGAGAGACAGACATGGGAAGCAATGGGAGACAGACAGACATGGGAAAAAAGAGGATACAAAGACAGAAATGGAAAGGAGGACGAGAGAGACAGGCAGACATGGGAAGGGAGATGAGAGAGACAGGCAGACATGGGAAGGAAGAGACAGACGGAATGTGCCCCCCCAGATCAGACTCTGGATCCACCCGTGGGTGCACAGGGTGCACCGCGCCCAGGCGCAAGAATCCAGAGGCGCTGCTTTAGGGAGTTCACTCCCTAACAGCGCCTCACCTCGAGGTGCGGACCGCAGGCGAGAGGTAACCGCACCAAGGGGTGAGCACAGCGCGACGGGGGCAAGCTCCGCCCCATCACGCTGTGTAACTTCGGAGAGTGTTCTGCCTCTGCAGGGATGAGAGGCAGAACACTGAAACGTTCTCCTCCCTGCAAGTAAAGGTAAATGTGCAGGGAGGGGGACAAGCAGCCTATTTTAAAAAAAATTTTGGTAAAGAAATCAAATAAATTTAAGCGTGTGACTGTGTGTAAGGCTGGCTAAGAGTGTGATGTTTTCTGAAAAAGAAATCCGGGCTCCACCGGGGCAAAAAATAATGGCTAAGAGTGTGTCTGTAAGTGTGGGCATGCATTTATGTGTGTAAGTGTGACTATGTGTAAGGGTGTATGTATATGTGTAAGGGTGACTGTGTGTTTAAGAGTGTGTATATTTCTGTGTAAGTGTGACTGTGTGTAAGGGTGTGTATAACAGTGTGTGGATGTGTGTGTATGTAAGTGTGACTGTGTGTATAAGTGTAAGTGTGACTGTTAGTGTCACACAAGCATATATATTTTTCCGGTAAAAATAAATAAAATGTAAGTGTGTGACTGTGTCTAAGGCTATCTAAGAGTGTGTGTGTGTGTAAGTGTATCTGTAAGTGTGACTGTGTGTAAGGGTGTCTGTGTATGTCTAAGAGTGTTTGTGTATTTTTGTGTAAGTGTGACTGTGTGTATGTAAGGGTGACTGTGTGTGTAAGGGTGTCTGTGTAAGTGTATGTATATGTGTAAGTGTGTCACGTGAGGGGGGAAATCTCCAACCCCTCACAGAGCATGTTAGAGCACCGGATGTCCGTGACATATCGGTGCTCAGAACACATGGAGCCACGCACAGAAGAAACAGCCCCTTCCCTGCAAATGTAAGGTAAGTGAGCAGGGAGGGGGACAAACGAGTGTGTGTGTTTAAGTTTGACTGTGTGTGTAAGTGTGTCTATCTGACTGTGTAAGTCTGTGTGTGTAAGTGTGTCTATCTGACTGTGTAAGATTGTCTGTGTGTGTAAGTGTGTCTATCTGACTGTGTAAGTCTGTGTGTGTAAGTGTGTCTATCTGACTGTAAGTCTGTGTGTTAGTGTGTCTGACTGTGTATGTAAGTGTGTCTATCTGACTGTGTAAGGTTTTCTGTGTAAGTCATATATATATACACACACACACATTGAATCTAAATATTATATAAACCACCTATACATTATATATATATATAGTTTTATATAATTATATATTTACATAATATATAGCATATGGCTGGTTTATATAATATTTCATATAAATCAGTTTATATATATATATATATATATATATATATATATATATATATATATATATACATACATACATACATACATACATACATACACACACACACACACACACACACACACAAAGCAAGTGTGTGTGTTTATTTTTTTGTAGGGAGGTATTAGGGTGGAGGGTGTGATTGCATGCAGGGAATGAGGGGTGGGGTCCAGGGGCCCCAAACAAATGTTTGCCCAGGGTCCAGTCAATGTTAAAGACGGCCCTGGACGCTTGCATGCAGCTGCTCGACCAAGGAAACCCATTCCTTGATGTTCCTGCTGCACAGTCATTGTGCTAATAGTAATGCCAGTGGAAGTTTGCACCATTGTATATAATCTGTGTATATATATATATATATATGTATATATATATATATATATATGTATATATATAGTATGAAAAGTCACAAATGCAAAAAACAAAACTTTGAACTGTAGCAGCAATAAATAATATAGATGGATCTTACTTTTCTATTTTTCTTTAAGATATTTGCAAGTAGTCTGAGTAGTCACATGTAATTATTGCCTTAAGGGAAAACTCTGACAATCTTAATAAACTTGGCAAAAAAAAGTGAGCCTTTTTTTCCCCTGCTTCTGCTGTGGGTATTGGATGGAAACTTGATGTCTCTCATCCATCCAGATCTGATAGGACAATCCTAACATGGGACCCCTGTCCTGCTACCGGTTTCTGGGACACAGAAGACAAGGAAATAAAGGGTTGTAAATGTGCACACATGAGCAGATAGCACACTTACATATGCATGGTGGTTGGACACACGCATTTGTGTGGTCATAACTCTATTGAATAACCTGCATCACGCCCACTTAAAGATGTATGGTTTTACTAATAGATCTGTGGGTACATCATGGTAAATAAAATATCAAATATAAATTAATACTTTTTAATTTTAAAACCATAGGTCACCATCTCCAAATGAATGCTATGGTTAGCGATGTAGTCATCTGTTCATCCTTGTGTAGTTTACACATATTGAGTGAAATGGTTGTTGGCTTTCTTTTATAGAGTCCATTCTAAATATTCTGTGTTAAACATGAAAAACCAGCCAGTATTCCGGGACCTTTCTTCTTTTTTTTCCTTTTCAAGTTGAAATATTATTCAAAACACATGCGACTACAGAGAAAAACTCAGTCTGAGGTATTTTGCTCATGTATCTGTTCATCCAAGAACTGTTGGCAGCCATCTTCATCGTGCTGATCCATTTCAAAGTGTCTTCTTGAATGTCTTTTCCTTCACAGCTTATCATTATAACAGGGGGTTTCTCAGTTAAATTCATTTTTGAAGCTGGTTAAAAATCCACTTAAATGCAGCACAACACTTGGCAAAAATGGCAATACATTTATGCACATTAGAAATACAAGTATTGGTCGACCAAAGATGTTTGTCTATGGAACCTTCTGAAGAATACCATAGCTAATGAACTGGCATCTCATACATATGTCATCTACCCAGAACCATATCATCTCTTTAATTAGACATTGGGAATCCGTATGTGAATCATGTTGTAATGTTTGCTCAGGAGACATTATTTCATTTGCTGGAAAATCAAGGTATGCATTCCATTCAATTGCTTGAAGGTTTCCATTATAACATACAACCTGGGGCAAGAATTGGCTTTCCATTGAGGGTGAAGCACAAGTCATCCAGGCTCTGTCTACATGATGTTATGAATGCAATAAGTCTAGGTATATTAGCAATTCATTTAAAAACCCACTGAAGCATAACATTGATTTTATAAAGATTCACGAGAAACAAAGAAACTTGCCATGGTATCATACGAGAAGAATGTAAACTACTGGAAAACTTGGTAGATCTTTTATCCTGTGTACATTAAAAAAGTGCATTGTTTGCCAGTGCTAATTTCTATCCATGCTAAACATTTAATGAGACATTTTCTGACATAAAAAACAATGATGACAGATATCCCATACCCCATTAAAGACTAAAGACGCCTAAATCTTTGTAAACATGTCTGACGAGACATGTCTTCTATAATGCAACCTATATTGAAACAGGGGTATTTTGCATATATATTGAATACTATTTCCTTCAAGATCTCCAAAGATTTGTCTTAGTAACATAACATGGTTATTACCCTGCGTGGCATACCCAGAAGTAATTTCATTTCATTTCCAGTGCTACTAGCCCAAAAAACAGTAGGATGGTGCTCCTGTTCTCACATAGTGATAACAATTCTGGTGGGAAAAAAAATCATAGGAAAAAAGAACAAATCAAGTTTTAAGGACTTTGAATTTGTTGGTGTTTAAAATAATAGTATAATTCTGACCCACTAAGTTTCTATGTATTTGAAATATATACACAATAAATGATAAATTATATAATCCAAAATCAAACATATAACTTTAAAAAACCATGACATCATAGTACTAAGAAAACAAACACGGGTTGTAATATCCATATTTGTTATACCGTCGTGTGACAATCCATGGATAGGCAGTAGAATTAATTCATAGCTCTTCTGAAATATAGACTGACTGGGATTGTGATTACAGAGCATGTGTATCCACTCTGTGTTCTGAAATACACTCACTGAGTACTGAGATCACCAAGTTCCTCCCTGCAGCCAGATATTACAAGGAAGCACTTGATCCTGCATCATCTTGGGTTTCATCATGAATATAAAGCAATGTGGGCAGAAATACTTGACCTGATGTCAAGCGTGGCATGTGGCTAACAAGCTATTCCAGCGATGCACGTTGCGCGATCTGTGCCAGTGGAACTTGACTCTAGGATATGTGTGGAATAATATGCAGCTGTCTTCTGCAAAATGTGACAATTGTATAACATGAAGAGCATTATGTGAGTTAAAAATGTAAAAATACTACTGTAGATCTGTAAGTATACATATACCATGTTCTTTAGCATAGTTCCACACAATAGGCTAGAACTGGAACAGCACTAGTTCAAAAGTTTACCTGACCCTTATCTAAACATTGAATTCATTATTTCTGTAAAAACCTGCATTTGATTGAAGTTCCTTCTGTCCTCAGGATTTGATGCTTTCATAAGGATAACAGCGTTGCCTCACTAGCAGAGAAAGTTACTGAATGCCCAACAATCCAAAGGAATATGGTAGAACAATGGACCTCAATGACATCTCTTTATACTTTAGCCATTTCCATAGCTATACAACCTTTAAAGTTTCTTGCACCGTCAGACTGGCAAATTACAGCAGCCAGTAGTAGCCTAGAATTTTTTTAGCTTCTTCATTTTATCTGTAATTTACACATTAATGGGCTAAGTTGACCTTTATACAAAACGTAGTACATACCACAATATAAACATGTAAGTGGTCTACCTGTACAGACCTGAACAAGTGAGATAACTCAACCCTCAATACTCAGGTTGCACATTTAATTACCAGTACGGTCAAATCAGTCTTGTAACTCAATAAAATAAGTACTGATTTACCGTTGTACTTAGTAATAATAACATTTACAGGTATGCTTTAAATGAGAGGAAATATATCCTTCTTGGTAAATTGTTTTATTATTGTTTTTAATACTTGTTATTGAAGAATGGTTACAATGTTTAGCATCGCACAAATGAAACACTTGACATGCCTATCGGCCATTAAATAACATCTGAACCTTTCAAAGGTAAATAACCATTCTATCTTCCTTCTTCCATGTTCTTTAAAGAATGAAGTTGAGTCTTTGTGCTGGCTCCAAAATCCACAAAATGTCTGGTCATCTCATCCAGGCGTCAGTGATGATTGTTCAGCAATAAAACAGGAATAAATGTTATCACATTTAACCCTATAAAACTAATAAAATCATTCTTGCTCTGAGTTTCTCATACTTGCCATCTGCATCAAATCTCCAAGAATCATCAAGTGGGTAAATCCCATTAAAACATAAAATTCACTACGTTCGGTTTATAGACTTTCTGTTTATAGAATAGCAATAGCATTACATGTATTCTATAAACCGAAAGTCTATATTCCGAATGTCGTTCGGTTTATAGACTTTCGGCTTAAAGAATACATGTAATACTATTGGCTTTCTATAAACCAAAATAGAGTCCCCATTCATACGAATAGGTCAATTGACCTATTCGTATGAATGGGGACTCTATTTCGGTTTACAGAATAGCAATAGCATTACATGCATTCCATTAACCGAAAGTCGTTCATTATGTCAGTTTATGGAATGTATGGAATGCTATTGGTATTCTATAAACCGACTCTATTTCGGTTTATAGAATTCCAATAGCACGAATGGACGAATGATTTTCGTTTATTAACCATTCGTTCATTCGGCTTTTCGTTATTAGTTTTTCGGACGAAAACGAATGCACATGTCTAGCACAAACAACGTAATTCTAAAAAATAAAATAACCGATCACCACAAGAAGTCGGAACACTGGAACTGGACAGATGCCAGATCAGAACACAATGCTTGAAGGCAAAGAGAAAGAGAACATTGTGAAAGTAAACTGGTCTACTAAACAGATTCATAATAAAAGACCGCAAACAATAAACAGAGAGACAGCCGTAATATATAATACAAACAGATTCTTAATAAGACTTTAGACAATAACAATCAGATACACAATCATAATATATAATACCCACAGATGTAATAAGGGCTGGGGGAAAATAAATAAATAAACTAGGCGGGGGCGATATTCTCCTCCTGTCTTTAATAAAATTAAGATTATTTCTTCACCAAGGCTAGAATAATCCCCAATTTCTGATCGAAATTAGCAATTCCTGGGTATCATGAAACCCAGGAATTGTATGGATTGAGTGGGTTTTAATTCCAATTTGGCCTTGTTGATAATAGAGCCAAGATTCTATAAGAGATGGCCAATTTTGCGCCACCAGCAGATGTTGTCCAGATAAATGGTAGTGGACCCAGCGAGCGTGAAGGCACTCCATATCCGGCCTGGGCAGTTTTGTGAAGCACCAGGTGCAGAGCCCATATGGCCACAGGTGATCTTGTCAGAAAAAACGGAGAAATTTCCTGCATAGCCTGCCAGTGATTGTATGTGTGGGAGAACGTGAAATACCCCTTACCAGATATTAATCTGGCCTGGAAGGAGGATGATGCACCCTGATAGGACAGTCAACGGTAGGAGAATGTGCAGTTCTGAAGTTGGTAGGACATCAGATTCTGAGCATTGGGGCCTGATGATGTAGAAGGTGTTCTGCTGGTGGCACGGCCCCTCTCTCAACAAGCACTGAATTAAAACGATCCCTATGGAAGACCTGCTTCATTGATGTCCGAGCTTTGTTTAGCTAGGTAAATATGTGGACATGTTGATTTATTTCGTTGAGGAACCTATCCCTGCACAATATGTTTTTATACTTAAGAGTCCCAGGATATGTCCCGCATGTTGACCTCTGGGCCGAGATCCTTGGGGGCCAGTTCAGTCAGCTTGACATCCAATTTGTAAAGTGTGGTTATGTGCTGTTCTGTTAATAAGCATTGTCTAGGAGACATATGGCTTGCTGAGCCCATTTCCAGGACAGCAGTGCATCCAGTGGGGTGCCCACTGCTAAAGCCTTATCTGCCATGAGGAACAATTGTGTTAGGTGGCCAAGGCATCAAGCAGTTTGTCTTGCTATGTGCTAAGGCCCTGTTCCAGCCCTTTGCAAGGACTTTGACATTCTTGGGCATGAAAATAATGAAGGTCAGGTCAAACTGAAGTGTTAGCCACTTTGTACAGTAAAGTAGGACAAGGGCATTCCACCTTGGGGTCTAGGACACTTCCGCGCCGCATCTTCATCGCTAACAGTTCAGCTCAGCAGTTAGAACGCTGAACTGTCAGCAATGAAGAATAACGTTTCATCGCGGACTGTCAGCTCTTACAAATGTACAAGTAAAACGAAAATACCCCCCTAATAAATGATTCCCAAACCCCAATACTAACACTAAACACCAATACTAACACTGAAATTAACCCCAATACAAAAATTACCCCCTAAACCCTAATACTAACCCCCGAGCCCTAATACTAAAATTAACCCCCTAAACCCTAATACTAAACCCCAAGCCCTAATACTAAAATTAACCCACTAAACCCTAATTCTAACCCCCTAAACCCTAATTCTAACCAAAGTAAAATAGCTAAAATACTTACCTTTAGCGATGAAATGTCCCACGATGAAATCTCCAGCGACGATCTCTCTTGCTGTGTAGAGTCGGCGGTGAAGCGGCTGCGCTGAAGCAGCCGCGATGAAGAGTCCCATCCCCTCCACCTTGAGCTTCTGGTGTACCTCCTTCTCCAGGGGATGCTATGTAGGACACCACTCTGAGGACCTGGGATGGCAAGGATCGAAAAGAGGGAGACCCATCCAGAATCTCCAAGGGTGTGCCAGGTTTAGAGGAGCCTATAAGGGAGTCATGGGGCATGGCACCCCTGGGATGCGAGGGCCTGATAGATCAGCAAGGAGTGGAAACCTAGGGGATCCTGATCTATAGGTCTCTGCTTAGTACTCCTTTACCACAACTTCTGAACCCCTTGTTGAGGTGGGGTTATGAAGGGCCAGGATGCCTTTTTTACAGGCATCCTGCCCTTAGAATTAGCATTCAGTGAATCTTTGGGTCTAAAGGATCAGTGAGAGCCCTGGATTCAGAAGCATCTCTGCCATAAGAGAGTATGGGGTTGAGAATGCCTGGGTTGGCTGGGACTGATGTAGAGCAGAAGTCTCATCTGTCAAACTGTCTCAGTGCCATGCGATTTCTGCAAGGCACAAGAGAAGTATATGTTGTGGTGCCTGTATACATTGGGAGTTACCCGAGGTGTCACCCACAGCACTGGTATAAAGGCTGGTAAGCCAATCCCTTTAACCAGAGGGTGAACACCCCTGGCCTTGTTGTGAGAAGCATATGTTGTTGTGCCTGTATATAAATTGGGGGTCAGTCGACATGTCAGTGGGGGTCACCCACAGCACTGGGATAAAGGCTGTTTTACCAATCCCTTTATTCATAGGGGGTCACCCCTGGCCTTATTGTGAGAGGCACAGGTTGTGGTGCCTGTACATTCAGGAATGATTCCCTTACATATTGTGAGCTGGGTAGTTCTGTAGGTGGGTGTCTCATAGGAGTGCCCTTTTATAGGAACGAGCCAGATATTCATCAAGGGTTTCCAATTTCTCATCCCCAGAAGGCACATCTGCCTGTTCAGATGTAGTATTCAGTGTAGCCAAAAGTGTTGAGCACTTAACCCTTTTCTTGAGGGGTGCCTTGCCCTTTCCTTGAGGAAGAGAGTCCAAGGACCTCTTATTAGAGGGGGTCAGATCACGACAATGGTACGAGTCCTCAGATCTGACCCAGGCAAGTGAAGGAGCTTCAGGTTGCACCCTGAGTAATGTTGGGGTTGGTTTGTTGCAGAACGGCCAGGGCCGATGGCAAAGATGCAGCCGAGATCGACTGGAGCCCCACGTATGGGTAATCCATTTCACTTTCTATGACAAGTGGTATCTCTTTCGGTAATGATCTTTGAAAGATGTAATGAGGAGCTATATATATATAATAAAAGAGAAATTTAACGGGGTTCACCCACAGATGGGGTCAGCAGCTTAAAGAAAAGAAAAATGTTGATGCGCTAAGCTAGTCACAGGCTCAAATAATATAAAT
The DNA here is from genome assembly GCA_036172795.1 of Pelodytes ibericus. Classification (NCBI taxonomy): domain Eukaryota; kingdom Metazoa; phylum Chordata; class Amphibia; order Anura; family Pelodytidae; genus Pelodytes; species Pelodytes ibericus. The sequence goes on along the minus strand of CM069858.1, from coordinate 90,242,212 downwards.
GTATAAAATTATGCTTACCGTAAAGGTGTGAGCATGCTGCAAATACAGTGTGATTGGCTGTACTATATATGCAAAAAACAAAAACTGTCTGCGCTTCTCATCCTGATAAAATTTTCCGCAATATTATGGCATATTATGTTTATATAATTGCTGCCAGCTTATAGAGAAGCCTACCTACACAAAGGGGGGTGGGGGGGGTCACCCCAACATCAATATATTCATCTGGTGATACAGTTATAATGTGTAAAAATGTTTGGTAAGGTGTTTTGTTTTTGTTTTTTGGTAAGCTGGTATGAAAAACACCATTATCAGACACTGACTAGGGGGTCACCCTATTGGAAAAACCTGCACCCAGGCAGGTTAATTAACACAAACCCTCAAGTGGGTTATATCACTTTAAGCATGAAGCAGCATACATGCCACTGCAGCAAGCAAAATAAACCTGGAGGGGTTTAAAATTCTCAGGGGAAACTGCCAAGAATGATATATGGGAACTAGATCCCTAAGTAAATATCCCTTCATAACCTGGTTTATCAAATATATGTGGGATGTGGTAGACTCTTAGGTCAGTAGGTGTCAGAAATCAGGGGTCACCCCCTTGCATGGAGCAGTTTGTGGTATGTTTGCCTTCAACAATAATAACACAATATATTTGTATGTAGGCCAAAATCAGGGCCTAACCTGGCAGTGCAAGCACCAAGGTTGCCCAAGAGAGGGGATCAATGGGCCACACAATAGAGAAAAACATAAAATGGTGAGGTGTGTGAAAAAGCGGTATTGCTGCTAATGGTGGAAAAAGAGAACTCCATTAGAGTAGTAAATCCCTAAAACTAAGGAATAACCTGTGAAGGAAAACACACAAAGGGACAAGAAAACTCAATACACAGTAATAAAGCAATCTGAAGTATAGATGAAATAAACTGTATAGAGAGAAACACTCTAGTGTGGAAGGTGCTCACATGGAGGCAGCAGCAACGAAAGAGGAAGAGGAAGTGTCTGAGGAGGTTTAAATATGCATCCTGTGTTTGTTTCTATTGGTTGAATCTTTACAACTCTGTTAACTCTTTTGCTGATGGAAGTTTCAGTAAAGAAGGATTATGCAAATATGAAGCCTCCTGTCTTGTCATAAAATGATTCATTACGTTCTATCTTTTAAAATATAGAGAAAACATATTCCCTGACATTATACCAGGAGAAATACTTGAGGCTCCAAACATTATAATTACAAATTAACACAAACACTTGGGTAATTATTAAACAAGTCTGATTCTTCAACAATGAAATATATATTTAAAAACCTTTTAACTAGATTAAATCATGTTCTAAATGCCCTCTGTCCTGTACATAATAGTCTCTAAAAGGTCTAGAAAATGTAATGACCAAATTCACATTGCTCAAAAATTCAAATACCCCATAAGTTGTACGGGAATATGTACAGCCACAGGAATATGTTTTATAGATCAAAAACTATTTTGATGGGACAAGGTCTAACGAATATGTAGAGATGGTATTGACAAATATTGTGGACTTTTTGATTTGTCAGATGGAGGTTTCTTGAAGACAACTCAGTACTACTGTGTGACCATGTCTTTCCATGTTTCTTGGTAATATTTTTTTAGTATATAAAAATTATAAACATATATATAAATTGTAAAATGTTATATATATAAAAATTTATAACTTATTATAGTATAATATAAGTATTGGTTTAATAAAGTTATTATGTGAGGACTAAGTTTCATTCATCTTGTCAAATAAACTGATAAATTGGGAATGACTATCACTCTATTTTTAACCTCTTTATATCCTCTTTATTTATTTGTAAAGGCTTCTCTCATTGATGTACCACACTATCCTCTAACCATACTCCAACATCATAGACTAAAGTGACATCAAGAATAGCTAGAACAGAGAAAACTCAGGTAGTGCTCAGGTTACAGCAACAGTCTTACAGGCAAAAATACTTGGAAGTTTATGTGGAGTAAAAATTATATAAACATGACTTGTTTTGTTCTAGCATGTAACTAGAACAAAATAATAATTATTAGTTATTTATTGGCTCTGACCAATCCGTGGCATTAAAGACAGATTAACCCCTTCGCGACCTTATGATGAGTTAACTCATCATAAGAGCCGCAGCATTAGCGCCCTTATGACGAGTTAACTCGTCATGCAGTCTAGCTGGCTGTGCTCTCCATGCACATGCCAACCAGTCTGCAACGGGTCCAGGACTAAGCCTCGCACCCGAGGCAAAGCTCCTGGACCCGATCGGTGGATTTCTGGGCATGTGATCTCGGTGATCACTCGATCACTGCGATAACATGCAAATTAGATGGCAAAGTCAATGTGTTCACACATTGACTTTGCCTCTAATTCACTCTCTGTGCTTCACGTTCTTATAGTGAAGCACAGAGAGTGACCTGCAAGTAAAAATAAATAAATAAAGAACATTGCCTGAGGGAAAAAAAAATAAAAACATTAACCCTTTCATTGCTGATCACAGTTTGTAACTGTGATCAGTTCCCTTCCACTTTATGGCCATCATTTAGGGGTTTTTTTTACAATTTTTTTTAATTTTTGCAATTTATGAAGATTTTTTTAATAAATAAATGTAATTGTAATATATTTATTTAATAAAATGTAACCCCTGCATGCCTGTTGCGTGATTTTTATGGATCTGACATCGCACTCTTCAGAGGGTTTTTTCTGTCTTTTTTATTTAGGGGGGTTTGGGAACCAATATTTTTCTTTTTTTTTAGTTAGTTAATTAGGGGGGATAAGTGGGTTAGTGTTGCACTAGTTGTGTAGCTTATTATTGGGAAAATAATGAGGACATTTTTTTTTTTCCTCCAAAATTTCCTCTTTTATATGTATTTTTGAAATACAAAAATGTAAATAATTTTTATGTATAGGGTATCAAAAGAGAGCTCTAACTGTCCTTTTTATAACTTGTATGGGTACGTTAAATGAGAGAGAGGAAAATTATGTTTCAAAAAACGTATATTAAAAATTGAAAAACGCTCTGGTCCTTGGCCTAGGAAAATCCCTGGTCCTTAAAGAGTTAATTATTTTACATTGAATAATGCTATGTTTACAAAAATATGATTGTGCTCTTTCTTGTAATCATAGGTACCATTTACTGAAGCACATTAAACTGTGAAGGTAGACCCTTTTTTATTATGTATAATCACAGTTGTCAGTGACAAAAACGAACATCCAAAATATGTAGACTTCATAGAGGTAAAGAGGCATGCTAAGACACCAGTCTTAGGGAATGGAGATGGGAACTTTATAGATATACTACTATCAGGAATTTACATCTCATTTCCAGTCATCCGCTTTCCGATCTGAAATCACCTCAACTGCTGATGGTAAATCCCTAAATATATATATATATATATATTGTGTGTGTGTTTGTGTGTGTGTAGGTGGCACTGTGTTTTTATGTCTGTTCCACCTGATCATCTGCTGTTGTATAGGACAAGAGGGACTTAGCAGCCTTCCTATCTAGGGTTCACTGAATCATTCCAATTCTGCATTTGGATACCTTCAGGTATCAGGACCCTCTGCCTTAGTAGCTAAAAACAGATCCTGAATAGCTATTTTATTGTGATGTTGAAACATTCCATCAATTTTGTTTGATGTCCACCGAAAAATTCTGCTAAACAAGGTTTCCTGGTGACCTTTCCCATGTTAGGCCACCTGTTTAAACTTACATCATCTATAGCCTGAGCTACCAGACAAACCTAGCAGACACCAATGAGCAGCGGAACCCCAGGTCAAGCTGACGGAAAAATACAGGAAATCTAAAAAAGCCTAAGACAAAATATAATATCACATAGTAACATAGTAATTTCGGTTGAAAAAAAAGACACAAGTGCATCAAGTTCAACCATTCTAACTATGATTCAAGCTATTGATCCAAAGAAAGCAAAAAAACCCTAAACCTCCTAGGGGGAAAAAATCCTTCTTGGCTCCAAAGGGCAATCAGATTTCTCCTTGAATCAATAAACTCTATTATTAATTCTTATTCTATTATTAATAGCCCTGTATGTTCTGCTTTTCTAAAAAAAAAAAAAAAACATCCATACTATTTTTAAATGCATCTATTGTGGTTGAGAGCACTACCTCCCTTGGCAGTGTGTTCCATAACTTTATTGTCCTTACTGTAAAGAATCCCTTCCTTTGCTGTCTATTAAATCTTTGCTCTTCCAGTCTCAGGGGTGACCTCTTGTTCTTTGTACATTTTGTTAATGAACAGGTCACTGGAGAGCTCTTTATATTGGTCTTGCACATATTTATATAATGTTATCCCCTCTGAGACGTCTTTTTTCCAATGTATATAAATGTAATTTTTTTAAGTCTCTCTTCATAACTAAGATCATCCAATCCCCTTATTAATTTTGTAGCTCTCATTTGCACTTTTTCTAATTCCTTAATATCCTTTTTAAGGACTGGTGCCCAGAATTGTACATATGCAGGATTTTTGAGGCACCTGAAGGCTAAAAATAATGAATACATCTGATGTTGAAGAATCAAAAGAATGTATGCTGTATGACAACTGGACATCATCTTTTCAATTAAACAAACAATAATAGGAATTTGGGGTTCTTGTACAGAGCACTGTAAACCTTGTCAAATAAACCTTGTAAGATGTATACAAGATATATACTTAGATGATCCAGTGTATTAGGAAACAATCAACCATTACATTCCCGATGAAAAAACAGGAATGGAATTTATATTTACAGAAGCGAAATTACGAAGTTGCCGCATAACGTCTTTTCTGTTTTAACAATCAGCAAGCACCTTCACACCCACAGTCACGGATCTTTCATTGAGCTCTTCGTACACTTTATAAAATTTGTTTTGTTGCTTTACAATTATGTTTAAGCTTTCACAGATGTGGAATACCAAGTAGCAGCCAGAGGTTTAGAGATATTACCCACTCCTCCCAATCGGATCTGGTAGGCACTACATTCTTTTATGTGCTTTTCAAGACACTATTTGTTCATTAAAGATGGATTTAGTTTAGTATCTGGATCAACGACAATTGCTTTCAATACATTCGTTTCTCATCAGACCTTTCCCTGTTAAATTGCAGGAAATATTTTTGTACAATGAATTCGTTTATATGTAAGTATCTAATAGTCATATTCTTGGCCACATGAAAAGTATTTTCATCAAACGTATTTGTTCGCTTTCCTTAGAATGTTTTTTAAAAGCTGCTACTTTGCTATCAAAAACTGCAAATGTCCATGTATAATGACAGCATAGATATTTTATAAAGCAAAGAAAGAGCCGCATATTGTGGATCCATGAAGCACCCTACCACCAATAATGTGCCAATCAAAGGTGGATTGCATCATTTACTTTTGTTAATTGTCACAACCTAGTAGAGGATGTCAGAGAAAAGCCGTGGTGCAAGCAATGCTGTGGAGTCTATAAATATATATTATAGTGTATGCGATTAGTTAAATGTATTTGTATTTCAATTATTAGATATTTGGGCAGGAACTACTCTGTATTGGGAGCGACCTCTGAAGAAGCCATAAGTTGAAAGGTGTTAAGTCGCCATGTTTTCTTTTTTCTTTGAGTTGATGGACATTGAAATCCAAACACATTATCAATAAAAAGGTTAAATGATATGGAATTGTGAATAAGATATTCTTTTTTTAAAGCAATTTAATATTATATTGTATATTTTAATATGTATAACTGGTATTATTGCCTGAAATTGATTACACTATCAAGGTACCATATTTGCTCGAATATAAGATGACCCTGATTATAAGACGACCCCCCAAACTTTGGATATTCCTTTAGGAAAAAAAATAAAAGCCTGAATATATCAGACTACCCTATAGGAAAAAAGTTTAACTTGTATATATTCACATGTAAATTGCTTTTTAATATTTAATAAAAATTATGATATTAAACAAATGCATTTCTTGTTTTATTTCCTTTTATGTGCCAATGCCGCCTTTCTCTCCCCCAGTGTTATCTCTCTCCCCCTACCACGTTGTCTCACCCTCCCCCCAAACTTTTCTCTCTCTCCCCCTTCCTCCCCTTGTCTTTCTCTCCTCATGTTTCTCTCCCCCTCCCTCCCCTTGTCTTTCTCTACAGCTCTCTCCCCCCTTGTCTTTCTCTTCCCCCTCCCTCCTTCCCCTTGTCTTTCTCTTCCCCCTCCCTCCCCTTGTCTTTCTCTACCCCTCTCTCACCCCTTGTCTTTCTTTCCCCCTTGTCTTTCTCTTTCCCCTCCTTCCCCTTGTCTCTCTTCCCCCTCCCTCCTTCCCCTTGTCTTTCTCTTCTCCCTCCCTCCCTCCCTCCCTCCCCTTGTCTTTCTCTCCCCCCTCTCTCACCCCCTTGTCTTTCTCCCCCCCCTTGTCTTTCTCTATCCCCTCCCTCCCCTTGTCTCTCTGCCCCCTCCCTCCCCCTGTCTCTCTGCACCCCTCCCTCCTCCTGTCTCTCTGCCCCCCCTCCCTCCCTCCTCCTCACCTTGTGTCTTGATCCCTGGTGGCTAGTGGGGGCAGCCGGGGGATGTCTGCACGATATGTGCAGACATCCTCCATGCTGCCCGACACTTCCGTCTATTATGGTGGCAAGTGGAGGCAGCCGGAAGATGTCTGCACGATACGCCAAGACATCCTCCGCTGCTGCCCAGCACTTCTGCCGGGACTTTTATGATGAAGCCGGAAGGACCCGGCTTCATCATAGAAGTCCCAGTGGTCATGGCAGGCGGCAGCAGGGGATGTCTGCGCACATCGCGCAGACATCTTCCGGCTGTTAGCCAGGGGGATCCAGGTCCCCTGCAGCTCTGCGGGGGACCTGGATCCCAGTCTTATAATCTGACCTTGGTTTGAGGTCAGATTATAAGACGACTTCGAATATAACAACTGATTGGTTAACTCAAGCCCAGGGTCCAGTTCCCCATGGATTGCCTCACATTGATTACATGGTCAGTGCTCAATAAAAGAAAAAGTGGAATCTCCCACTCTATGGTATAAGTGCAAAGTAGTGTGATCAGGCACAAAATGGCACTCCACTCAATGGAAATAATTGTAGCAAATATATATTTATTGTGATAACATCCAGCAAACAGATTTTGTACCCTCTTTCGCATCATTTTAATAAACCAGATTCATTTTTTTTGTACCATTAAACCTTCATTTGTTTTATTGGGTTGGATTATCCAGCACTGATTGGAGAGTCACAGTCCTTATACTTAGCATGTAGCACATGGAAATAGTCCTCTACAAATGGTAAGCTGTGGATGTCCCAGCTATTATTTTTTAGCACTGACTCATAGGCAGTAATACACAAACGGACACCCTTAAGTAGTCAATAAGCCCCTCCCATTCCAATTTAATTTGGATCAGGCTCCTCAATTTGTGAAATTATTTAAATGAGATTAATAATTATTTTTTTGATAATCCACCCAAAGTATTTATCAGGTGACAACATAACTGTTCTAGCATTAGTAAGTATGAATTTGAGGTGAATTCATTATTTTAAGAGAGAGGGGTTACTCAGATTATGACAGGAATAAAATCTAGCGAAAAGCAAGGACGGGGGGCTTTGAAAAGGATTCTGTGAGTAACTCTAAAAAAACCAAAGCAATAACTTATGTTAAACAATTGTCACCAGATATAGGAACCAATACCAACAAATTGTTGATATTGTAAAATGTCATCTTAGACTAGACACATCATATGATAGCATTTTGCAAAGTTTGTTGTTTTTTTTTACAGTAAAATTGAGTATTACAATTGGTAATCGTCTATCACCAAGTAATTTTTCTGGTGATGAGAAAAAACGTTCTTGGTTGTACTTCAGTGGAATGTTTAGATGTGGTAAGGTCTGCAAATTATGTAAGTTTACGTCTAAAATGAAAGAATTTATTTCTATTTCCAAAAGTAAAGCTTATACTTTTGAGATCTTTATCAACTGTGATAATCGCAAGTTGTATATTTCATTTACTGTTCAAACTGTGCAATATTTTGGCAAAACGAAAAGGCCCCTTAAAGAACGTATGAGGGAACAAATCCTGGCCGTCGACAAGAAGGACTTAAAATCACCAATTGCCAAACACTTCAAATTTTCTAATAATGGGGATTTTAAATAGTTTTTCATTCAAGGAATTGAGAAGACAACAGGTTCAACACACAGGGTAATCTGATCAGGAAATTAAACAAACATGAAGCTTTTTGGATTTTTGAGTTAGACACCAGACAACCCGGTGCTGTTTTGAGGTCTCAAAACAAAACAAACAAAATGGGACATATCCCACTTTTTCTAATTTTTTTTGTGTTATAATTTCTTCTTATAATAATAATAATGTTCTTTTTTTTTAAAAAATTGGTAAATCGTTTTATTCCCCTCATTTTTTCATATACTTGGTCAGCTTCCTTCTGCCTAAAGACATATACATGGTTTATGTCAATTTTATATATATTTGTAATTTTGTATCTGTGCCTTTAAACATTGCAACTCATTACCGTAATTGTGTGCTTGCTGTATGCATATCTGGGACAAGTGCATTAAAGAGGTATTATAGTTTGTCCTCGTCAATGTGCCAATGTGAGTCTCATATATAACAATTGATAACACAGATTGTTCAGATTTTTTTTCCCGATGCAAACAATGTTTTGGGTATTTTTTTGTGATTGGTGAAGGCTTTTTGATTGTTTAAAACTAATGAATTACCCCACAAACACAATCACATTTTGCTCTCTTTTGAGCATAGTATAAATAAGAATATTTTCTGTCCATTTTTGAGACTTTGTATTTTTGAATGTGCAACTTGCACATGTCCTTCTTATTATATTAATTTGAAATTTAATTGGGTTTTATGTATGTGTGTTTACTCTTTATTGTTTAATTTGAAGGGGAGGGTCTTTTTAAATAATAAATGGAGTTCCTTTGTGTAGTACTGCTTATGAGTAAGTGCTAACTGAGCACAAAACGCATTAACCAAGCAAATCCCCTTTTCCTTAAATTACAAGTGGTGTTTGCTGGAAGCTATCACAATAAATGAATATTTGCTGCCATTATTTCTGAGGAGTGGAGTTCCATCTTTTTGTGCCTGATCACATTGCTTTGGACTTGTATCTTACGGAGCAGCCATTCATCTATATCTGTAATAATTAATCAACATGGTGTATGTTAATTTGTTTGCATCTAGTTCCTTCACTCGTGCCCAGTATGTATCTCAAATGTTATCCCTGGTTCCAGAAGTGTAGAGGAACTGAGAAGGACTATGACTTTTAAAGTGAAACAAGTAGAGGCCATTAGGGACAATGCTGGACTATAAGAAAGACAATGGACTAATGTGGAGACATATGGGGATTGAAAGGAACAAAGAATCCCCTGTTGGATTGTTAAAATAGTTACTCAATAATGGGCCACAAAATCCAAAATCTCTGGCAGTTTTGTAAAAAAGTCATATAAAATATTGTTTGCATATATTATTAAATAAAACCCAAGATGAGTCAGTATCAATAGAAGGCCAGTTACAGATCCCTCAAGCTTTACAATTAAGAATTGTTAAAGCACAAACATTCCAATTGACAGGGAAATCTGCTTCAAGATGACTCACTAGAATCTAATAATAGTTGCATGGGCGTCAGCACAATTTTTTTCATGGGTGGAGGGGGCCAAAATATTCCCACCACCTTTCCCCTCTCCTACCCCAATACCTCCTTTGCATTGTCTATCTTTGTTGGATCAGGAGCGGGATTTCCAGGGAGATGCAAGCGTAAGATAGATACAAATTGGGAAAAGTATATGACCATGGTAGACATACCATTAACATTAACATGCAATTAAAGAAAAGGCTTATTTGCTGCATTCCCCTACCTGCCACCTGTTTTTTTCTGCTCTCTAAGACTAGTTCACCTACCCTAAAAAGGCTACTTCTTCTCTCTCCCTTGCTGCTGCTCTAGGGGGCGTGTTTGATTTTCCGGGGGGGGGGGGTTGGGGGGGAGGAAAGTGCCCCCTCTTCCACCCCCTTCCAGACACCCGTAGTTGTCACATCCTGATCCTGACTTGACTGCCATTTAAATCAATTCAGTCTATTTTCTCGTAATCCATCAGAAAAACATAGTGCAGCCAAGGGTCAAAGAAATGTACACACACAAACATGTTTAATAAGTACTCGGTGAGAGTACATTCCTGCACTATTTGACGTACGGAACACGTGCTCATCATGCACCGAGATTCCCAGGGAGACTCTCTTATTACTGATTAAAGAAGAGAGTGTGACGCAGCTTATTTTCTGTGTCCCTGAGAAATACGGATACTATGTGTTGCCATTAGTTGTTGCTAGGATGAAAGTAAAAAAAAGGGCTGCCCATAAATAACAAGAGTGCAGTTTTTTGGGACCAGAACTACTCCTCAAGGATTCAGATTATAAAATAGTAACAGGGTTAGTTATAACACATAAATAATATTGTCAGATAATATTTAGTACAAAAAAAAAGAAAAAAGAATTCTATATAAAAAAGAAAAAAGAAAAAGAAAATTGCTTAAAGTTCAAAACATCATGTGATTTTTTTAAACACAATCAGATAAATGTTGCATAAATCTTCAACTATGCTATTTTTGTCTGGTTTTCTGGCATGGTACTAGGCATTCACAGGTCAAGAATAATTTATTGTCTGTTTAGATTTAACAGTAGGTTAGTCTCTTTTTATATTCACATAAATATGAAGGCTTGGTTTATTGCCAAGCTGTGATATTATATTATTAGTAACACTTATTTATCACCCATCTGAGAATCATTAATGAGTTCAGGCACTTAAGTGCTTTTCTGTTTCTTTTGACATATTTTTTTGCATCCTTTAATATTATTATATAACAGATTTCACTATTTTAATTAGCAAATTAAGTTTTTCAATTTGTATTTCTTTTAAAGGTTTTGACTTAGTATGAACTTAATTTCCTTTGATTAGGGGCAGAAGGACCATAAATGCCCATGGGCCCGGACCAGAGGGGGAGGCATGACACAGACATGGGCGCAGCTAAAAACACCTGCTCCTTTTAAAAAATAAAACATTTGCTGACAGAGACACTCCCACTCCCAGCACTGCTCTGGTCCAGCTGCCTCCACTAGACAGGAGGGAGTGGCTATCCTGGAGTGCAGGGGAAAGTCCTGGATGTGCAACTTGGGTGGTGGGGCATGTCTTGGGTGTGCAATATGGGTAATGGAGCATGTCACAGGTGTGCAATGTGAGTGATGGGCATGTCCTGTAGATGCAAAGTGGGTGATGGCGGTAGTAAATCCTGGGTCTGCAATGTGTATGCTGGTGCATGTCCTGTGGAAGCAAAGTGGGTGTTAAAGTTTAATTTAATATGTATTTTTTAAAATATGGTTCTATTTATCCACTTTTTAAGCATGGTAAAATGTAAATTAAAAAGGGTGAATAAATTGAACCATATATGGGGGGAGGATTTGCACGTGGGTCGCACTTGGGCAGGGCTTCTATACTCAGGGAAAAAAGGGGGCCCCATGAGCAGTCAGTCCACCCCTGCTTTTATTTTGTTATCATTACTCTCTTTTATCATGGGCCACTTTGGATATAAATCTGGTAGTCAGGCCTGTAACTATGCATTCATGGGTAAATGCACTTACAGGTATTAAAGGGTGAATTCAGTGTAACCCAATCAGGTCTGAGGAATACCTCAGAAACAGTAAGACATGGGAACAATGGCATCCTGAGCCTCTGTTAGGGATGTTGAGAAATAACTTTACATGTGTTAGTACTGGGCCCGGTGAATTTAAGCATTCCGACACAAATAAAGCAGATTCAACCAGACCAATTTGAGGTTATTACAATATTAATGTAGAACTATGGAAGGATCTCTCAAATTGAAGCAATCTCCACTGTTTTGTCTGCAAGGCCACCCTTTTGAAGTAATTTCTTACCTACAAGTCGTTGAGGTTGCACTGGGGAGCTTCATGTGTATGAACTGAATACCCATAAGTGAGGCACACATATGAACCAAGACCATTTGTCATGTCCCAGGGGCTCTCTTGGAACAAAGAGCCTACTCGCTAACAAATTCCTCCTCCTTTTTAACTATGATTTCTACTACTGTCGAAAAGATGTTGAGCTACCCATGACAAATGGGACACATTTGGATGTCAATCCAAACTTTCCTATGGTCTAACATTTCTCATAGGCGATTCTCTAACAGACAAGTGAGCAAATTATTAGACATTTTGTAATAGACTTATGGGTCTATTCACACCAAAAATACTTTGGGGGTTGAAATTAGCACTAGTTTCGACCTTCAACCTCAAACTGTTTGCCCCATTTTCGTCCCGTAAAATATTATACCCTAACCATTTTTGCAAGCTCTAGATCAGGGGGTCCTCAAACTTTTTAAACAGGGGGCCAGTTCACTGTCCCTCAGACCGTTGAAGGGCCGGACTATAGTAAAAATAGAAATTCCTATGCACAATTTGAACAAAACGAGAACAAATACAATATTTAAAGTAAAGTTAAATCAACAAACTTACCAGTATTTCAATGGGAATAGTGTGCCAGTCAGAGCCCAGGAATATTATGCCAGTCAGATGCCCAGGAATATGATGCCAGTCAGATGGCCAGGAATATGATGCCATTCAGATGGCCAGGAATATGATGCCATTCAGATGGCCAGGAATATGATGCCATTCAGATGGCCAGGAATATTATGCCATTCAGATGGCCAGGAATATGATGCCATTCAGATGGCCAGGAATATGATGCCAGTCAGATGGCCAGGAATATGATGCCATTCAGATGCCCAGGAATATGATGCCAGTCAGATGGCCAGGAATATGATGCCATTCAGATGGCCAGGAATATGATGCCATTCAGATGGCCAGGAATATGATGCCATTCAGATGCCCAGGAATATGATGCCAGTCAGATGGCCAGGAATAATATGCCAGTCAGATGGCCAGGAATATGATGCCAGTCAGATGCCCAGGAATATGATGCCAGTCAGATGCCCAGGAATATGATGCCATTCAGATGCCCAGGAATATTATGCCAGTCAGATGCCCAGGAATAATATGCCAGTCAGATGCCCAGGAATAATATGCCAGTCAGATGCCCAGGAATATGATGCCAGTCAGATGCCCAGGAATATTATGCCAGTCAGAGGCCAGGAATAGTGCTCGTTATCCCTCCCTCCTCCCCCGCTTCCCCATCACTTACCTCCAGCTGCTGTGTCCCCGGACGTCTCGCGCGGTGTCCTCCTGTGGAGGAGGGAAACAGTTACCGGATCCGGATGTGACGTAACGTCACATCCGGTCGCGGTGAAATTTTTTTTTTTCTTCTTCCTGCAGCCGCATCCTTTGCGGCTGCCAGAAAGAAAAAAAAAAAGTAAACGGGGTGGGTGCCGGCAGGACCCCCCGCGGGCCACATAAATGTCCTCGGCGGGCCGCATGTGGCCCGCGGGCCGTAGTTTGAGGACCCCTGCTCCAGATCATCCGAAATGACTGCTGAGTGAGGTATGCAGAGGAGGTCAAATTTGGAGTTAAAAAAAATGCAACTGTTATTTGTTCTCCCATTTAAAATAGGTAAAATGTGAATTTGAAACTATGTCCAAATTGTTTTTAGACTTGGTCTCAACAACACATTTCACCTCCCATTGCTTTCAATGGGAGACATATTGACAGCAGCAGTTTTTGAGACCAAGTCCAAACACACTTCACCTTCCTTTATTTTCAGTGGGTGTGAAAATCATCGTAGCTGTCCAAATTCAAAACACTAGTGTATTTCTCCATAGGAAATAATGGGACTGGCCAACATTAGGGTAAGTCAGATTCATCCCTAATTACCCTTTTAAAGGGACTCTTATGTATAACATGTATTCTAGGTGAGTCGCAGCACCACCATCCCCTTACTTGCAGGTCTTGCCACAGGATCATCTGATCTGGAAAGAGGTAGGCAAATTATAGTTTAATACAATTCTTAAACTATTTATTTGCTAGCTACTAAGCTAGTAAATGTATAGATGGTGGGATTAAAATTAGTGTTTGTTATGGTATGTATGATATCGCACCCTTAAAATACATTTATAAATGTATCACTGTGGCTTGCATGTCTATTTCTTGTGTTCTGTTTATTGAATATACACCATGTTTCATTAATATACTTTTTACATTGTATCTCCTTTTTGTTTAGATCTTTGATGAAGACAAAATCTCAATAGAGTTATTAGAGAATTACAACTGATGGTTAGAGATGATATTTCTTTGTAATGCCACTCATATGCATTCTATTAATTTATAAGATATTTGTAGATTAATGTTTTTTAAAGAAGATAAGCCAGTTGGAAAGTATCAGAACATGCTGGTCATTCTTGTATTGCTCTCATGTTTAAACTATCAGACATGGTTCCAAGACCCTATTCATAGTGATTAAATGACTCTTTAATACAATTTCCAGATGTGGTTAAACAAATCACAGCCAATCTAAAGTCATTTTGAACTTAATACTGAGGACAATTCATCAACCCAAAATATCTAGTTTATCTGACTGCTTCGTATCTTCATACCAAGTGCCAGGAAAAAGAAAGACAATTGACTAAATGTGGAAATGATCTAGAATATTGTTACCAATAAAAGAAAATTAGTATGCAGAGAAGGAATAGGGCAAAATGTTCTCAAAATCTGATCAGAAATAAGAAATCAATATATTTAAGTTCCCATAGGCCAATCAGGTGTATTGAGCCATCATCCATATAAAGGCTTATCACTGTCTAATTTAACATTTTATTACAGTAGTGCACTAAAAAGTCAGGCAAGTTTGAAAAATAAAATAAAATCTAAGTTGGGTGATGATTGCATAATCTTTAAGCACTATGAAGTCTACCATACTTCCACCCTAAGGATTAAGCTTATGTGAGGCACTGAACTCGGAGGAGGAGCTGCCAACTTCAAACTCCTCCCATGCATCAGACACGTGGCTTTTAGAAGAGAGAAAATGACCTGGGAACAAAGTTGTAAACAAGACATACAGAGAAAGTCCTGGCACCATGTAATGTGACTTTTTAATGTACCACTGTTAATGTGGACATTGCTCAAGCATTACATAAGTGAATCATGGCTCAATATACACATACATTAGCACCTACAAACCATAAATGACTAGCAGAAATGTTCTCATAGAAACAGCACATACATAAAAACATTAACATAACATATTTTCTTATGATGTGATCTATTGCCTGCTCCAGATTACAAAGAATGGAACAAATATACAAATACCTTCTAGATGTCTTTCACAATCGTATAGTGATCTACAATCTATTAATTGTCATCTATGAATCTAAATGCCATTTATCTATGTTACTGTGATTTTATATGAATATTTTTTAAATATTTACACATATAATTTATTGTGCGAGTAGATCCTTTGGTCACCTATGGCACTTTTTTTTTGTTACTGGAGGGAAACGTCAGGACTGTAGAAATGTGCACCCTCACTAGTCTCCAACATTAATATGTGGGGGGAACTGGGAGTCTCTTCCCATTATTTTTGGAGGGTATAACACTTTGCTACATATTGGTCCATCCTAGTCCACATCCTTACAATCAGGGCCTTTTGCCCTCAACCGCCCTTATGTTTAGAACATCTGGCCCTAGTTGCTATATTTTTCTGTTGATTGGTAGAATAATACTAGTTACACTTTTTTGGCTGCAGTGTTTATTGGTGAAGGCATGAAAAATCGTTTGGCAAAAGAATTCTACAGATGTGTGTGCTTAGAAATTATAGCAAGTTTAAAAAAATGAATAGAACTTTACAATCTCTTTGCCCTAAAAATACAATAAATTGATGTTGTTTCTTTTTGTACAATGCAGTCTAGTGTTGGCCATCTGTTATTTCAGCACTAGGTAGCCATGGATCCACCTTCTAAGTATTTGGAAATAGTAGAAAACCACTGTCTTGTTAAGACCTGGTCACCTTATCAGAAGACTGTAATATCTGTGGTGTAAGGCAAGTAAAAAAAGAGATACTGTATACACACACACCTTTTCTTGCCCCAGTGATAAGCAGGAGCCAGTAAGGCAGCAGGGGGTGTATCTCATGACATAATATGACCCTACGTCTGTCACAACTGTAAAGTGAGCCCTGATGTAAGATATAAGGAGGATGTTGTATCGTAGGAAAAATCCACAAAAATTGCATTGCCAACACAATTGTCAGCAATTCAATTCAGATGTAACATTCTATAGTGATAGACCCTAGCAGGGGCTGTGTTCACTTAGTTCACTTAAGTTAATTTTGGAAAATGTTTAGTTGTCCTTTAAGAGATCCTACATGTGCAAGAGCAAGGTTACTTAGATTCCACATGCAGATTATAATGCATTCTATTCCACCAGCAGAGCAGCAGAGGAAATGACTAAATGAAACAAAACTGATACATGCTCAGTGTCTACACACAGTCCGTGCGGCGCTACCTGTAGGATAGGATGCAGAGCAGGGCTTGAGTAGAATTATTAAAAATGTGATTTATGAAGAATGCCTGCATTAAATCACACTGGGAAGAAAGCATGTCCACTTGCACCAAAGTAAGTTTGGGGACTAGGCTATCCCTTTAAGTTTGAAACCCCTGTCTCACTTCCCTGCAATTCTCTCTTTCTTGAGTAGACCCTTATGTTTTCATGTGGAACCCTCTATATTATTTATATTAACTTACTTGTTCGCTTTTTCTTTTTAGCTGTTTCTCATTTATCGGTGGGCTCTACCATCCGTCCCTTTATTTCTGTGCTTCATTATAAATGCATCAAATTTACATGAAGCAAAACTTTCCCAGGCTATAAAAAGCTATTGGAAAGGGGTACAAGACTTTAGAGACTCCCATACCGTTTGGTCATGGATATTAATGTATCACACGTAATGAATGACCCAATGTCATTTTATATGACGTCCGTGGAATACCCAAAGTGGACTCATGGTCAGAAGCCATCTCCAAGTTGGAAATGCTCCAGTTCCACAGAGTACATTACTGAGTGACACCTTTGTGGATCATGTGAATATATCACAGCTGAGAACACTGTGGGAAAGAGGTTTCACCAAGCATTCTAGTGACTACTCAAAACGTATGCCATTTGGTTGAACATATACATATAGATATAATATAGTTAAATTGCATTACTTTTAGTAGACAAAACTCTAGTTTATTTTGCTCAGCTGAAGACATCTGTTTACTGGCTTGGTAAATAAATATAGGATTTGTTACTGTGAGATTTACAGCAATTGGAAAAACGATTGTCCATTAACATACGGAACTGAAATGGATCAGACAGACACTGCCCTAGTAAAATATCCAATGCCAACTCCAGGAGGGTACCACATGTTTGTCTTATGACAATCGCAGTCTTGTACTACATGAAATCCTAATACAATTGTAATGGATCATCAGCAATATAACTGGAAAATATTACATTAACTCTGGCACACATATATTTATGTGGGGACACCACGTACCTTATTCTGAACTTATAATATAAGCTATTAGGAATTTGGTGTGCTGTTTTTTGTATCTTCAGTATTAGGTGCCTTTCACTCAGTGAATGATGGTGAGCTAATTCGTATTTATAACAAAGAGAGCAAAGTCTGAGATCTTGTAGTCTGAGATGCTGTGTGCCACGTGGTTGTGTGTACAAGGAACCTAAGCATCTATTCCCACACAAGGACATTCAGACACGCATTGAGGCTTTCAGAACTACAGCAACTGTGCTACTAGTTCCAGTCCAAAGGCAATATTTTTCATATGTATAGTAGACTCTTTGCTTTCCAACAGCACTGTACAATCTCAACATTCACTGTTCAGAGGAATATTTGGACATTTCATTGCAGAATAAATGATGTACTTGAGAGGCAGACACAAAAAAAACAGCAAGACTAGAAATAGGGGAATAGGACTTTTAACCTGTTTCTTGCTAGACAATTTCGAAAAGACAATACCGTGGACATTATGCGGAATATAATCAATGATTTGATCATGAATCATATTCAGCAGGGGGGTCAAGGTCAGGAACAAATTTACCTGTCTACCAATTCATTCTATATTTCAAAAGACTATGGCAATATGCTGCATTGTTAGGCACCAGAAAAAGAAGGTAAGATGCAAAATACTTTTATTAATAATAAATAGAAAAATTGTAAAAAATATAAGTTTCTTCACTTACCTTACAAAAACTCCTGGTAAGGTTGATAGGGTGAATAAATATGCGAAGAAGAAATATTGAGGGAACTTGTTGGCTAGATGAGCTCTTGTGTGCAACACCAAAAGTACCACTGTTTAAGCATCACTGGATAAGAGCAGGAGATATTACACCCGGGCTGATGGCTGAGCATAATATGTATGGAGTCCTGCTTTGTTTGGTTGGGGGAGTGATTTTTCCATCTGATTGGACTAACCATACCAGTCCCTGCATCTTCACCTTCAGCTGCTTTTTTAACTCACGTGTACACTTTTTGCTTTAATTGAATCCTCACTATATATTATGGAGCAGCTTAGAAAACACTAGATTGATTTTGATAAAGCAACTTTTGAGGTGCGAAACGCATCAAGCAAGTGTTGTCTCCTGTTTTTTGTCTCCTATTGCATTTTTTAATGTCCAAGGGTTTGAAATAAAATGTATTACTGCTTTACCTGGATGTCCTGTCTTCATTGAAAGCTACAGCTGGTATTTGCTTGTATTTCTTTGCCCTGTATGGAGTCCCACAGGTTAGGTATCATTTGACTAAGTAAACAGGGCAGCGATTTGACAAACCAGATTATGATTTGCGGAGTATCAGAGTCATTACTAAGTTTCTAAATGAACTGATGCTAGAGTACTATATTGACTCAAGCATTATGGAGGTGGTCCTACCATGCTCATTATATGTTGTAGTGCATATTTCAAAACAAGTTAGATAAAACAGATAATATAAAGTGTTCCAAATTAGGTAGATTTCAGTAGATTGAATGGAAAGATAGATTATATATACAATTTATAAGCATATGTTGGCAGACAAAATAAATAATAGGTATATAATACACAGAAATAAAGAAATTAAAAATAAATCACATGGTAAAGGAGGCAGTCAGTTTCTCGGTTATTTCTACATGCAGGTTTTCATTCCTGATGAATATTTTGGCCTAGCCTCTGACTTCTAATCAGTGTGCCAGAAGAAATCTAAAATAGCACGAGTACTTGGCTAGTCTAGCACAGAAATGTTCTGCCTGCGAAGTGGAAGAATTAATGACTGGTTAATTAGTACAATACTTTAAATGTGTTGCACAGTAAAATTTCATGTAAACAAACATGAAATAAAATATTTTAGAAATTTGGCTCATGGACAGGAATTGTACGGATATGTCCTTTTCTAGTACCTTCTAGATCACTATGTTCCAAGACGTTTGGAACCACAATCAGCAACTTTTAGTTTTGCTCTCTGTGTGTGAAATATTAAAGGCACAAGTAATGCAAGGGAAGAAATGTACAACCAGATAGATATTAGTGATGACAGCAATTATTATTATTATCAGTAATTATTTACACATTAATTGTAATTTACATTACATGTCAAAAACAAATAAATTAATATACAACCGTTATTTTCACATTATCCATTGATTGTTCTGCACTCAGTACACTAATCAAGTTAGGTTTTTTAAATTTAAAAAAAGTATATTTAATCATTTTGTTAAAAAAAACTTTTCAGTGATTATTGAACAGATGCTACAGGAAAATGTTATGGCAAATGTAGTTCTGCATTTTCCACAGTGTAATATGAGTTCTATGGGTCTTGCAAAAAACAATTGAATGGAAGAATTAACTGTAACTTTGTACTGCCTATACCATATAATATGTTAGTTTTAAAAACAATAATACAATTCAAACTATCATGAGGTTGTTTTATGTGGCTACAGAAGTGTTTAATCAGTTGGTGATGTAGATATTTGTCACTTAATGGACTGGATTAAATACAGTGCCACATTTGTATCCACAAGCTTGACAAAGGCCCAACTAGAGTCTAAACAATGGCAGGTCTTTTTTTTACTGATCAAAACAGTGTGGGCACAAAATAAGTTGTGCCTTTCTTGAATTCTTAATAAATGAGACTTAGAAATAATAATTTGACATGATAATTTAAATATGGCTAATACTTCCGTGTTACTAAAGGCACATGTAATTAAACATGGCAGTTCAATCCGGAGACTTCTGGACTTACACCGTCTCAAAATGTTTTTGTTAGCCTAGACATCCAACTTACTCAGGAGATTTAAATAACATTTTTCCCTCATGTTTCATGCAGGAATCATTACAATAATAGCATAGTTGAGTGAGTTGAGAGGTCAATGATAATAGCATGTGTGTCCTCCACATGTAACTACAACTGATCTAGAAAACATGTTAATATTATCTTGGGGGAAATAATAGAAAAGGGATATTTTGGCAAATTATAAATATCAACATGTATTGACAATTGAAAAAAATATTTTGAGAAAAACAAACTACATTAGAGAATTAGGTCAACCAAGAGATTGGCAATCTGCAGTTGCCAAGATTCCTTAAATGACCCCTAAAGAAGCTAGATTAAAATAGATGAAAATGTTATGTAGAATTAAGAAAACAGACATCTTTCAGAGAGGACTATCCCCAAAGCTTTCAGGACAGTGACGATGGGAATATGGCAAATATCATGGTCTGTTTCGAACAAAAAATGTATGGAAAGCATCTGGAAAATAGTATAGAATATAAACCTTTGGGAGATCATAGTCTATTCATAAAGTAAAACAAACCAAACTCAAAATATTAATCATAGCAATGATTCCAAACTAAAGCTGAAAAAAGGGTATTTTTGAGCAACCAGCTCAAAAAGAGATACATCATCTCAGATTTTCAATGTCACCTGAGTCACAGAATTTTTGATTTATAAGGTAGGTACAATATTACCAAAATAGAGATGAGCTCAGTGCTCACACACCTTTAATAATGAAGAATAGTTTCTTTAAAGAAGTACAAACTTGTACCAGTAACAGCTTGTGATGTTTCTCTAGGTAAAGACAAAAGTATTGGGACACAGCACTTTATTATTGAATTAAGATGTTTTAATCACACCCATTTCAAGAGGTGTATACAATCAAGCACCTAACCATGCAGTCTCTATTTACAAACATTTTTAGAACAAATGGGTCATTCTGAATAGTTCAGTGAATTCAAGTGTGGTACTTTAATAAGATGCCATCTTTGCAATAAGTCAGTTTGTGAAATTTCATCCCTGCTAGATATTCCATCGGCCAACTGTAAGTGGTATTATTGGAAAGTGGAAGTGTGTAGAAACAGCAGAAGCAGAAGACCATGCAATGCCAAGCTCTGGATTGAGCAAGCATGCTGCCACTGGACTCTGGAGCAGTGGAAGAGTGCTCTGTGAAGTGACAAATCATGCTTTACTATTTGTCAGTCCGGTGGGCGAGTCAGATTTTGGTGGATGCCAGGTGAACATTACCTTCCTAACTAAAATGTGCTAACTGCAAAGTTTGGAAGAAGAGGGATAATGATATGGGGCTGCTTTTTACGGGTTGGGGACGACTCCCTACTTCCAGTGAAGGGAAATCCTAATGCTTTGCATACAAAAACATTTTGGACAATGTAATGCTTCCAACTTTGTTGGAACAGTGTGGGAAAGGCCTTTTTCTATTCTATCATAACTGTCCTCCAGGGCACAAAGCAAGGTCCATCAAAACATGGTTGGTGTGGAAGAACTTGAATGGCCCACAAAGAGCCCTGACCTTAACCCCATTGAGCAGCTGTGGGATGAACTGGATCAGATATTGTGAGCCAGGCCTTCACATATAACATCAGTGCCTGACCTTATATTCTTGTATGAATGAGCAAACAATCCCACAGAAACACTCCAAAATCTTGTGGAAAGCCTTCCCAGAAGCGTGGACGCTGTTATAACTGCTAAGGGGGACCAACTACATATTAATTTATTTAGAATGCAATATCATAAAAGTCCATATTGGTGTAATAGTCAGGTGTCCCAATACATCTGTCCATGTAGAGTGAATCAGTTGACTCTCATTTAGTTTTTTTTGCAAAATAATGTTCAGATCTTTGAAGCACAGAGGTCTAGGTGATATTACAAATTAGCATTAAATCTAAAATATATGTTACAGCATAGGGTAGAAAGGCATGTCCATTTAAAGATACATGAAATATGTGCAAGGCTTTAAATTATCAAGTGCCTTCTTCAGTCTAAAGTTCTAATGGGGAAGATTACATTATCGATCCTTCATACTGACTATGACCTGTCTTTTTTCAAGACTTGGCATCTAATGTGGCTACCCAGTCTATCTAAAAAGTGGCTTCTATCATGGAGATGTTCAAAATCTTTTAACTCCAAAAAATGTGTGCAGATCCATCAACTTGGTGTTGAAATTTCCTTCTCAAGTTATATTTTTATGAGTTTCCTTTGCTTTAACAAGAATACTTTTCTTGTTAAGAATAGTGTAATACAATGTCATAGCTTCTTGAATCAGCAAGCAATATAACATATTTGAAGTCAAGGAGTTAAACAGGAAATACCCAAACTGGGGCACATATGGTACAACAGTTTTTCCCTTAGTATAAACCCTGCATATTCTGCTAAAACAGTCATAAAATATTCTCTGAAAAACATATTTGTCATTTTCATTTGACGCGTGAGGCCTGTCCGGAACTGATTGATTCTACTCTATGAGTAAATCTGTCTGTCTCTGGGGGAAAATGTAGAACATCTCAAAAAAAATGGTTAGTCTCAAAATATTCTCTGTTGTGTCCTGAGATGGCCTAATTTTATTTATCCTTTCAACAATGTTATCTAATGATGAAGTTTGAATTAAAAAACAAAAACAAAGCTAAAACTACTAATGTGACTAACATACTGGGAAACAAAGAGGATGCTATGATGAGTTGCACAATGAGCATTCCTTAAGATTTCTCCTTATGTGAGAATCAGAAATAGCTAGCACATTTACTCGAATATGAGGAACCTGAGCCCCACAATTGATTCGGGGTTCTCCGATGGCGCCATTAGCCAGTCAGACGCTCCTAATAAGCTAAAAAATAATCCTCCTCTGTTCAGTGTGAGGAGGATTTGTATGCACGTATTTGGTACACGCGCACAATATAAAGGAGGAGGAGTGGCTCAGTGTCTCATTTTCCTATTCATTCTCAAAGAGAGGAGACACAAACAGATACTTTTGGAGACTTGCCCTGCAGTACAGAAAGTTAAATAATGGGATGGGGAGAGGAAACTCACAGGGACTTGTCAATGCACCCATAGTACACAAAGGATTGCCATGGACCCATTGCACCAACAGGGTTTTGCCATGGACCTATTGCACCCACAGTGACTTGCCATGCGCTAAGTCTGGTAAAAAAAAATGTACTCAGTTATAGTTTCTAGCATTCCCTTTTACATTTTACATTTTTATGTTTTCTAGCACTGCAAAACAGTATAGTCTGAGAGAAATACAAATTTAGTTATTTGTTAAGACAACAATGATGGTATTAAAGGAAATAGAATCAATAGGGAATTATTTAATGACTTAACCACAGACAATCCGTCTAAAGAAACATGCAGTTTGGAATTCAGATGTTTGATAGGTTGCATAAGGGGAAACAAAATTCTAGGAAAAGAGGGGGAAAAATTTGCCATTACAGAAAACAGTTGTAGTCTGACCACACGTGGGTAAAGTCAAACAACTTCTTTGCCTGCTGTTTCTCATTACGCAATCTTTTTTTTTTTTTTTTACTGTTCTAGTGTTTGTTTGGGTTCTTTTTTAAGGGCATGACACATTACATTCTGTGTCCACGCAATGTGTGTTATAGGCAGAAAAAAATCCCTATGTCAATCACTGGAGGACTTGGAGAGATGTAATCAGGCTGTAGCAGACACATCACAGCTGACATTGGTCTATCTGTTTACTACAAAATGTCTGAACATTGAAGCAATTACAAATAAAATACCAGCTTTAGTGACTATATTTCAATCCCTTTTAAATGGGAGTCTGAATAAATCATTTAGGTAATGCACATGAGTGGTGCTTTGGGGTAAAACCACCACTGATTATGCACAATCCTTCTATCATAGGGAGGTTGAAAAAGCCATAGAAATGTTTCTAGATATAAATAGGACATAGGATAAAAAAACAGTTGGGATCAGTTATATAAGGAATTTCTGGCACTAAGTTCTACAAGTGATACATGGCAGTAGTTTCCATGGTGACTGCTCCCCTTTATAAAACGTTGACACAGAATTGTCTTTTCTAAATAACTCCCAATGAGTCTCCAGAAAAGGATATTACAATTTTTAATGGATTGACATTCCATTGTTGTTTAAATTAAAATAGAAACATAGAATGTGTCGGCTGATAAGAACCATCTGGCCCATCTAGTTTGCCCAATTTAATTATTATTATTAATTAATCATTCTAACTATGTATAACATTTTATGGAAATACATATACAGTCTCTATCGAAATAAATCTACTTTATATGCCAACACATATCACTGTGTACTGGATTCCACACGTATTCTTTAAATATCCCATCCCATTAGGGTTACTTTCCCTAAACTTTAAGAGATGCATTTATATCACACATACCCTGTTGGATAGAAATAAGAGTGCTTTGAATTCAACGTTAATCGCCTTGTGTATAGTAATTAGAATAATATATTCTTCTAGACATCTCTTTGATAATGTAAATATGTCCTAGTCTTTCATCCACTAGTAATATTTGACATTTGCCTTCATTATTTTATTTAACGTTTCTCAAGAGTAAACAGATATTTGTAAGACTGCTTTGATCTGTTTGCATTTTTATTTCCTTGAATAGTCCAATTACTCCTTCCATATTCTACTGCATTCAATCAGATCCTTGGGAGGCGGGATCAGCCTCCCAATGGTCAATATATATGTATGGGGAGTGATGCAGTGTGATTGATGGGTGTGTGAGAAGGGTAATATCTATGGCAACCTTATAAATTGCCCCTCCCTTACATATTAAAAAGACTGTTCACTAAAAATGGCTTCATCACTTCTCTGCCAGCCACTAAGGGGCTAAAAGACTCCATCATGTAATGATTGTTTAGCCTGTAAATGCAGAGAATAAAAACAATAACAAACACGATCTATATATTTTGTTTACAGAATTGTGAGTAAATTCATAAATAAAGGGATCATCGGTAATGTCATAAACAGGAGACACCGCAGACACATTTAAAACATATTTTTCTCCTAATCTATATATTTACTTCCTCTGCTAACACAGTGTACAGTTTGATTATGCTTTATTCTCTATATTTGGAGTATCAACTATGTTTAGGCGCAAGGGTCACTTTAAATGAAGAGTGTTGAATGTACATTATTACCAATTTTTGCCAGAAAATGATCCAAAATAACTAAAGAAAATTATGGTAGTAAATTTAACAGTTATCAAAAATACATGTTTCTGTGCATTTTATTGTATAAATTCTTCTACTTGCTAAGAACGTGACATAGTCCTCCCAAAATTCAGGATTGCATTGTGGTACATGCAGGTGCAGTGATTCTGTAGAGGCCATGGCTGCAGAGTACAAATAGGTGGTACAAGACCAACTTGGTGCCAGACACCACTTTACAAACTCTGCCTTGTCTAATGAGTCTGTGCATGCACAAAAAGGTTGAAGATGAGCGACAAACCAAAAGGGGGAAATCAGGTCTTTAAGACAAAGGTCTCAAACTGTTAGTGACCCGCTTGCAGTGTAATAGTTGAGAGATATGTCTATGTTTATTTGCTTTCGTTGTGTGACATACTTTCTGGATAGGTCAATGATCGTGAAGGTATTCAGAAAAACAATGTTGTTCTGTAGAAATGATACTTATTAATCCAATGTTTATATTGTATACTAAAATAAAAACATCGATCTATTTAATATTAATTTAAAAAGACTATGATGATGCCATTCAGAAACCAAATCTTTGGATCATTTCGGTTCGGAACATTTTTCATCTTTATTAAGGAGAATCAATATGAAAAACTTATATAATTTATAAAAAATAAAAATACTAAAAATAAAAAGTTAAAAATAAAAAAGAGTCCTATAAATAAAAAGAAAATGCTGTCTAGTAGCCATGGCCCACCTTAATAATAAACAGGGCTGGGAATTACTTAAATGACAATAATGAAATCCCAAATTCAGCAGTGGAATGAATCACACCGAATTATAGGATTTGACTTAGTCTCAAAATGAAAGTCGACCTCCTGGAGCTATTCTGCAATTTTTGTGACCCAATAGACTAGCTAACTTGAGCCAGTGGTTAATTCTCATTATTGTCCCGTCTACAAAACTTCTATAAGGATAACCTCAAAGTAATGGAAATATATATCAGCTGCATTCACAAACTTGATCTGTTATCAAGCTGTTTTTATTGGCTATGTACAACATTGGCCTGGCAGCACACCACTGCATGATATATTTTAATTGCATGATATTCAAAATACAGGGTGCAGCCATGTTTTATTTTGCAATAAGTCAGTTTGTGATATTTCATCCTGCTAGATATACCACAGTCAACTGTAAGTGGTATCATTAGAAAGTGGAAGCATTTAGGAACAGCAGCAACTCAGCCACAAAGTGGAAGACCGCATAAAGTGACAGAGCAGGGTCACCAAGTGCTGAGCAGCATGGTGCATAAACGTCATTAATGCTCTGCTGTTCCATAGCTGAAGAGTTCAAAACTTCACTGACACTAAAAACTGTGCAGCGGGAGTTTCATGGAATGGGTTTCCATGGCCGAGCAGCTGCATGCAAGTACAATGTCAAGTGCTGGATCAACACTGGACTGTTAAGTGACGTATCATGCTTCACTGTTTGTCAGTCTGATGGATGTATTATTGCATAGAGCTAGAAACATCCAAAATTACAATCTCATGGATACAAAATATACAAAATATAAAACTATTTTGTTTCTACCTTGATGTAGTAATTAGAGTTGAACATTAGGATTTTTGTACCCAGGACCCAAACACGGACATTCCACTGTATGTCCGGGTTGGAGTTCGGGATTCAGCGATTCATATCGCCTAAACAAATTTAAAATTACTAGTGACTGGGCTACAATAGCTGCCCAGTCACTCCCCCCCCCCCCCCCCCGCAATAAAAAAAAAGTCTACCTACCCCCCCCCCCTCACCCTAATAATAGTGAGTGGTTTAAACCAACCAATCAAAGTGCTGTGACAGGTAAATGAAGAGACTGACAGGTAAGTCTCTCCATTTACCTGTCACAGCACTCTGATTGGTTGGTTTGAAATCCAACCAATCAGAGTGCTCTATGTCATTTTACACAGCGTTGGAAAATTCTTTCGAATTTTCCTACTCTGTTTAAAATGGCTAGCACTCTGATTGGTTGGTTTGAAATCCAACCAATCAGAGTGCTCTGTGTCATTTTACACAGCGTGGGAAAGTTCTTTAGAATTTTCCCATTCTGTTTAAAATGGCTAGCACTCTGATTGGTTGGTTTGAAATCCAACCAATCAGAGTGCTCTGTGTCATTATATCTGTGTCATTAGGTCCCCCCCACCCTTATTGTTATAGGGTCCCCACCCGCCGGCAATGGGTGGGGACATGGGGGGAACATTAGGTCCCCCCCACCATTATTATTGTAGGGTCCCCACCCGTCGGCAATGGGTGGGGACCTGGGGGGGAGATTAGGTCCCTCCCACCATTATTATTGTAGGGTCATCACCCGCCGGCAATGGGTGGGGACCTGGGGGGGACATTAGGTCTCCCCCACCATTATTATTATAGGGTCTTCACCAGCCGGCAATGGGTGGGGACCGGGGGGACATTAGGTCCCCCCTAACATTATTAGGGTTCGAACATCGAGGTGTCCGCTCAACTCTAGTAGTAATATATATGTATGCGAGATTGGACATTTTAAATCCCCTGTTTAAAAGTTCTGTACAAACATCAGATATGAGTAAATACAAGAGGGAAATGATGATAATGCTGAATAGCTGTGTTGCTTAGCAACCGTACACAAATTAGTCTGCCCAGAGGAGTATAAGAACAAGTAAGGAAGACTCCTCAATCATACGTCCAGAGGAAGGCGGATACAGCCGAAACGTGTTGAAGTCATCACGTAACGGAGAGGGAGAGAGTCTAATGCCTTTCACAAAATCAAATAGCAGGGACTTTCTGTGTATACGATATCATTCGACTATAAGCAGCAGCAACTGATCCTAAATGTAAGCAGATATTACTGTTGTAATCTGCTGTCTTCTCCCTTGTCTCCATATGCAAATACTGTTC
Organism: Pelodytes ibericus; assembly: GCA_036172795.1. Classification (NCBI taxonomy): domain Eukaryota; kingdom Metazoa; phylum Chordata; class Amphibia; order Anura; family Pelodytidae; genus Pelodytes; species Pelodytes ibericus. The sequence continues at coordinate 90,213,875 of CM069858.1, read as the reverse complement.
TTCATACTCCACACCTGATGCTGAGTTTTCTGACTACCACACAAACACTCTGAGCCTGTTCTTTATAGGCTCTTAAACATTTGTTTTTTTTATAGGAGGATATATATTCCAACATTAGATAATATACTACACTATATTTTGTTTTATGTGCCTTTTACTATTTTTCAAGTTCAATCACGAAGTCAATACCATTTATAACATAAGTTCTTGTATGTTATTTTGTATATATTTTTATAATTTTGCGCACCCTCTATTTCTTTCCAATTTTTTGGGGGTGTAACCTAGGGTTTTTACACTAGAGGGGTACTGCAGCATTCTAAAATACTTTTTTCACTTTTTTCTTGTTTATGTGAAAAAGAATTGCGCTAAACATTTCACTTTGTCATTTGTGTAAGGAAAGGATATCTGTCCTTAACATTTTGGTGTCTAGACAGTTTAGGAAAAAGTATACCACAAGGCTGTATCCAAATCAATGCAATCCCGAGGGGGCCATGTTTTAGAAGATCTGGAAATATTATTAATCTTAGATACTTATCCAAATCTGGCTTCAACTGGTCAGCTATCAGAGTCCACTACCAAATACATAAAAACTGATAGGCGTGAATATAGGATAATCTATTACAGGGCCGTCTTTAATAGTGATTGGACCCTGGGCAAGCATTTGCTTGGGCCCCCTGGACCATGCCCCCTCCCCTGCATGCAATCCCGCCATCCATCGCAATGTTACCCCCCCCACACACACATATGCCATAATTGTTGTGCCATTCAGATGCCAGTAACATTGTGCCTTTAAGATGCCAGTAATATTGTGCCATTGAGAGCGCAGTATTATTGTGCCAGTCAGAGCCCAGTAATATTGTGCCAGTCAGAGCCCAGTAATATTGTGCCCTTCAGAGCCCAGTAATATTGTGCCAGTCAGAGCCCAGGAATATTGTGCCAGTCAGAGCCCAGGAATATTGTGCCAGTCAGAGCCCAGGAATATTGTGCCAGTCAGATACCAGGAATATTGTGAAATTCAGACCCCAGTAATATTGTGCCAGTCAGATGCCTGTAATATTGTGCCAGTCAGATGCCTGCAATATTGTGCCAGTCAGATGCCTGCAATATTGGGCCAGTCAGAGCCCAGTAATAATGTGCCAGTCAGATACCAGTAATATTGTGCCAGTCAGATACCAGGAATATTGTGCCAGTCAGATGCCTGTAATATTGTGCCAGTCAGAGGCCTGTAATATTGTGCCAGTCAGATGCCTGTAATATTGTGCCAGTCAGATACCAGTAATATTGTGCCAGTCAGAGCCCAGTAAAATTGTGCCAGCCAGATGCCCAGTAATATTGTGCCAGCCAGATGCCCAGTAATATTGTGCCAGTCAGATGCCCAGTATTATTGTGCCAGTCAGAGCCCAGTAATATAGTGCCAGTCAGATGCCTGTAATATTATGCCAGTCAGATGCCTGTAATAGTGTGCCAGTCAGATGCCTGTAATATGGTGCCAGTCAGAGCCCAATAATATTGTGCCAGTCAGAGCCCAGTAATATTGTGCCAGTCAGAGCCCACTAATATTGTGCCAGCCAGATGCCCAGTAATATTGTGCCAGCCAGATGCCCAGTAATATTGTGCCAGTCAGATGCCCAGTATTATTGTGCCAGTCAGAGCCCAGTAATATAGTGCCAGTCAGATGCCTGTAATATTATGCCAGTCAGAGCCCAGTAATATAGTGCCAGCCAGATGCCTGTAATATTATGCCAGTCAGAGCCCAGTAATATAGTGCCAGCCAGATGCCTGTAATATTATGCCAGTCAGAGCCCAGTAATATAGTGCCAGCCAGATGCCTGTAATATTGTGCCAGTCAGAGCCCAGTAATATAGTGCCAGCCAGATGCCCAGTATTATTGTGCCAGTCAGATGCCCAGTATTATTGTGCCAGTCAGAGCCCAGTAATATTGTGCCAGCCAAAGCCCAGTAATATTGTGCCAGCCAGATGCCCAGTAATATTGTGCCAGTCAGATGCCCAGTATTATTGTGCCAGTCAGAGCCCAGTAATATAGTGCCAGTCAGATGCCTGTAATATTATGCCAGTCAGATGCCTGTAATAGTGTGCCAGTCAGATGCCTGTAATATTGTGCCAGTCAGAGCCCAATAATATTGTGCCAGTCAGAGCCCAGTAATATTGTGCCAGTCAGAGCCCACTAATATTGTGCCAGCCAGATGCCCAGTAATATTGTGCCAGCCAGATGCCCAGTAATATTGTGCCAGTCAGATGCCCAGTATTATTGTGCCAGTCAGAGCCCAGTAATATAGTGCCAGTCAGATGCCTGTAATATTATGCCAGTCAGAGCCCAGTAATATAGTGCCAGCCAGATGCCTGTAATATTATGCCAGTCAGAGCCCAGTAATATAGTGCCAGCCAGATGCCTGTAATATTATGCCAGTCAGAGCCCAGTAATATAGTGCCAGCCAGATGCCTGTAATATTGTGCCAGTCAGAGCCCAGTAATATAGTGCCAGCCAGATGCCCAGTATTATTGTGCCAGTCAGATGCCCAGTATTATTGTGCCAGTCAGAGCCCAGTAATATTGTGCCAGCCAAAGCCCAGTAATATTGTGCCAGCCAGATGCCCAGTAATATTGTGCCAGTCAGATGCCCAGTATTATTGTGCCAGTCAGAGCCCAGTAATATAGTGCCAGTCAGATGCCTGTAATATTATGCCAGTCAGATGCCTGTAATAGTGTGCCAGTCAGATGCCTGTAATATTGTGCCAGTCAGAGCCCAATAATATTGTGCCAGTCAGAGCCCAGTAATATTGTGCCAGTCAGAGCCCACTAATATTGTGCCAGCCAGATGCCCAGTAATATTGTGCCAGCCAGATGCCCAGTAATATTGTGCCAGTCAGATGCCCAGTATTATTGTGCCAGTCAGAGCCCAGTAATATAGTGCCAGTCAGATGCCTGTAATATTATGCCAGTCAGAGCCCAGTAATATAGTGCCAGCCAGATGCCTGTAATATTATGCCAGTCAGAGCCCAGTAATATAGTGCCAGCCAGATGCCTGTAATATTATGCCAGTCAGAGCCCAGTAATATAGTGCCAGCCAGATGCCTGTAATATTGTGCCAGTCAGAGCCCAGTAATATAGTGCCAGCCAGATGCCCAGTATTATTGTGCCAGTCAGATGCCCAGTATTATTGTGCCAGTCAGAGCCCAGTAATATTGTGCCAGCCAAAGCCCAGTAATATTGTGCCAGCCAGATGCCCTGGAATATAGTGCCACTCAGAGCCCAGTAATATTGTGCCAGCCAGATGCCCAGTAATATTGTGCCAGCCAGAGCCCAGTAATATTGTGCCAGCCAGATGCCCATTAATATAGTGCCAGTCAGCCCCCCCCCCCCCGTTCCCAAGTACTTACATGAACCTGCTCCGTGTCCCCTGCCGGATGTCTCCTCCGTGCAGTCTTCCCTCTTGCACGAGGAGGAAAACAGTCACCGGATGTGACGCGACGTCACATCCGGCGTCAGTTGTTTTTTTTTGTGGCCGTCACATCTATCGGATGCGGCTTGCCGGAAAAAAGCGTTCACAAGCGCAATGCGCTGTGAACGCGGCAAGCAGGGGCTGGGGGCCCACGGCACAGCTGCCTTGGGGCCCCCCAGAAGTAACTGGGCCCAGGGCAGCTGCCCCGTTTGCCCCGCGTTAAAGACGGCCCTGATCTATTATCATATTTAACATAAAATTGTTTGAAATGCAGTAGTTATGAAATGTAGATAAAGACATAACCATGTCGAAAGATAATTGCTAATACTCATGGCTTAACAGGATGACTATTTTAGATGTCATTTTTATAAGCAATGAGAATTGAAAGATGGATGTGAACCAGTTGGATATGTTTCGAACTGTCTGCACGTCAACAGCTGTGCACAATAGTTCTGTTTCCATTATACATATTATAACAGAAGAGACTCTGGTTGTGCTCTCTCCGAGGGGATAAACTTCAACCAAGCTCCAAGTTGTAAAAGAATATAACAATGCATGTAGAAATCAATGTGGAGATCTGCTGTGAAAATCTGACTAACATAGATAAATGAATTTATTTTGTTTATCAAAATGTATTGCTTTTTTTGTTCAGCTTTGTTGCCTAAATTTAAGTGAATCATACAATGTGAATATAGCTTACTTTCCGAGTAAACTATGTTTTGTATTGTATCATGACAATGTCCCCTAGAGGCTTGATCTATGCATTACATAAAAGTGGTGACAGCACACAACCCTGTGGAACTATGAAGGGGAAGGTCGAAAGAGACTATGAAGGGGAAGGAGCAGAATGATGTGTGTGATCCAGGCCAGGATGTCCACACTCACACTGTCACACTTGCTGATGTATCTCTGATGTCAGGGATTAAACGGCTTCAGATGACCTGTCAGTGCCCTCATACAATGCTAGTGTCATTGTTACCAGACTCATCCATTGCAGTGAAGCCTAAATTCAGTCCTATCAATGTAATGCTCTCTTTATGGAAAGGACCTATGACTAAGAGATTATAACAAGCTCGAAATGTGTTAGTTGTTCGTTTGTTATTCTACTGCCTCTTCTTCTCCCCTTTAAGCAAAATTTATTGGAATAAACATATTGGTGGCATTCTTACATTCAGTGGTGAATTTTTGACATTGTGGATCATACACCCAGTCCAGAGCACCGTCGTGCATCTGAGGCTTCTCATTATAAAGTAAATGAAAAGGAACCCTTGAACTGAGATGGTGACCCTCCAGGAACAATGAAGTCTCCCCTGGAAACCTTAGTGAAATTATTAACCCTAAAACCACCTTTACCTGAAGGTTGAGCCTATAGGAGCAGGTGGCTCTGGGACTTGCAGATGATCTACCAGGAAACAAGAGTACGGTATACCTAAAACCAGGAGGGGAGATATATATCGAAGTCAGGAAAAGCAGCATCAGGATACCAGAGATCAGAGCAGTTGGGAACAGAACCAATTCAGAATAATAGAAATCAGAAAAAAACTGGTACAAAGTGAGCAACAGGAATCCGTCAGCATACAATTGGCATAGATACAGAACCACCAATAGGCAACTCTTGACAGTTGTAGCCTCGACTACCAGGCTGTATCTTTACCATAAATAGAGACACATGGCACAGACGTAGGGGGTAGAAAAGGCCACAGCCATTTTATTTAATCATACATGTCATTGCCTCCAACCTTGTTATCATAACACGTCATAATAAATACAAAATAAATATACAAAATTAGGCAATGACAAACCCACATATTCACACATATGTCAGAAATGACATGAACCTCAAAATTAACATAATTGACCAATAACTTTATTAACATAGTTAACATAACCGAGGAACATGTCCTGCACCAACTTGCTCCCCAGGGGTCCAATGTCCATCGAATCCACTGCCAGGCAGACCTTCTGCCCAGCCCACCAACAGGCTAACAGCCCCAGCTTAGCTCAGAACCTCTCCCGTAATCCATTTGAACTATGGCTGACTCCCGATATTCCAGCCATAGACCCCCCTAAGGAGCAAACTACCGCCAAAGCCCTTCTGAGTGAACCCTCACTACAGAAGGGCTACCCCACCCAATAAAAAGAGAGCCTTTTCCACCCCTTCCTGAATACCTAACAAAAACACATCCCAACCCAAGTCGGACATGTGCACTCCATCTGTGGCTATCAAGCCTGCACGATCCCCTTCTAAAGTGCGGTGTCTGACCACCACCCCTTTCTGCTTCTGTACAAAAATAGACATCAATTTGTTAATCTTTCCCCTGCTGCGCTCCATTGCCCCGAAGTTCCGTGCATACCGCCACTGGTCTCTCGGCACCATTTCTGACCATACAATTTTAACCCCGGGAACCAGTGTTAGAATGTGGGTAACATCCTTTTGCATCACTTCGTGGCCGCCCCTATCCAAAAGGAGTGAGTGCCGAATTCCCTTTCCGGCAAACCCAACCTGGTCAACCCCAACCGGAAAACCCTCAAAAACTGAAATCTTTAAAGTGACATCCCACTCTTGTGCACCAGGAGGGAGACCCCCCCCCCCCTGAAGGCCTTACTGCCAGGTACCGCTGCAAGCATACTACTGGGCAGGCAACACTGCCAGGTACCCCATATAGTACTACCCAGGCCCCTCGCCCCGATTGATCTGTTTTGGATGAGCACAATAGCATTATTACCTGATCCGTTGTGCAGGAAACATCGCAAAACTGAAGGCCCCCCGCAAACTGACAAGAGCCACTGACTAGCTCAGAAATCCGAAAAGCCCCGAAAAATGCCAATGAAAAGGCAGCCCTGAAAAGCAATGTTTCAAACTCCGAAGAGCAAATATCACCCAGGACTCCTACCACCCTGCATAACATTCCCATGGATACTGGGCGGCGATGATCCTGAACAGACCGGCCCCGTTTCAAGCGTTTCATAGCCTGACGAATCACGAAGTGCTTCGTGATATCCTCAAGCCCCCGTAATTTGAACATAAACGCCAGTGCTGCCAACTTTGCGTTCAGCTGAGGGGGGGAAGTCCCTTGCGAAGCTAACCGAAATATTAACCAAAATAATATGTCCAGTTGATTCACTTCTATCGCATCCCTCCCTGCCCAGACCGACAAATCATCCCATTCCTGCCATACCCCATTATAAGCCGTCCATGTAGCGGGAGCCAACGAGGATTTTCACCCTGCAACACTCGGTCCCGAGCTTCCACACTACCTCCGGGCATGGGTAACCCTCGGCCTCTGCCCCTGGCGCCGCCTGCCTGAATCTGTCCCACTGTAGACGAGAAAGAGAGTCCGCGATGATGTTTTGATAACCAGGAACATGTTTTGCCATAAATGACACGTTGAGCTCCATGCATAATAACACAAAATACCTCAAAAGCTTGACCACGGAAGGGGAGGATGCGGAGATCTTATTGACAGAATACACCACCGCCAGGTTGTCTGAATAGAAGAACACTCGTCTATTCCTCATGGACCATCCCCATAATGAGAGTGCCACTACCAACGGAAACAGTTCCAAAAAGGCCAGGTTGCGCATCAACGGAGACGATTTCCATGACTCCGGCCATGCAGCCGCACTCCACTTTCCCCCATAATATGCCCCAAAGCCCACACTCCTGGAAGCATCCGTATATAGCTCCAAGGCAGGCGCCGAGACCGCCGGCTTTTGAAAAAAGGCCCGGCCGTTAAACTTTTCCAGGAACACTCCCCAAACCACCAGGTCTGCTCTCATGGCCTTTGACACCCTCAGAAAGTGATAACCTTCCCGTATCCCTACTGTCGCTCGAGACAGTGACCTGAGAAACACTCTGCCAGCCGGAATAATTCTACCTGCAAAATTAAGCCTCCCAATTACAGACTGAATCTGCCTAAGGGTGACCTTTTTCGCCCTCAGAACTTCGGCCAACACCCGCCTCAAGACGACAATCTTTTCGTCTGGTAGCCTACAGACCCCCAGCACTGTGTCAATTTCCAAACCCAGAAAACTGAGCCGGGTGGTTGGGCCTTCCGTCTTTTCTGCGACTAAGGGAACCCCAAAGGATTTCGCGACTAGTTGCATGGTCCTTAGCAGGTGGATTCAATCTGACGAGGCCCCCGGCCCCATGCATAGGAAATCGTCTAAGTCAGGGGTCCTCAAACTTTTTAAACAGGGGGCCAGTTCCCTGTCCCTCAGACCGTTGGAGGGCCAGACTATAGTAAAAACAAAAACTATGAACAAATTCCTATGCACACTGCCTATATCTTGTTTTGCAGTGAAGAAACAAATCGGGAACAAATACAATATTTAAAATGAAGTAAAGTTAAATCAACAAACTTACCAGTATTTCAATGGGAATAGTGTGCTAGTCAGATGCCCAGGAATATTATGCCAGTCAGAGCCCAAGAATATTATGCCAGTCAGATTCCCAGGAATATTATGCCAGTCAGATGCCCAGGGATATTATGCCAGTCAGATGCCCAGGGATATTATGCCAGTCAGATGCCCACTAATATTATGCCAGTCAGATGCCCAGGGATATTATGCCAGTCAGATGCCCTGTAATATTATGCCAGTCAGATGCCCAGGGATATTATGCCAGTCAGATGCCTAGGAATATTATGCCATTCAGATGCCCAGGAATATTATGCCAGTCAGATCCCAGGAATATTATGCCAGTCAGATGCCCAGGAATATTATGCCAGTCAGATGCCCAGGAATATTGTGCCAGTCAGAGCCCAGGAATATTATGCCAGTCAGAGCCCAGGAATATTATGCCAGTCAGAGCCCAGGAATATTGTGCCAGTCAGATGCCCAGGAATATTATGCCAGTCAGATGCCCAGGGTTATTATGCCAGTCAGATGCCCAGGAATATTATGCCAGTCAGATGCCCAGGAATGTTATGCCAGTCAGATGCCCAGGAATAGTGTGCCAGTCAGATGCCCAGAAATATTGTGCCAGTCAGAGCCCAGTAATATTATGCCAGTCAGATGCCCAGTAATATTATGCCAGTCAGATGCCCAGGAATATTGTGCCAGTCAGATGCCCAGTACTATTATGCCAGTCAGATGCCCAGTACTATTATGCCAGTCAGATGCCCAGGAATAGTGTGCCAGTCAGATGCCCAGGAATATTGTGCCAGTCAGAGCCCAGTAATATTATGCCAGTCAGAGCCCAGGAATATTGTGCCAGTCAGATGCCCAGGAATATTGTGCCAGTCAGAGCCCAGTAATATTATGCCAGTCAGAGCCCAGGAATATTGTGCCAGTCAGAGCCCAGGAATAATATGCCAGTCAGAGCCCAGGAATATTGTGCCAGTCAGATGCCCAGGAATATTGTGCCAGTCAGAGCCCAGTAATATTATGCCAGTCAGAGCCCAGGAATATTGTGCCAGTCAGAGCCCAGGAATATTGTGCCAGTCAGAGCCCAGTACTATTATGCCAGTCAGAGCCCAGGAATATTATGCCAGTCAGAGCCCAGGAATATTGTGCCAGTCAGATGCCCAGGAATATTATGCCAGTCAGATGCCCAGGAATATTGTGCCAGTCAGAGCCCAGGAATATTATGCCAGTCAGAGCCCAGGAATATTATGCCAGTCAGAGCCCAGGAATATTGTGCCAGTCAGATGCCCAGGAATATTATGCCAGTCAGATGCCCAGGAATATTGTGCCAGTCAGAGCCCAGTAATATTGTGCCAGTCAGATGCCCAGGAATATTGTGCCAGTCAGAGCCCAGGAATATTGTGCCAGTCAGATCCTCCCTCCTGCCCCGCTTCCCCATCACTTACCTCCAGCTGCTGTGTCCCCGGCCGGACGTCTCGCGCAGTGTTCCCTCCTCCCTGCACGGAGGAGGGAAACATAGTTACCGGATCTGGATGTGACGGAACCTGGTCTAAGTAATGGACCAATGTCCCAACCCCAGACTCCTGCTTAACCACCCATTCCAGAAAAGTACTGAACTTTTCGAAGTAGGCGCAGGAGATAGAGCATCCCATTGGGAGGCACATGTCCACAAAAAACTCATCCTGAAACCAGCACCCTAATAAGTGATGGCATTCAGGGTGTACTGGCAGAAGCCTAAAATCTGCCTCTATATCCACCTTTGCCAACAATGCCCCAGGGCCCGCGGATCTAACCACATCAACCATTCTATCAAACGATGTGTAAGACACCGAACACAGTCCCCAGTCTATATCATCATTAACAGACAGGCCTTTCGGGTATGAAAGGTGATGTATCAACCTGAATTTACCTGTCTCCTTCTTGGGGACAACCCCCAGAGCGGAGACACGTAAGTTAGGTAGTGCCGGCTCCAAGAAGGGGCCCGCCATCCTCCCCAAGCTAACCTCCTTCATCAACTTCTCCCCCACCACCTCTGGAAATGACTGTACAGATTTAAGATTCCGTCTTTAAACCACCGCTCCCTTGGGCACGAAAGGGATCCAAAACCCCTTGGCGAACCCCTCATCCAGGAACAACACGTCTTCCCACTTACAGTAGCGTTTTAGCCACGGAAGCATCGTGCTTCTGCTCCCTGGAGAGTTCCCCCTTTGAAACCCGGCGGCACCGGTTGCTCCTCCAGACTTGTTTTTCTTAAAGCACTTTGTGTAACTATGGTTGCCTCCGCATCCGGTGCACTCATGTCGGAAACGGCATGAACTGCCCCATTTGCACTGGCTGTCAAACAGCCAGCAGCAACCCTTCTTCCCGGAGGCCGGCGAAGAACCTGTTGCTCCCGCGCCGGTTCCTCCCTAAAAGGGCGCCGACTTCTGGGCCATCATTAGCTTAAGCCAAAACGTGATATCCATTTGATCCCATCTCATTGTAGGATTGGCGGCAAGGCGCTGACGAAACTGTTCGTCATACCGCCACCACGCCAATCCCCCATACACCCTGTATGCATCCCAAATCCCGTCCAGGTATGAGAAAAGAGCCGAGCACTTCTCCGGCGCCCTCTGACCCACCACACTACCTAATATACAGAAGGCCCTCCCAAGGTTTTGGGAAGTTTCCTGTATCGCTTCTTTCTTTCTTCCTCCTCCTTTTTTGCCCTGTCCTCCTTCTTCACATCCTCTTTCGACCGACTCTTCCAGAGGTAGAAAAAGAACATCTCCAAATATTCACCCCTCCAAATTTTTTCCCTCGTTTCCAATTTTAAGTGCGCACCCAAGGGGCCCGAATAGGACAGGTAAGAATTGTACACGGCTGCATCAAGTATCCCTTCCTGCAGCTCTTCCGCTCCGCCTTCCTCCACTGCCGCTACCGTCCCCACAGTCTCACCTACATCTCCCCCTTCCAGGGCACACCCCCCAGTCCTGTGCTAGACGCCACCCATGCTGTTGCCGCCGACGGCAGGTTAGCTTTACTCTTACCCTCTATCCAGGAATTTAAAAAGGCCTGTAACCCTGCCATTAAACTCCCTTCCTCCATAGCCCCATCCAGGCCTTTGTGTTTCGTGTGTAAAAAACCAGAACTCTCACCGGAAGTTCCTCCAGCCGTCACAGACTTCGGCTCAGAACTCCTTGATGTGTCCTTTTCGGGAACCGCTCCGCCGGCTGTTGCCCCACTCCTGGTCTCCTGTCGTCATCGTCGGTTCTCCTGGAATGGGAAACAGATTTGGGGAGTGCTGCTGACGGATGTTCCACCCTCTCCCCACACCTGCCCTGTCGCGGTGAACGCTCGGCATGCCGCCCTTCCGCCACCACGACCCTGCTGGACCTGCCCCCAGAATGAGATCTAATGCTACCTGGATGAGATGACAATGATGTACGGGGGGCCCTATGCCTCCCCCTGCGTTCCCTGGAAGACGAACCGGAGCCACTGGCGCTGCGCGAATGAGGGCTACTTCTGCGGTGGGTATGCCCTATGCCATAGCCTCTGGCGGACCTTTTCGGTGACCTCCCCCTCTCAACGCTGCCCGCCGGAACATGGCGCCAACTGACCCTACCCGGACTGGCCCTGGACGAATGCCCCCCCCCGCCCCTGGGTGACCTGCCCCTATCGCCCCCCCATCTGCCACTTCTACCTCTGTACCCATGTCTCGATGATAGCCCCCCATGGCTGACCTGGGTAGGGGTAACGTCCCTAGGTACTCGCCTTTTAGTTCCCACTTCAGACATCCTGGGCCTCTTGGATCCTGGCGCCGCCTGCCCACGGTCTTGACCTGGACGCTCTGCTGCCACCCTCGCTGCCGTAGAGCTTGCGGAACCGCTCGTCCTGGGTCCGTACGGTAGGCCCTTTGTCGACCTCCTTCCTAGCCTCCTGGTAGGCTTCAGCCGCCTCAGCTCCGTCGCTGCTCCAGCCTGCGTCGGACAGGTCCCCCTCCGGTCTTCCATCCGGGGCTTGGTACCCTGAGGCCAGGCCATCCTCCAGCGATGTCCTGCGGTCCTGCAACACCCCCATGCCATGTTAGACCTCACCACACACACATCTTTATCCAAGGCCTCCCCTTTAGGTTTGTGCACGGCCCCCGGTCGACACATCAGCGCCCTCCTGGATCTGCCTGCGACATCACCCCCAGCCTGGCACTCCTGCTGCGTCCCATCATTCTCCTTGGTCCTCCCCCAAGCCTCATTGACCTTCAGCAGCTTGTCGGGGCCAACCTTCTTTCCCCTTACCAGCCATCCATGCTGTCTCCTAAGTCCCCACATGGTCGCGGCCCTGCCGTTTCCCCACTGTCCCACCACCTGGCCTATCCGACCACCTGACCCTGTCCCCGATCACCTGAGCGAGGCTCGCCAGCCTCCGTTGGTCCGTCGCACCGATCCTCCCACTTCCGGTAGGCCTCGATCCTCCGGACACCACCAACGAAGCTCCAATCCTCTTCGGGGCTGGGGATCGGTCCCCTGCAGCCTCCAATGCCGCGCTGGAGCCCTTTCCCTTCCGTCGGGCCACCGCTCATGTCCCGCTTCCGGAGGCCTTCTCGCGATCCCCCGGCCGACCACGTGGCTCTCCTCCCGACATCCCTTCCTCCGCAGTGATCCGTCCACATGCAGGTGATCCAGAGCTGAGTCGCTGGGGCGGACGGGTCCTCCTCACCAGGCGTGCAGCAGGATCAGGTCCAGGAACCAGGTGTCCCAGTTGCTCCCTCGCCCAGCCAGGTCCTCTCCTCCATGCAGCTTCACAGATCCTAGCCAGGAGCCTTTCCAGCAACTAATCCATCCTGAAACAGAAGAAGGGAGGAAGCAGAGAGACAGAAGCAAGGAGAAAATTCTGGTAGGCCAAAACTCTGAAGATTTTCCCCAGTGTCCAGACTTAAATACCCTCTGGTCCCCACCCCCAACTCCTCCCTTAATACTTTACCACCAATAGGTACAGCACAAGCTGTCAAGGCCCTCCTGCACCTAGGCGTCTCAGTGGGCTGCAACACCAAAACTGAGGTTTTTAAAGTCAGCTATGCAGCTGCAACTGCTAGCTGCAAATGAGGAGGTCACATGATACCATAATAAGCCATAGTACCAGTTGTAAGAGAACTTCAGCAGAGCAGAGATGTGCCACAGGTAAGTTATTACACTCAATGAAAGATATTTACTGGCATGTAAACCGGTTCAATACTGAACTTTCTAGAACAGAAAGAGACAGTAAATTTAACTAATGGTCTTTTTTGTTGTTGGAAAAGATCAATCTTTATACTCCCCACCACCTGGCCAACCCATAGCCTCACTCAAATTTATTGGACCCCATAGCCCCTACGTATCCAACATAAACAGCTACTATGTTTTTTAGTATGGCATAAAATGGGTATATTTATTTATATTTATTAGATAGAAAGATAGATAGATAGATAGAGATATACAAATATATACACACAACAGCATTTTTAGTTTTAATGTTTGCCTCCATTTTTTTAAATTAAAGAGATGCTAGCTTCTCACTGCCTACACATTTCACTTGTATAATTGGGTCATCACACTTCACACAAAACTGAATTTGAGTTTAGAGTGAACATGATAAATGCAGTGTCTTCTTTCATGTAATCAAATATAACTCTGACTAAATACGTGTGCCTATTTGAAGTGCCCTGAATCATGAAGCTGATTTTAAAATTTCCCTAAATGTCTGTACACTACAGTTTAAAGGGCATTGCATGAGTTAAGTTGTTCACAACCTGCCAGAACTATATTGCAGTGTTTAATGTTTCTAAATAATAGGCGCGTTGGGACTCACCCCTTCACTGCTGCTAGGATTAAGAAAAACACCAAACAATTATGGTGTTCTGATGTGACCTTATGGGGCATGAGCCTGTCTCCTTGGTCCCCTACGCAGCGCTACTACAGTGGATCTGAAGCCAAGACTTGGGAGAACCCTGGCTCCCTCCCACTGTTTTCTTTGGCTGAGCTCTGTGAATTCTCAGCCTGGCAAGAAAGCACCATTTTGAAAGTACTGGCAACCCTTGTGAGGTTTGTCACAGCACTGCTTATGATTTAGAGTCCTGATTTAGGCTCAACACTGTGCTCTTTTGTTTTTCCGTGTTTGTACATCATTTGCAAGTTTGTATTAGTTAATAACCGTCCTAAGAGTGTAGCATGCAAACAACTGAACTACCAATATCAAACCTGTAGTACGTGAGAAAACTGTACAGTGGTCACGGGGATTGCTACATAAAGTGAACTAGCCACCATAGGTGGCCCGGGCAACCCTTACATTTACAATTAATTTGTGGACAAAGCAAGAACGTGGATATTGGAGGTAAATTCCAATGGTGGTGATGTGCAACATGTTGAGAGGGCAAGCTTACCACCATGGTTCAGTGGTTTTAACTCACGTCAGTAGCACACTCGCAGAAGTAAACATGGCATTATGGCTGAAGTGTACATATAACCTAATAGCTGTTGACGGTGAACAATAACTGGTAATGTGATGCGAACCTATAACTGGCATGACATCACAGGTATTGTTATATAGCAAGAGCTGTGTGTTAATATAATATGTGCATTTTTATGTATTTAATTTATTACTATGCTTTTATGGTATATGTGTTGTAATTGTATTATGTTACATACAATACTGTTCAAAGTTTGGGGTCACTTAGAAATTTCTTGCTTTTGAAAGAAAAGCAAATTCTGTCCATTAAAATAACATCAAATTGATCAGAAATGCATTGCTAATGTTGTAAATTAAAACTGTAGCTGGAAACTACTGATTTTTAAGGGAATATCTATATAAGGATACAGAGGCCCATTACCAGAAACCATCACTCCTGTTCCAGTGGCACATTGTGTTAGCTAATCCAAGTGTAACATTTTAAAAGTCAAAATCTTCTTTTTTTTTTGTATGAGAATTCAGCTATTTTTGTAAACATAATGGTAGCTTTGAACGCCTTATAATAAAATAACCAGATAAGGAACACATGAGCACATCAACAGCGTACATATATACTTTGGGGTGTAAATACATAGAGGTGCTTTTTGTAAAAAAATACTATTAGTGTTGAAGAGGTATCATCAGTAACATTTCAAGGTACCATCCAATCATGTCCTACTGTACCAGTGTCAGTGCTTGACCTTGTTAGGTTACATACTAATCAGATATGGGTAATGTAGCCTCCTAACAAGTAGCAACTTAACTAACATGAGTGAACATAAAATTGAGTCATCGGTGTTGAACCACTAATGTGGGTTTTACCTTCTTAAATCATTACCTCAGTGGGAGATTCCCCCTTGATAGAATGGGACATAACATATTTTTATTCCAGCCCTTTGATGGAAGTTGGTATGCTTTTGTAAGTTAAGAAGCACTCAGGGTCATTGAGTGGGTAAACAGTGCAGAAAGTACCTCACAAGGCATAGCTTTGTTAGCAGGCCTTAACTATCAGACATACATTTGAGACTATTAAGAAGTTTGAAAACAAACACTAATTATGGGGGATTTACAAGGTAGTTCACTTGAAGAATGGATTTCAGTAAGACTTTTCATAAGAGCAATTATTGCTCAAATCACACCTACCAACTGCATTTTATTCATTCAAAATTTCCATTTATCTCTTTCTATGACGATTTGGTGATTTTTTTGCTTCTTACTTTCAGTCTATTGACCCTTCATCATGTTTTTCTGCAGTACAGAGAGAAACAACACTACCATTATGACTTTAGTAATGTGTTGAAAGTTCTGTGAGTCTCCTGCTGTTTTGTTGTGTTAATTCACCATGACCTGTTCTCTAGACTTTGCCAATAAAATCCCATTGGATCAATTGTCTGTCATTTGTGTGTTTGCTTCTGAGCAGTTCATCTAATTCCATCTAGGTGATTTATAATGTGGAAAACCTTGCAGAACCTCAGTGCTATGTGCTTTGTAATTAGTAATGCCATGATGTGCCTTTCTGACTCATGCATTGAATACGTCTTCTAATTGAACTTTAGGCAAACAAACGTTGTTTTTTTCATAGTGAATTGCATTAAAAACATTTATTTGTTCTGATGTGATGAGTGACACAAGCATAGTCTAAGTGCAAAATATCAGGTGAGATAAAATCCAATGACACTTTTGTAAGTTTGGATTGTCAACATGGGCAACATTTGGCCAGTCTCCTATACACGGGCAATTAACTTGTATATTTTGAAAGTAATGTTGTTGACCATGTAAGGTACTCAGGAGAGCACATAATGTTTATGTAGAGGGGATTTGGGCTTAAAGTGCTACTTATATTGAAACTCCGTGTTCCTAGAAAGACAGGGATTAAGTGGTTTTCTGGCAGCAAAAATTCAATCTGCCCACGTGGGTCTCTTGCAATATAAGTGTTAGTTCAGACCACAAAATATGTTGCTTTTTTGCCAAAGTTGCACAGCCATAATGTTAGTAAAAAGTTTGGGTTTCTTTTACATCCCCTATTGGATTTATGTTTGAAAGGGCCGTATTATGGAGGATAAGCACACAAACAAGTGGGCGGACAGGCAGTTAGACAAACATAAAGACAAGACAGCTAGATAGACAGACAAACAGATAGATAGATAGATAGATAGATAGATAGATAGATAGATAGATAGATAGATAGATAGATAGATAGATAGATAGATAGACAGATATATATGTAGAGTTGCTACACAGAGAGAATATTTTCCCCTTTCATTATAATACTTTATTGTTTTCAATCACATAATTATTTCATAAATAAACAAACAATGACAATGTCGATGCAAGCATTACACCGTGTGCACCTGATAAGTAATTCACATGCTATACAATATTTGTAGAATTTCCTAAACATATAATCTATATAATCCTGACATGGAGTGCACAAAAGAAAAACTATTTTGATTTTAAAATTTGTAAAAAAAAACGATAGATTGATACATAGATGCGCTCACTCTCAGACCTTTTTTGAGAAAATAAATGATTCATTTAAAATGCTAGTAAAAAACAAAAAGAAAAAAAGAAAAAAAGAAAAAAAAGAAAGTATCCTTGATTTATGACTGTCACTTGAGAATTTTATGAGAACTCAGTGATTAAAATTCAGTTATCTATAGTTAAATCTGGAATAAAGTAACAGCCACCTGAATATAACAATATTTGAAAAAAAAAATGTGATAGTTCTAAAATCTGTGTGACCACAGAGAATACCTGCATCATGTAAACATTTGGCATCAGACTAATGTTAGGTCTATGGAGGAAATAGTATGGCCAATATTGTTCGAAGAAAAGATGGCAACCCTATTGCTTTGTGATATATCATACCACCCTTGTGTCCCTACTTAATTAAGAGTGACCCAAATCACTTTCTCCCTCTTTTCAGGGAGCTCAGAATTTTGGGTTTTCATAACTCTATCTCAAAGCTCCTGAACAATAAAACTCATAATAAAGCAAATTTAAACTGTAGTCAATTCTTAGACATTATTTTGTGTATAAATAGTTACCAATTGGTCATAAAGTCGCTGAAACTGTTCCGAAAAAGCCCCAGACACACCTTCAGCTACTCACACAAAATAAAAGTATCTTTGGACATATGAAATGTTGGGAGGTTTGGATGGATGGATGAAAGATAAATAGGTAGTTAGGTAGATAGATATATTTGTTATAGCAGTACATGTCAATAAATATATATATATAAACCAATGCAGATAAAGTGACAAGCGCTATATATAATGTGCAGACAAACAAATTATGCAGCAAACACTAGTGCATTTTCCTCCAATTAGCACAAAATAGTGAATATCGTGTAATAAAGTGTTGCGCAGGATATAATAAAATAAATACTTATCAGAGATATATAGGCGAAAATCCAGCCTTTTTTAGATGTATATAAAAGAGAAGAAAAAAAGAAGAAAAAAAAAGAGAAGAAAAAAAAAAAGAAGAAAAAAAAAGAAGAAAAAAATAAGAAAAAAAAAATAAGTGCGGGTTTGAAGTTTATGTAAATAGACGACATGTTTTTTGTTTTTTGTATGGCATGGTGACAATGCATCCCTTCAATCTTTCCTCCAATATCTCAACACAAACACCTGGGGTATAAAGTTGGTGGCTGAATACAACAATATTAACATTAATTTTTTAGATTTAGAATTATTTCCCTCTAATAATAAACTTCAAACCCGCACTTATTTTAAAAAGGTAGATACCAATAGTTTTATACAATCTGACAGCTGTCATTTTCTCCCCTGGCTACTGAACGTCCCCAAAGGCCAACTGTGTAGGCTTAGGAGGAACTGCAGCGATATAAATGATTTTTACACGCAGGCCAATCTAATTAAGGAACGCTTTGTGGATAAGAAATATGATGTTGCTCCAATTAATAGGGCTATTCAAGATGTGGGATCTCAGGATAGGGCAGAACTCCTAAATAATAATAAAAACAAGTCCAGCGGTCGCTTTCTTTACTCTAACGGTGTTGCTACAATGCCTCTAGGTAGAGGCATTGTGCAACACCCCCCAAATGTGCAGGGGCGCGCTACGATCACTCCACGTAGTGATCGTAGCAGCCATTTAAAAATGGCTGCGCCCGCTGCACACATGTGCTTAGAAAGCGAACGATCGTTCGCTTTCTAAGCATCTGCGGTGTTGTTAAAGTGCCTCGCCAGCGAGGCACTTAACAACACCTCCAGGCTGCCCAGAGCCGATGGTGGTCGCTCTCCTGAGCGACCCCATCGGCTCAGTAGAAGGGAACGCTGCCTGTACTGGCAGCGTTTCCCTTCTAATGGCAAGAGCATCGGAAGTGAAAGTATTTCACTTCCGATGCTCTAGGGGGAGCCAATCGATGCCGGCACAGCAGATCTATGTGATCTGTGTGCAGGCATGTATGGTAAGTGCTCTGATGAGCACTTACCATACTGTCAAAGGCAATATTAGTAAATATTGCCTTTGACAAGTATTGATCTGCCTCCCTCACCTTACTAGTTATAGTAAGGGAGAGAGACAGATCAGATCAAGTAAAAAAATAAAATAAAATAATAAAAAAAATATTTAATAAAATTTTAAACACCAAGGGCTTTTATAAAAGCCATTTAACCCCTTCCCTGCCATTGATCGCTGTGTACGCAGTGATCATACACAGCAGCACATTTTTAGCTGTCTGTGCATTTTTTAGGGGTTATTTTTTTTTACTGTAATTCATTACAGTATAAAAAAACCTCTTTTAAGAGAGATTAACCCCTTTCTTGCCGTAGATCACTGCCTAATCAGCGATCTGACGCAAATGCAGCAATCTTGCTGCAGAAGCATTTTTAATTTTTTTAAAACTTTTTTATTACACCCGTCACGTGTTAATTATACCCGCTAGGGGACTACGTTTAACGTAAAAAAAATTTTTTAGCTGTCTGAGCGCATGTATAGCGATCAGTAACAGCTGATAAGTGACAATGGCGGGTTGGCGTTTGCTCAGATGAGCATCACCATTCGTCTGGTTAGATCAATATGTGTAAATATTTGATCTGACCCGTGTAGATCTGCCTCCCTCTCACTTGAGTTTTAGTGAGGGAGGGAGACAGAGCTGTATAATGTAAGTTTTTAATTATAATATATTTAATAGAATTGAGACCCAAAGGCTTTTATAAAAGCCGTTTCCAGTATTTAACCCCTTCCCTGCAATTGATCGCTGTGTACGCAGTGATCTTACACAGCAGCACATTTTTTGCTGTCTGTGCATTTTTTTAGGGGTTATTTTATTTTACTTTGATTTATTACAGTATATCAAAGGCTCTTTTAAGAGCTATTAACCCCTTCCTTGCCGTATATCACTTCCTAAGCAGCACATATGGTCACTGCCTAAGCAGTGCATATGGTCACTGCCTAAGCAGCGCATATGGAGCAATCTAGTCGCCGAAGGATTTTTTTTTGCTATCAGCATTTTTTTTGTCAGACTCACTAGGGGTTAATTATACCCACTAGGGGATTACGTGTATTCCTTTTGAAGCTGTCTGAACGCGTGTATAGCGATCAGTAACAGCCGATCAGTGGCAAAGGTGGTTTGGTGATTTCTCAGATGAGCATCACCATTCGTCTGGTCCGTAAATATTGTTCTGACCCATATGGATCTGCCTCCCTCTCCTCACTTGAGTTTTAGTGAGGGAAAGAGACAGATCTGTATAACATAATTTTTAAATTGTAATAAATTAAATAAAATGTTAATAAATTGTGAGTCCCAAGGGCTTTTATAAAAGCCATACCTTTTGTATAGTGTAGTGTATTAACCCCTTCCCTGCCACTGATCACTGCACAGCAGAACATTTTTTCTTGTCTGTGCATTTTTAGGGGTTAATTTTTTTGTACAGTACTACAAAGGCTCTTATAAGAGCTATTAACCCCTTCCTTGCTCTACATGTTCAAATTCCAAGTTTGAAAATCAAAAAGCGCACCTCTCAAATGTAGCCTTTCAACCCCTAACAAAGCTGACAAAGCTATGCATGGGTGGTATCCCTGTGCTCGGGAGATGTTGCTGAACATATATTGTGGTATTGTTTGTCAGTGACACATACCGAAATATGTGAATTTGTGTCTAAAGTGCAATGTATGTGGGAAAAAATACACAATAAAATGACTACCACAAACTTTGACAAAGGCTGGTGGTAGAATTAGTGCATGGAAAGTGTTAAAATACCACCATTTGAAATAGCGTAGGGTGTCTACTTTTAAAAAATATATGGGTTGATGGGGTAAAATACACTGGCTGGTTTCAAATATGTCCCAAATGGGACATGGGTGCAGGCGGTCTGCATGTCAAAATTTTAATTTGGAAAACCAAAAACTGCACCTACCAAATTTGGCCTTTTACTCCCCAAACAACCCAACAAACCTATGCATGGGTGGTATCCCTGTACTCAAGAGATGTTGCTGAACACTTATTGGGGTGTTATTTGGCAGTGACACATACCAAAATCTGTGAATTCATGTCTGAAGTACAAGGTTTGTGAAAAAAAACCACAAACAAATTACTACCACAAAGTTTGACAAAGGCTGGTGGTAGAATTAGTGCATGGAAAGTGTAAAAATACCACCATTTGAGATAGCCTAAGGTGTCTTCTTTTAAAAAATATATGGGTTGATGGGGTAAAATACACTGGCTGGTTTCAAATATGTCCCAAATGGGACATGGGTGCAGGCGGTCTGCATGTCAAAATTTTAATTTGGAAAACAAAAAACTGCACCTACCAAATTTGGCCTTTTACCCCCCAAACAACCCATCAAACCTATGCATGGGTGGTATCCCTGTACTCAAGAGATGTTGCTGAACACTTATTAGGGTGTTATTTGGCAGTGACACGTACCATAATCTGTGAATTCATGTCTGAAGTACAAGGTTTGTGAAAAAAAAACACAAAAAAATTACTACCACAAAGTTTGACAAAGGCTGGTGGTAGAATTAGTGCATGGAAAGTGTAAAAATACCACCATTTGAGATAGCCTAAGGTGTCTTCTTTTAAAAAATATATGGGTTGATGGGGTAAAATACACTAGCTGGCTTCAAATATGTCCCAAATGGGACATGGGTGCAGGCTGTCTGCATGTAAAAATTTCAAGTTGGAAAACAAAAAACTGCACCTCAAAAATTTGGCATTTTAGCCCCCAAACAACCCAACAAACCTATGCATGGGTGGTATCCCTGTACTCAGGAGAAATAGTAGAATCTATTTAGCATGTTTTTTCGTTCGCTATTGTCGATGAGGAGAAGTTGTTTCAAATAAAAACAAAGAAATTTGTGTATTTTTTTTTTTTTTTTACCATATTTTATTATTTTTTTTAATAATATGATAAGATATGATCAAAAAGATGGCATCCATAGAAAGCCCTTCTTGTCCCGATAAAAACAATATATAATATGTGTGGGTACAGCAAATGACAAAGAAGAAAATTACTGCTAAACACAAACAGCACAGAAATGTTAAAATAGGCATTGTCCAGAAAGGACAAAAATGTTTCAAAGGCTCTGTCCTTAAGGGGTTAAAAGCGTTCTGTTATTCTTGTGTCAATGGTATGTCTTGTATACACATTTGGTATAGTCCTATGGATCAACAATCTGCTGTGTGTCTGGAGTACAGCCTATCCAGATTTATCTGTAAAAAATATGGCTTTTTATTGTATTATATACCATGTTGGGATGTCACTATGTTATATTATTGAGAGCATTTAGAGTTATGATCAATAGTGTGTTTTTTAGGGATTTACTAAATATGCTGTATATCTTCTCTATAATGTGTTCTATATAGTTAAAGGCCTTGATATTTGCTGTTTTTATTGATACTATTTTTCTTTTGTTTTCTGTTTGTTTCTTTTTCCCTGTTGGGGAGTGAACACACTGAACTAACCACTTTGCATAAAAATGGGTGTGTCTGTGATCATTTACAGCCGTTTCTACGGCAACCGGAATTGATCTCCCTTTATAAACTGCAAGTCTGCATCTAGATGTCACTGCTCTGAAAAAGCCCACGTGTGGGCGAAACGCGTCGCGTGACATTATTGACGAGACTTGCAACTAGGAAGTACCAGCTCCTCCAGCAGAACGCTGCCTATACAAACTTCAGCTGCTGCCTGCTCCTATGAAGTGACGGATGGAGACTGTGATATGATCGGCTGGGTGACTCTGCCTGCTTTTTACCTATGCTGTTTTTAACTGTTTTTTACATGGGATATCGTTTTTTAACTTCTTCTATTATTCCATCGATTATCTATCCAGTGGATGTGGGGATTTTGGGACTCAGAGTCTGCACGCCTTATACAACCAGAGCCGGTCCTATAGGCTCTGTAGAGTGTGAGTACAATTCTTTAGGGGGAGATATTTATTTTCCTTATATTCACAATACTGCACAATTTTGTATATATTTTTTTCTTCTCTTTTATATACATCTAAAAAAGGCTGGATTTTCGCCTATATATCTCTGATAAGTATTTATTTTATTATATCCTGCGCAACACTTTATTACACGAAATATATATATATATATATATATATATATATATATATATATTAACTTAGTGTATAACAGGGCACTATACCATATAGTGCACAGTGGATGGTTTGATAAGATAGGGTCACTGATGTCATGCAACACAGCTTGTTAGTTTATCTGGCATTAGGACAATTGCGCACCTGATAGGCAATCCTAATTTAAAGGTTTCCAATTTACAAGCTGTCTATTATTGCAGAATAATTACTAGTTATATTCAGACAATTGTTATTTAACAGTAGTTAAAAACATCAAGATATTAAATATTATGTATAGACGAAAGTCTTTCAATTTAGAACAAATATTCATACAATTGTGTTTAAAGAAATGATGTAGAGAGATAAAATGGTAGGCTTTTATAAGGTAAATGTACGGATTTAAATTCTAAGGTATTATATCAGCAATATAATGTACAAACAGATTGCTCGATTGTTTAGGTTTTATGTTTTATACATAAGGGCAAAATGCAACATTTAAATAACAATATGTTAGTTGTTGGGGTTGGTCTGTTTCTTTCATAATGACCCCCACAAGACCTGGGTATTCCATGCTTTCTTGCCAGTTCTTCACAATGAACATTTTACTCAGTGTGTAGATTGTATACAATATTTGGGTGCCAAGGCAACAACTATAAAGGGAAAATGGATTAATGTAAAACCTTATGGTGTTGAAATACCGTACAAAGTTATACCAGAGTGATTTCACTCAGACAACACAAGATACTGCATTTAGTTTTAAACTCAACATGCTGCTGCATGAATCTCTATATAATAGTTAGCTCTTAGCCCAACAATAGCAGATAAATGTACATTGCTAGCGACAGCATGGCACCTGTATAGAACATGCTTTATGTACCTAATGAATTAGGTTTTCTGCCAACTTTTAATGCAAGATAAAAGCTGGCAATAATCCAACAAATATCATCTTAAAACCACTTTAAAAAAAAAAAAAAAAAAGGAACATGTAATAAACTTGAAACCTGAAATGGAGGAATGCATCCATAATCCCTAATGACTTCTCATAAGTTTTCACCTCAGGGTACTTCTGAGGACAACTCATTCCTTTGTGAATAACCACCAGGCCTTAATAACTCTCTCTCGGTTCTACTTGTTCATTAACATTCTTCTTAAAGGAAAACTGTAGACTAGAAAAATGATTTGAGTAAAAGAGCCACTAAAGTTGTTATTATTTTTATGTTGCTTGTTTCCACAATAGACATTGTAAGAGAGGCAACTCTTTAACAGTATACAAAATATGTGCAGGGTATTTGCACTTGGCGTGGGTGTCAGGTATGTACAAAATATGATGGTCTGGATTGGGGATTACAATGGGGAAAGAGGGATTTATACTCGTAACTTGGAAGAAGAGGAGGCAACTGCTGAAGGTGGGTAGAGGAGGGAAACAGGAGAGACTGCTGGAAAACAAGGGGAAATCCAATGTACAACTAAGACCTCTGTAAGGGCATAGAGGTGATGTGACCAATTTAAGAGAGATGGAGGTAGTTAGTGAATGGCTGTTGAATTAAAATTCAAGGAGAACTGATGGAATAAAGAATATCCTGATGGAGGGCTGCAACTAGTGGGGAAAGGGTAAGGGGGGCTGAAGAATGAAAAGTGCTATCATAAACAGAGTTGTGGCAATGGAGGATGAAAGGGAGGTATAGAAGGTCTTAAAAAAATATATGAACTAAGAAGAACAATTTGGAATTGATGTGAGATATAGGAAATATGAAGGTCAGTGAAATGGCATACAATGGTGTAAAAACGGCCTGTGGCAACTGAGAAAGATAGGAACCTATGAAAAATAAAGAGTATAACAAGGAAGGATTGTAGTGGGGGGGGGGGGGGGGGCTAAGGTGTTTAGTAAGTACCGTACTTGATTTCTGATGATGGCACTGTTGTTCAAATTTTTTTATAAAAGCTCTAGAATTAGGGTGGAAATTTGATTTATTGAATTAGAATTAGAGTGGAAATGTGATCTCTCCATGGAATTAAACAGTCTTCTATGCAAAAGGGTTTATAGTGGTTTAGAAATGTATTTTCTTGATTTGAAGCATATGCTAATATTTGAGGCTGGGTTTACTTATATATGTATGCAGTGCACATGAGACACTTGCTGATTTGCAATGACTACTGCTCTCTCACTGATAATGTACATTTAACAGAAATATGCAATGAAATCTTAAACAAGATAGGAGATTTCTGCTACCTGCTCTTACTTGTCCCTTCAAGTTAAAAGTTGAATGATTGAGACAATTTATAGTCCTCTTTATAGATTCCAGATGGTGAACAAATGAAGTATGGAGTGATTAAAGCTATGTTTCATTAGAAGACTCCCATTTTCCCCTACTGCTTCTTTAGAGTCCTTTTGATGCTGAAAGAGGAGGTAGGAGCTTGGTTCACATAAAACCCATTACAAGTAGGCACATTTTTTGCTAGTGGGCATCTAATAAATAATATAGAAACCCATTGGTGCTCTGGAAAAAACACACTATATGAATAACTTCCATAGTGGTCCATGGATTAACTATTTTCAAATTTCTTCTATTCAGTCAGTAAACAGTGATGGTGAACTTATGGTATATGTGTCACTCCATACACTCGGAAATCTGTGAGGTGGCAGTCTGCATATGCCTACATTGTAGCCATAAAACCTGAAAGCCAAGGTAAATGCAACACTGTATGTTTCTACAAGTAGACTGAAGTGTATAACAGGTGTAAACAAACACTACTGAGGATTGGAAAAGGGAGCAAATGTGAAAAGAAAGCTAAAATATAGAGCAACATTTTCAATGTTAAACTGATAGGAATAAGGGAGGAAGCGAAGTGGCAGAGCTTATATGAAGCCATCACAGTCCAACAATGTTATTCATCTGATTGTAGGGTCTACTCAATAAAAGAGAGAATTGTAGGGAATTTACAGAGGAATTTTACATTTAAGAGAATTTTTCAAACTTGGCTACTTTGGCCTAAAGTTTGACATTCCCTACAATTCTCCCTTTATTAAGTAGGCCCTTTAGCATTTTTAAACTATGTGTTCATTTTCTGTTACTCTGTTATCCACCTTTCATTTAAGTTAAATTTCTGTGGTAATATCTATCTTTCTTATACTAGCGCCCAATGGACAAACCTAAAGGTGACTTGCAACAGCTATTAAACATAGTGTCCTAAATATGACCAAATTGTGAAATTTTAATTTATCCTCATATGGTATTATTTTCAGTCAGCAGGAAAATATCACACCATTATAGAACAAACGATGGAGCAGCAGAAAGCCAGCTGTCATATATATATAAGGAATTATTCTGTTTAAAAAAAAAAGTCATAACATAACTAAATAATAAAAAGAGTTTAGTCTGTGCTTGTTTCTGCACTTTCACAAAATGCATACAATGAGTAGTAAGTTCTTTGGTATGAATGAATGTTCCAGCGGTAATTAAGTTAAGTCCTCTTCTTTGCCCTAAGGTTGTGATGCAATTTACTGCTAGAAAGCTTGATGTCACAAGAAAAAACAATTGTCAGGCTTTAATTATTTTTCTTAAAAGCTACAATTCTACAAGGTGATATTTGTCAGTACTACCCAAATGAATACACGTCCAGGTTCTATCCAGGTGCTTCCTGTTTCACTTCGTGCCTTGCTTCCTTGTGTTGTGCTTTTTTTTATCTGTTACCTTGCTCTGTTCTGTCCCTTTTTTTCTCTTTTTTTCTCTTGCCTGTTTTTTCTTTCCTATTTATATGTGTACTACCAACTTGTTTGTGTAATTCATTCCTCAGTCAGTCCAGCTACAAGTATGATTAAATAAAAGCAAAAAACGTGTGCACTCCGTAAAGGCTGAGTCAATCTTCGAAAAAATGTATTCGTTTATTAAATAAGGTGACAGACACTGGGAATAATATGGACAAGGTGGCAAAATAAAAAAGGGGAAATGACCTAACGCGTTTCGCGTGATAAACACGCTTAATCATAGGTGCCTAACAAGTGTGAGCACTGCTCTTATATACACATAGCCAGGTTCTAAGTAATTATGAAAACAAGATGCTGGTGTGTGAAAGAGAAAGGACCCTTGCAGTGCTGGAAAAAAGGGAAGTGAAACTAAACAGAATAATCGGTGAAAGCCTGTGTGTAAAGGTAAGCTGTGCCCTGTGAATGAAAAAATATATATAAAATAAGTCTGTGAAGGAGAAGAGAAAAAACCCATAAAAGCGACAGAGAAAGAAAGAAAAAGGGGGGGGGGGGAGAGTGTTAGGACCTGACATGTGTACAAAGGGCAGCGTACAAACAAAATTCCATACTAAAATGACATGAAATAAAGTTACATTGCTGAAACTTATAAATATTAGTGATACAAAGTGTGACATAATGACAAGCGTATATTGCTATATACATAAAACACACATGTGATATGTGCTGTTCAATTGATAACATTGCATAAAAATCTAAAGTGATAGAATGCAACTCTTTATATAAAAAATGAACAAATAATCACAGAGACAAATGGACCTACATATTTCAATAATATAAACAAATATGTAATACCAATATACAAAACAGTAAAAAGGGGTAAATGGTCCACTAAGTTGTCATCTATAATTTTGCAGTGTTTCATTATGGACCTCTTAGGATAGTACAAGCCTCCTGCGAAACACATGGAAGATAAAAACAAATAAAGTGTTAGATTATAAGTAAATGACTATATAGTAGTGAATCTATGAGGTCTAAACGCATAAAAGGATGAATAGCGTGAAAATACACAACCTAAATCTAAGGACGATATGTGTGCAGAAAGCTTGGACTAAACGAGAGAGCACTTGTTGTGTAAAGTAGACTGCTATGAAAATGGAAGACTTAAGTAAATAGATATATGTGCGGATAACTATATTAATCTATGGAATTGCACATGGACGTATAAAAATGAGTATAAACAAGTGTGATGTACAAGTAAAATAAAATAAAATAAATGGAGAGGCATGTGTCAGAAAAAAGCACTTTTTTATTTTGCCACCTTGTCCGTCTTATTCCCACTGTCTGTCACCTTATTTAATAAACAAATACATTTTTTCGAAGATTGACTCAGCCTTTACGGAGTGCACATGTTTCTTGCTTTTATTTAATCATCGATATCCATGCTTGATCCGCGTGTGGAGCACCTGTTTCTGGCCTCTGTCATGGGAGTGGAGCCGACTTGGACTTACAGCTACAAGTATGTCACACATGGTGTTTTGTTCCTTGTTTGGTTCATTCATAGTTTGTGTAGGCAGGATAGTTAAAGGACTTGCATATAAGAGGTACCTTGATCTTGGTGGCAAGCTTTCCATCTCATGGCCATTAAGTACAACTAAATCTTCACCATTTCCAACTCAGTGTCCTAGGCAAGTCGTGTGTTTATGTATGTGTCTTTGTTTTGTATGTTTATGTTAGTTCTGTTTGCATTTTATCAGTAAAAATTTTTATTAAATATAAAAAAATTTTTACATGTGAAGCAGTATTTACTAACAAAACGTTTCCCATATGGTCATCTTATTTTTTACTGCTCTGAAAAATGCTCTGAAAAAGACCCCTCGTCTTATATTCGAGGTTCCTCTTACAATCAGACCCCAAGATGGAGAGACAGCCAGCATTGGGGGGCAGGGGGAGAGACAGCCAGCATTGGGAGGGAGAGGGGAGAGACAGCCAGCATTGGGGGGGAGTGGGGGGAGCCAGCATTGGGGAGGGAAGGGAGGGGGGGAGAGAGCCAGCATTGGGGGGAGGAAAGGGGGAGAGCCAGCATTGTGGGGGGAAGGGAGCAGGAGAGCCAGCATGGGGGGGGGAGCGGGAGAGCCAGCATGGGGGTGGGGGGAGTCAGCATTGGGAGAGGGGGTAGAGCCAGCATTGGGCAAGTCTTGGGGAGGGAGGGGTGGAGAGGCAGCATTGGGCAAGTCTGGCGGGCAGCATTGTCACATAAAAGGAAATAAAACAAGAAATGCATTTTTTATATCATAATTTTTATTAAATGTGAAAAAAACAATTTACATGTGAATATATAGAAGTTAAACTTTTTTCCTATAGGGTAGTCTTATATTCAGGCTTTTCGTTTTTTTCATAAAGGAATATCCAAAGTTTGGGGGGGTCGTCTTATAATCAGGGTCGTCTTATATTCCAACAAATACGGTACACGGGAGAGTACTATTAATTTGCTTTTACCAGTCACTATTGAAAAAACTGAACTTTTATAGAAGAAACAAAAACCAAAGCCAATCCCATCTATGTTCATAGATTGGATACGGATACTACTTAAGTCCATTCTAACTCACACAACCTGTGTGAACATGTTAATCCATACAGTAAATCAGGAGAAACTTTGCCATGTCTCTGAGCTGCAGGTCAGCTAGATATTGGTGGCGCTATAGTTATTGAAGCATTAAGATAAAGCAGACCTTCTGTCTTTCTGGACACGCGCCTTGTAAATTCTTTGCCGGGAAGAAGTGGGATGTTAGCCAGGCTGGCAAGGAATCAAACTTACATCATTTAGTAAGACTAAGAAATACTTTGGATCTGTGAATAACTATGCCTTTATTATCCTACTGTGCAAAGAACTGAATACACAGACAGCATACACTGAATAAATCTAATCTAATAAAAATGTTTATCTGCCTCCATCACAACACATGAGACAGCCTGTAGTTTGATCTGCTCTAGAATTAACAGGAAAGGCTATTTAACTGAAAAAATATATACATATATAAATCCGAATATACTGTTCTTAAATGAACAAATCTCTATTAAAAGGTATTTTAAAATTACACAGAAAATGTGAAAGGATCCTTTGCCAAAACATAACTAAATAACATGATTCTTTGTGTTTCAGTATAATATTACTATGATGAATTATCAACGTTCATTAGGGTAAATAGTGGAGTGAGATAAAAAAAAATATCATAATCAGAGGAAATGTAATTTATATGCCACTTTTGCCAGCATTCACCTCCATTATAAAAACTCACATTCTAAAAAGCAAGAATCAAGAAGTATGTGAATCAGGGAGATTGCGAGTAAAACCTAAACTTTTCAGTAGGAGGGCCACATTGTACATTTTGCACATTTTTGCAGGCCAAACAAAAAACATTATTATAATTCAACTTTTTACATATGTAATAAAAAGGTTATTGAAATCCATGTCTTGTTTTTAATTCCTTTCTTTGCATTCACTTTGCACCCAGGACTTACCCCAGTACCGTGATTACACTGACAGCACCCAGATATGCCCATTAATATGCCACAGTCAGTATGCCCAATATGCCACAGTCAGTATTCCCATTAATATGCCAGTCAGTATGTCAATTAAAATGCCACAGTCAGTATGCCCATTAATGTGTCACTCTATGTCAATAAATATGCCACCTATTAATATGCCACTCTTTGCCCATTAATATGCCAGAGCCAATATGCCCCTTAATATGCCACGGCCAGTATGCCCATTAAAATACCACTCTATGTCCATCAATATGCAACAGTCAGTATGCTCATTAATATGTCACAGTCAGTATGCCTATTAATATTCCACAGTATTCCCATTAAAATTACACAGTCAGTATGCCCATTAGTATGCCATAGTATTCCTGTTAAAATGCCACAGCCAGTATGCTCATTAATATGCCACAGTTAGTATTCCATAAATATGCCACAGCCAGTATTCTCATTAATATGCCACAGTCAATATGCCCATTAATATGCCACAGTATTACCAATAAAATGCCACATCCAGTATGACCATTAATATGCCACAATACCCAATATGCCACAGACAGTATGCCCAATAATGTGCCACTATGCACAATAATACGCCAGTCAGTATGCACATTAATATTCCACTACGCCAAATAATATGCCACACTCAGTATGCCCAATAATATGCCATAATGCCCAATATGCCACAGACAGTATGACAGTATGCCCCTTCCGAGTAAGGAAGCATTTCTGTGCATTGCACAGACACCATGCTGCCTTCTTGCGTGGAGATTCTGGTGAGGGGCCGTAGTTTGGAGACCCCTGGCCTAAGGCAACTCTCTAGCCTCACTGATAAGTCCTTTCCTGATACAACCTCAACAATTGTGAATTACAACTGGAAACAGACCCACCTGAAGAACATTAACATTATTAATCTCACAGCATTTTTCCCAATTATCACACAGGTTAAACTATTAATATATACAAGTATACACCCAATCACAACTAAACAAGGCCAGTAAAACACCATCACTAAGGATCATTGAGGAAATTCTCTACATTAAGAATGCAAAGTAAAATTGCAACCTCTAATCTGCAGAAACAAAAAACATATTTTTCTTTTCACAATGAAATATCCTGTCTATAGTGGTAAGGCTTACCTTTCACCTCCAAGGATTAGAAGATAGAGAACAGGCAGAGGCAGGATATCAAAGTAAAAGAAAGGTGAAGATGACTTCTACCAATGAAATGCATGAAATGATAACACAAAAGCAGTTTTTGAAAATATAATTATATAACTGCACAGCATCAAAAAAAACTCAAAGAAGAAAGAATGAGTCAGTTTGAGAACAGAAAGGGCTGTAGTAGAGTTCCCTTTAGGATGGTTCCAACTTCCACCATTGCAGAGGTGGTCCCTCCATTAGATGCCCAGTTACAAAATGCATATCATGTCTCCTCAGCACAAGGAGAAGCACAAGCCAGAAGACAGAATAGTATATAACGATAACCATTTTTGAAAAATGTATATCTGATACCCAAGGAAACAATCGCCTATATGAAATGTCCTGAATAAAAGCAACTGACAAATCATAATACCATATGCCAAATATGGCAATACAAAATATCTTCCTATCCTTCCTGATCTCACCTCAACACATCGGTCCATATGACCCACAAGCTGAAAGGGCTAAACTGTGAAGATGACAGAGATTTGTCTATTTTTGTGCGTGGTCCCCACATTTTCAATTTATTGAATAAACCAATCATTTTTATATGAATTTATTATTGTGATAATTAATGATTAAGAAACAGCACATATTTCAAACTTGTTTCCTCAGAAAGTAAAATGCTACTGTAACCAGCTTTTGTACAAGTAGAGTTTGGATGTAACAACAATACAACTTTCCCATTTCTCAGTAGCCCCAAAATTTCTAAACCCATTAGGTAATTTAAGAGTTTTAACAAAGAGCCAATATATAAGAATTTGTATAGCCATTTGATAAACAAAACCTGTGGCCATTGATGACCAACAGACAGCCTGTTGGTCGAATGGTTATTGTACAGCCCCTATCCTGCCTGAAATAGATGTTCTGTCAGTAAATTACTAACATATTAACCTGCATGGTATG
>CM069858.1:88949192-88974192 GCA_036172795.1 Pelodytes ibericus | reverse complement strand
TAATTTCTGGTTGTCCTCTGATTCACCCAATGTCAGAATACATGCTCCACTACCTTTTATGACTCCAGCTCTGGTGATGGCTATCTGCTAGTTACACTTTATGGCTTAGACCTGGTGGTGGATCTAAGCCTACAATACAAGCTATTATAACATAAACATAACAAATTATATGAATGCCAACTCATGCTTTGACATGACAGAGGGAATTGTATTACCAGATTCAATGTAGCAATGCTACATACATATCCAGACAACTGGGGAATACACTAAATTTTATATGTTCCGAACTTACCAGTTTTATAGTTTGAGACTAAGAACAAAAATTATCACAAGGGCTTAATTCATGAATTCAAGAATTGTAGGTCATTGACAAGTGAATTTTAAACTTAAGCTGAATTGGATAATTTTTCCAAACCTTTCAATATATTGTTAAATGATTAGACCAGGGGTAGGCTACCTTCGGCCCTCCAGATGTTGTGGATTACTGTTCCGCTTTGCCAGTATTATGCTGTAGGATATGGCTGTAAGATTATGCGGCGAAGATTGCACAACCCTGACCTAGACAATCAAAACTATGTGGCATCGCGCTCAGCAATATCCTTTTGCAAACAGAAACAAATGCTATATAACTATGCCTCCCAGAAGTATAAAACTAGAGGAACCACGATTCATCAGACCCAACAAGATTACAAAATCCAATGTCTACAGTTTTTGTCCAGAGTACCAGTTTGTTATATAGCATCGTCATACTTCTATTTGTGTCAAAAGTATGATGGGTTAGTTATTCTTTTATTAGTTTCAACTCCAATGTAGCCCTGACCAGTTGGTAGACCAGGGCTTGACAAATGTTATTTGATTTTAGGAGCCAGCAATAAAATTTAGGAGCCAATCACGCAATTCATAAACACACAAGCCTACTTCACATTTTTATACACTTACTTATCTCACATATACTAACACCTCACACACACACACACATCTACTTTACATATACCCATATATACAAACACCTCACACACACACACACATCTACTTTACATATACCCATATATACAAACACCTCACACACACACACACATCTACTTTACATATACCCATATATACAAACACCTCACACACACACACACATCTACTTTACATATACCCATATATACAAACACCTCACACACACACACACATCTACTTTACATATACCCATATATACAAACACCTCACACACACACACATCTACTTTACATATACCCATATAAACAAACACCTCACACACACACACATCTACTTTACATATACCCATATATACAAACACCTCACACACACACACACACACCTACTCTACATATACGCCAGGGCTCGACAAACCCCGAGCGCCAGGTCGCCATGGCGACTAGGAAATCAGACCTGCCGCCCGGGTAGCGTGAGCCCCGCATAGTGCTCTTGTCCCTGGGATTTTTTTGTGAACTTTAATCAGTGACTGATTGTGTGTGTGTGTGTGTGTATGTATGTCAGTGACTGATTGTGTGTGTGTGTGTGTGTGTATGTCAGTGACTGATTGTGTGTGTGTGTGTGTGTATGTCAGTGACTGATTGTGTGTGTGTGTGTGTATGTCAGTGACTGATTGTGTGTGTGTGTGTGTGTGTGTGTGTATGTCAGTGACTGATTGTGTGTGTATGTCAGTGACTGATTGTGTGTGTGTGTGTGTGTATGTCAGTGACAGATTGTGTGTGTATGTCAGTGACTGATTGTGTGTGTGTGTGTGTATGTCAGTGACTGATTGTGTGTGTGTATGTCAGTGACTGATTGTGTGTGTGTGTGTGTGTGTGTCAGTGACTGATTGTGTATGTGTGTGTGTGTATGTCAGTGACTGTATGTGTGTGTGTGTGTATGTCAGTGACTGTATGTGTGTGTGTGTATGTCAGTGACTGTATGTGTATGTGTGTGTGTGTGTGTGTGTGTGTGTGTGTGTCAGTGACGGTATGTGTGTGTATGTGTGTGTGTCAGTGACTGGTTGTGTATGTGTGTGTGTGTGTCAGTGACTGATTGTGTGTGTGTGTGTGTGTGTCAGTGACTGATTGTGTGTGTGTGTGTGTCTGTGTGTGTCAGTGACTGATTGTGTGTGTGTGTGTGTGTGTGTGTGTCAGTGACTGATTGTGTATGTGTGTGTGTGTATGTCAGTGACTGATTGTGTGTGTGTATGTGTGTGTGTGTATGTCAGTGACTGATGTGTGTGTGTGTGTGTGTGTATGTCAGTGACTGTATGTGTGTGTGTGTGTTTGTGTATGTCAGTGACTGTATGTGTATGTGTGTGTGTGTGTGTCAGTGACTGTATGTGTATGTGTGTGTGTGTGTCAGTGACTGATTGTGTGTGTGTGTGTGTGTGTGTGTCAGTGACTGATTGTGTGTGTGTGTGTGTATGTCAGTGACTGATTGTGTGTGTGTATGTCAGTGACTGATTGTGTGTGTGTGTGTGTGTGTGTGTGTATGTCAGTGACTGTATGTGTGTGTGTGTGTGTCAGTGACTGTATGTGTATGTGTGTGTGTGTGTGTGTCAGTGACGGTATGTGTGTGTATGTGTGTGTGTCAGTGACTGTATGTGTGTGTGTGTGTGTCAGTGACTGTGTATGTGTGTGTGTGTGTCAGTGACTGTTTGTGTATGTGTGTGTGTGTGTCAGTGACTGATTGTGTGTGTGTGTGTCAGTGACTGATTGTGTGTGTGTGTGTGTGTGTGTGTGTGTGTCAGTGACTGATTGTGTGTGTGTGTGTGTGTGTGTGTGTGTCAGTGACTGTATGTATATGTGTGTGTGTGTGTGTCAGTGACTGATTGTGTGTGTGTGTGTGTGTGTGTGTGTGTGTCAGTGACTGATTGTGTGTGTGTGTGTGTGTGTGTCAGTGACTGTATGTATATGTGTGTGTGTGTCAGTGACTGATTGTGTGTGTGTGTGTGTGTGTGTGTGTGTGTGTGTCAGTGACTGATTGTGTGTGTGTGTGTGTGTGTGTGTGTGTCAGTGACTGTATGTATATGTGTGTGTGTGTGTCAGTGACTGATTGTGTGTGTGTGTGTGTGTGTGTGTGTCAGTGACTGATTGTGTGTGTGTGTGTGTGTGTGTGTGTGTCAGTGACTGATTGTGTGTGTGTGTGTGTGTGTGTGTGTGTGTGTCAGTGACTGATTGTGTGTGTGTGTCAGTGACTGATTGTGTGTGTGTGTGTGTCAGTGACTGAGTGTGTGTGTGTGTCAGTGACTGATTGTGTGTGTGTGTGTGTCAGTGACTGATTGTGTGTGTGTGTGTGTGTGTGTGTGTGTATGTCAGTGACTGATTGTGTGTGTGTATGTCAGTGACTGATTGTGTGTGTGTGTGTGTGTGTGTGTATGTCAGTGACTGTATGTGTATGTGTGTGTGTGTGTCAGTGACTGTATGTGTATGTGTGTGTGTGTGTGTGTCAGTGACGGTATGTGTGTGTATGTGTGTGTGTCAGTGACTGTATGTGTGTGTGTGTGTCAGTGACTGTTTGTGTATGTGTGTGTGTGTGTCAGTGACTGTTTGTGTATGTGTGTGTGTGTGTGTCAGTGACTGATTGTGTGTGTGTGTGTGTGTGTGTGTGTCAGTGACTGATTGTGTGTGTGTGTGTGTGTGTGTGTGTCAGTGACTGTATGTATATGTGTGTGTGTGTGTGTGTCAGTGACTGATTGTGTGTGTGTGTGTGTGTCAGTGACTGATTGTGTGTGTGTGTGTCAGTGACTGTATGTATATGTGTGTGTGTGTGTGTGTGTGTGTGTGTGTCAGTGACTGATTGTGTGTGTGTGTGTGTGTGTGTGTCAGTGACTGTATGTATATGTGTGTGTGTGTGTCAGTGACTGATTGTGTGTGTGTGTGTGTGTGTGTGTGTGTGTGTCAGTGACTGATTGTGTGTGTGTGTGTGTGTGTGTGTGTGTCAGTGACTGATTGTGTGTGTGTGTGTGTGT
This sequence comes from Pelodytes ibericus, assembly GCA_036172795.1. Taxonomy (NCBI): domain Eukaryota; kingdom Metazoa; phylum Chordata; class Amphibia; order Anura; family Pelodytidae; genus Pelodytes; species Pelodytes ibericus. The sequence continues at coordinate 88,970,234 of CM069858.1, read as the reverse complement.
GTGTGTGTGTGTGTCAGTGACTGATTGTGTGTGTGTGTCAGTGACTGATTGTGTGTGTGTGTCAGTGACTGATTGTGTATGTGTGTGTGTCAGTGACTGATTGTGTGTGTGTGTGTGTCAGTGACTGACGGTGTGTGTGTCTGACTGCGTGTGATTGTGTGTATGTGCTGTTGTATGGCTCCTAGGATTTTTTTGCTGGCTCCTAAAAGTCAGTTAACTTTGTCAAGCCCTGATATACACATATATATATATATATATATATATATATATATATATATATATACACACACACACACACACACATACACCTCACACACACACACACACACACCTACTTTACATATACGCATATATACAAACACCTCACACACACCTACTCTACATATACAAACACCTCACACACACCTACTCTACATATACAAACACCTCACACACACCTACTCTACATATACAAACACCTCACACACATCTACTCTACATATACAAACACCTCACACACATCTACTCTACATATACGCATATATATATCCAAACACCTCACACACCTACTCTACATTTAAGCATATATCCAAACCTCACACACACCTACTTTACATATACCCATATATCCAAACACCTCACACACCTACTCTACATTTAAGCATATATCCAAACCTCACACACACCTACTTTACATATACCCATATATACAAATACCTCACACACCTACTTTACATATACCCATATATACAAATACCTCACACACCTACTCTTCATATACCCATATATCCAAACACGTCACACACACACACACACACACACCTACTTTAGATATACCCATATATCCAAACACCTCACACACACACACACACACACACACCTACTTTACATATACCCATATATCCAAACACCTCACACACACACCTCCTTTACATATACCCATATATCCAAACACGTCACACACACCTACTTTACATATACCCATAGATAAACACACACCCACCTCACACACTTTTCTTTGGGTTTTTTCTTAAGGTGTCCCCCCTCCCGGCTGCTTTTCCTTTTAGGGGGGCATTCGTGTTGCAGCTGATCTCCGTTGGTCGGCCTGCTGTGTGCCAGGATGTCACATGACGACACCCAGCACTCAGACATGCGTTGCGCGAGGGGGGCGGAGCTTGCAGTCTGTGCCATCCTCACAGACTTTACCCCCACGCGCTGCGGGGAAAAAAAATTGGATGGCAGCAGCAAGGGGACCATGAGGCTGACTGCACCCAGGCGCCAGGTCTAAATTCCTGGTTGCCACGGCGTCCTGGCGCCTGGGGTTTGTCGAGCCCTGTGGTAGACCAATTATGGCCAGTCTTTTGTGATGCATAGCTTGTATCTACTTCTTTCGTCAATAAGCCATTGGCAACACATGTCCGGACGTTGGCTGATATCTACTGGGTTGTCAACTTCCCTGGAATGTCCAAATGAACCATTTGTATCTAGCACCTACCACCACACCAGATTCAAAGGTTTGTTTTATCTCATCCATTTACCCTTTGGATTGCAAATATCCATAAGTCCTTCCTTGGTGGACCGGTTTCTGGTGCTCCACACACTTACCTGTAACATTAGGAAGAGCTTCACCTTTACATGCACCTCATCACGTATGTAACAATAGAACACTAAAGGCTTGTAGCCAGCTTACATGGAGACTAGAAGGGTTTAAACATAGTTCTAACTGTATTTTTCGGAATCCTGTAACCATATGATATTGGCTAATATTGAAGAGAATGCGTTGGGGACGCATTCATATTTCTTTCTGATGCCACTTAGAACGCAGTATGCACAGAGAACTTCTTCCACCCCTTCCACGGAGCTCACTGACCGATGGGATGATTATTATTATACAATTATTTTTTCCTGTCTTATGGGCAGAGAAGGAACGAATCCATAGAAATAAACGTGGCACAAAAGATTTGCCAGCAATTAGGTTTGGGAAGCCATGGTTACTTAGCTCCAGGAAATTTTTCTGACCCTTTTGGTTTTAGAAACACACACCAATACATATTGAAGACACACTGAAAGTGCATCTGTGGGATCAATCACACAAGGAATGTAAGTCCCATAGTTCAGGAACTTTAAGAGGATTTAAAATGTGCCTGGACTGCAGGATCGGAATATTAATGTGTTAATAACCATGGTACACTATAGATTTGCTTGGCAGGCAAGAATAGCAGTAGCAACAGAGGGTTACATGGAAAATGGAAAACTCAGAGGAAAAAAAAAAAAAAAAAGAAAGAAGCAGAGTTGGAGATGCCAGGAAACAAAAGAAAATTTCTCCTCTTGGCTGGGCTGCTTGCTGGCTCGTGTTCACGCCCTCACGAGTACTTGTCCAGGTCCCACATTAGGAGTCCAAGGCTGCATAGGAAAACACAAACTCAGCTTCCTCAACTGCTGATCAGCTGGATCCAACTGGGACAAGAGTTACAGGCCTCATAAGGCAACACTCAGTTATCGAAAGCAACTGTAGTTGTTGGGCAGAGAACCAGCATGCCTCTCCACAGAGAGAGAGAGAGAGAGAGAGAGAGAGAGAGAGAGAGGAAAAAAAGACTGCTTTAGCACAGACAGCACAAAAAATGGATCGAACACAGCAGTACAAATAACCTGAAACGTTTTTCCCAAAGAACGTCAACTTTAAAGTCACAAGAGGGAGGGGGTTGCTTCATTCCAATCACCAAGCAAGAAAGTCATGAAAGCAGGAAAATATTCAACCTGTCAAAACTCAGTTAACAAGAAGGTAATCAGCCTATATGTGAGATAAAGATGTACAAGTGACCCTCCTGACCTTTCTATGAAAATAGATACAGTTCCATCAACAGTCCATGGTTGTTGTCCTGTTCCCCAAAAGATCCATGGCTAGAGCCCATGGGAAACTTTCACAGACCCATATTGCCAATTACAGTACATGCTTACATACACACACACACATATACATATTATATATGTAAAGACAGAAGGTATAACTGAGAGGATGGTGGATGCATGGAATAGTATTCCAGCGAATAGAGAGAGAGAGAGAGAGAGAGAGAGAGAGAGAGAGAGAGAGAGAGAGAGAGAATAAAACTATACAAATTAAAGTTGGAGGATTGCTCTTTTTGCAGTTACCCTAATGCACTTGCTAAGCTTTCCTTATTTTTTTCTGATACAGCAACACTTTTTTTTATCTAATTGTTAAATATTCAAGTGACATTTAATTGTCCACGGAAAAAATTTGAAAATGGTTACGGATGTTGTTACACAGGGATTAACACCCTCACCAAACAACTTTAAAATCGGCATCTGCCTGATTAAATGGGCTTTTAACTGATGCTCCCAGGGAACTTTGCAACAACTAGGAGGGATTAAATTCTGAATGGTGCACAACTGGAGCACTGTTCAAAAGGCAGTTTTTAAACAGGCAGAAATGGTGGCTGATAAAAATCATTACTGCCGACTTCCCAACCTCTACGAGTATGTCATATAGAATGCTATGTATGGATAGGTTCTGTGGCTCCTAGGAACCAATAAGCATATATCAAATATTTTTAGCCCATCATCTATTAAAAGAAAAACAACACAGAAATATGCACAATTGGGATTCCTTGATAAAAAAAAAAAGTTTTTTCATTTAAATGTAAAAAAAATGAAAATTACCGTAAGTCTTCCCTCCACAATTTGAATGTGGGATTACAATGTAAAGGAGAATTTAAAAAAAATAAAAAATAAATGCACTTTTCCTCTGGCAGCTGGATGGTTTCACTGCAATCTGTAAACCTCTCCGGCTAACAACTGCATCAAGTTTATTAAAGAGCACAACACATCAGAAACATACAAGGGGAAAAAAAAAACTACCATTCAGCTGCAGTTTTTTTGTTTTGTTTTAATAATAAGTGTATATTTACCTGGTCTAAAAACTCTCACAGGAAATGCTTGTAAAGTGCTAACGGATGATTGTAAGACTTAGGATACAAATATAGCAGCCTTTTTCTCTGGAAAAGTAGTGTATTGGTATTGTTCAATACTGAAAATACATACATATAAAGCAGTAAAAAAAATTCATGTTTGCATCGTGGATTTGTCAAGTTCTGCCATAAATCAGCCACACAATAGGTAAACTTGGGGTATAGCAACCGGTGACCATGAATACGGACCACACAATTAAATTGTCTGAGATGTCTGACTCATGTATAAGGTGTCACATCCTTAATTACTTACATCAATGAACTGGGTGTAAAAATACCTGGAAACTCACAAAGGCTCTATTCTTAAGTCAGGTTGTATGAGTGTCCAGCTCTATGCATGGTTTTCCAAAGAACTGCTCACAATAAAATCATGCAATTTTATTTTTATTTTTTTATTAAGGTATCAAAAATTACATTACACAGACAATGCATATATGGTTCATACAAACATATTAGTCATAGTGCTTTAAGTGGTCAAAGGGAAGGGTAGAATAAGACAATACTATGTACAGACTCTTTCATTGTCCCTATTTGCAGGCTACGATATGTACGCTCCTCATTAATAGTTGTCCTGGGCCTATTCACCTTCTCACTCCTCATTATCCCTCACTCCCTCCCCTCATCCCTGTCCGCTATCCATCTCTGCCTCCAACAAAATAGGAGGAGTGAACCAGTCTTTCGCTCTGGACTAATAAGACATATTATTTCTGCTGTGCATAGGACAGGCATACTAACACAAACAGACATACTAATACAAACAGACAAAACAAACGTAACTGTGCCGATGGACAGGCCACCTAATCGATGTCTTTAATGACCTAGAAAGAGAAGAGAAAAAAGGAAACTCCAACTTTTATCTGTTCCCTAACCTCTGGGCCCAATTCTCCCACTGGCTTATTCTGGGTTTCCATAGCTCTCTTGCCTTAATATTCCCGCCTCCATCCTACACTGTATGGCCACTTGGTTTTTTTATCGTAATCCACGATTGGTATGATGACTGCTTTCCAATTTCTGGCTATAGCAAGTTTGGTTGCAACCAAAATGTGTATAGTTATCTCTCTTTTTTCCCTAGACATATTTGGCCACCCTATGTGTAGGATGTAGGCGGGGCATGAGGGGGCCACTGGCACCCCTATTTCCTCTTTAATAAATTTCTCAATGTGTCCCCATAACTCCACCAACTTTGGGCAAGACCACCATATGTGTACGTAGTGTGCCCTATTGTTTCCGCATCTCCAACATGTTGGTGTGGATAATGGGTATTTTCGCTAATCTGGATGGAACGTAATGCCACCTATTTGTGATCTTATAGTGGCTTTCCACAAGATTAAGACAATGGATTGCTTTTGCCACTTCATTGATAGACTTAATCCACTCTTCCCTTTTGATCTCAATATCTAAGTCTCTTTCCCAAGCAGACCGTGCCGGGATAGGAGGGTTTCTTTATATACTTCAAATAGTCTAGCACACTGGGAAACCAGCTTTTTATTATTTCCATTATGTATTATTTTGCTAAACCTTTTCAGCACTTCTGATCTCTCCCTTACTAATCTTTCTACAATATAACTTTTTATTCTTAAATATGCGAAAAACTCTTTTGGGGGCAGATCATACTCATATTTAATTTCTTTAAAAGATCTTAAATTGTTGTTTTGTAGAATTTGAATTATTTTTTTAATTCCCTTGATGGTCCACCCCTTTAAATTAAGGTCTTCCATATTATTTTCTATCACCGTGAGTGGAAATTCTCCTAAGAGCCTGTCCTCAATACCCAGATATTTTTTCCATCTCCTCCATACGGTTAGAAGGTACTTAAGGACCATACCTATATCTGCTCGCCCATTTTTCTTTTGTCCCCGAAAAAATATTTCAAGATCCTTAGTTTCGGCCATATGTGCTTCAATTTTCGCCCAGGGTGCATTAGCTTGATTCTCCTTCAGACTGGCACATAAAAGCGCCAAGCTACATATTTCGTATGTATCCAATATATTAGGCATCCCTATTCCACCTTTTTTACTCTTTAAATTTAAGATCTTTTTATTAACTCTGGGTTTTTTGTTCTGCCAAAGAAACTTGTACAACATTGTTTGTATTATTAAAAGCCAGGGCCTAGGGATGCTCAAAGGCACCATCCAGAATATGTAGCTTATTTTGGGGACTAAATAAGATCTCATTATATTCAATCTCCCCAGCCATGATATCTCAGAGTTTCTCAAATTCTGCACCTGTTTACTTAACCGTATTATCAAAGGGAGAATATTTACTTCCATAGTCTTGTCAGGGTCCCTTGCTATATGTATACCAAAATATGGAAAAAGCTATATTTCGCCACTATCCTTTCTCTTACTTCTTTATGAATATTTTTTGTTAAGAGCAGAGTTTTTTTTTCTACATTAAGTTTAAAATTTGAGTATCGCCCAAAGGTCTCTATTACCTGCATAAGTTCCTCTACTGCTTCTTCCGTATTGCCCAGTGTTACTAGGACATCATCCGCGTATAAAGAAAGTTTGTATTCCTGATGGTTTATAACAATGCCCTTGATTTTTTTATTGTCCCTGATTTCGTTTGCCAGTGGTTCAATATATAACAAATATAGCAATGGAGACAGGGGGCATCCCTGTCTAGTTCCGTTGCCTACACCGAACCACTCCGAGACTATTCCTCTGCCTGTTGCTCTAGCTCTTGGCTCTGTGTATGATTTCATAATTGCGTTTAGTATCCAACCGGCAAATCCGAAGGCCTTCAGGGTTGTGTTAAAGAATTCTAACCTGACCCTGTCGAAGGCCTTCTCTGCGTCCAGCAACAGGGCCAGGCAGGGAAATCCCGTTTTTTTGATATATTCCAGAATGTCTATTATTTTCCTGGTACTATCCCCTGAGGATCTGTTCTTCATAAAGCCTACCTGATCTTCATGTATCAAATCTGGCAAAATAGTCTGTATTCTTGCTGCTAAGATACCAGCGTAAATCTTAATATCTGAATTTAGCAGTGATATTGGGCGGTAAGTCTTGACTTGTTCCGGGGGTTTCTGTGGCTTCGGAATCGGTACGATGTTAGCATATAATAATTCCTCAGGGGGATTTCTTTCCTCAACTAATCTGTTGAACATCTTTGTAAGATACCCTGCTATTTCTTCCTTAAACGTGATATAGAACAGGTTAGGAAACCCATCTGGGCCTGGGCTTTTGTTTTTTTTTAACCCGTCAATCACATCTCTGGTCTCTTTAAGATTTCTAATTTTGCTTCTGTTATTTGTTTCATAATTTTATCTTTAAAATAATCCCCCGAAGATACGGTGTTATTAGGGAGATTGTACAGCTCTCGATAATAAGCATTAAAAGCCTTTCCTATCCCTTCTGGTGTCAAATGGGTCCCCTCCTCATTGACAATTTTCTGGACAACTTTAAAACATTTCTTTCCTTTTACTTTATTTGTTAACATTTTATTGGCCCGGTTACCCCAGTAATACCATCTTGTTTTAATATATTCCAGCTTTCTAATTGTTTCTGATAACAGGATCTCATTTATCTTTTCTTTTAGGGTATCAATGTAATTACTTAGCTGTACTGTAGGTGAAGCTTTATTAAGTTTTATTGCATCGTACAGGAGTAAATACAGGTCCGACAATCCGGCACCTCTATTTTTTTTCCTCAATGTACCAATTTTAATAAAATGACCCCTCAACACTGCCTTACAAGTACACCATACTATTGAATCCGATACCTCCTTGTTTTCATTTTCTTCGAAAAAGTTTTTTATAACTACTTTTACTTCCTCTAAGTCTTTCAGGTTTTTAATAGCAAATCATTTAAACGCCAATTGTTCCTTATTTTACCGGAGCTGCCTTACGAAATATCAAGGGTTACCGGATTGTGGTCTGACCACGGGACCTCTTGAATCCAGATTTTTTTACATTTTGTTTGCTACTTCCATATTTCCTAGTATTAGATCTATTCTCGAATAAGTATAGTGCACCTTAGAGAGACATGTGTAGTCCCTCTCTTGTGGGTGGTAAATCCTCCAGAGATCTAATAGGCATTCCTTATTTAATAGGGATCTCAGCTGTATTGATGCTCTCTTACTCTTTTTATTCTGAGGGGAGCCCCCTAACGAAATTATATCCATTATGCCATCTACCAGACAAAAAAATATAAAGATCTTTATGGACCTCTCCTATGAAACCAGGAAGAGGAGACGGCAATTTCGCACCCATTACTTTGATCTTAAGAGACAATAACTTGAGATACTATTGGGGTTTCCCCACCAGACTTATTGTGGTCCACAATGCAAAGACGGAATTTTTTGATAGTGTATCTCTGGCAAGGGGTTGGATTGTAAAAATGGGCTTCCATCAAGAGGCCACAAACACTGAGGAAGAATGAACAGGGAGGGGTGTGGGAATGTCTTAATGGTGTACCTTAAAGCAGAGTTAAATCGCAATAGAAAAGCACAAGGGTTGGTAGAGTTTATTGGGCAGACTAGATGGACCGAATGGTTCTTATCTGCCGACACATTCTATGTTTCTATGTTAAATAAGGGGAAAAATTTAACATGAATAACTTAAAAGGTTAATTAAACCTACACATAAGCATAGCATTTATAACACACATTAGAATAGGTAGAAAATAGGAAAAGAACCATTCAAGCACAAATGTAGTCACAAAAAACTTAGCCCAAGCACTTAAGAGCAGCGCCAATTAGAAATAGATAAAAATATAGGGCTAGTAGAGCTAAAATAGGGGGAATAAGTATAAATTAAAAGACTCAATAGGGTGATATATACACACATAAAAGAATACTGGGATATTGCACATGTCGGAAAGGAAGAATATAGAAAGGATATATAATAAGATTGCACGGTAATTATATAAGTAATAAAGGGTTTGAGTATAATGGGGAGGTACTGTAATAATGTAGTAAAGAAGGGATAAGGGGGATGGGAGGATAGAAGGGGGAAGGGTCACAGTATTAGTGGTTTGGAAGTTCCAGTACACCGGAGACTGAGTGGGGATGGGATTACTCTGCAGTTTCTGAATGAAGTATGTCTTCCCCACCACTCTCCCCATATATCTATGTCGGCCCCCCTAGCCGGGACCATCATGGAGTCTAGCTGAGAAACTCTGTAAATTGGAGAATTCTGAATTATTTTGTATAGTGATAAAGGGGATTGGGGGGGGGGGGGGGGGAGTAAAAATGTATCTCCATTATGGTAAAATGTATGATGTACAGTGTGCGGTGGCACCCGGGTGGGCGTGGACATCACTTTATATATCTGTATAAGTGTTAAGTGTGAAGTGCCGAGGACTAGCCCCAATGTCAAACATTTTGCATTAGAATATGGTGATGACATTAAATGTACAGGGATTGAATAATCTCTGCAAGAGAAAGACGGTATTCGACTATATCAAGAGAGAAAGGATTAATATCATCTTACTCCAGGAAACCCACTGGCTAAATAAAGACCTTAATAGATTTGTCCCAGGAGGTTTTAGCATAAAAATCTTTTCCTCGTTGGAGGAAAAAAAAAGAAAAGAGGGGTAGCTCTTCTGTGTACGAATGATCTGGATATGCAGATTATATATAAGGAGACAGATAGGGAGGGTAGATATATCCTGGCTGTGCGCTAAATTCAAAGCGAAATATTTACAATAGCTAACATCTACGCCCCAAACTCTAACACAATACAGTTTCTACAGAAGGTGTTTAGTAAAATTGAGCTTATAAAAAAGGGAAAAATTCTCATCGGGGGCGACTTTAAAATCATGCAATTTTGATGCACCACAAAAGATACATTTAAATCACCAGGGAAAGATGTGAACCAATGGTCAACATTCCCACAGTCTTAGTATTAAAGTGAAGAAAAATATATAAATAAATCCAGGGCCAATCCTAGGGTCACGGGCGCCTGGGTGCAGGTTTTCCTTTGGCGCCCAAGGGTTGGTGTGGCTATATTATGAACTCCTCCCCTTTAGACATTTCTGGTCCAGACCAGAATATAATATTTCAATATTGGGGAGAGGGGGAGGGAGAAAACTTTATTTTAATGTAAAGGACCAACGTTTATTTTAAATAAAGATATATATTTTGCCATAATACTGTGTAGTGGTTTTATTTTTTTCTATGCTCAGCCACCAACATGGGAGACTTTTTGCTGGCTAGCAGAATGAGTTTTTACTACCGTTTTACTACCATACTACCCATGATTCCCAACCAGCCAAAGTCTCTCATTAGTCTGGCTGAGCATCATTGGAAAAGAAGTACACAATGAGTGATAAATAATATTCCACCAAGTCAGTCACTCACGTGTCTCTCTCTCTCCCCGTACCCTCATGTCTGTCCGTCTCTCCCCGTACCCTCATGTCTGTCCGTCTCTCCCCGTACCCTCATGTCTGTCTCTCTCTCCCCGTACCCTCATGTCTGTCTCTCTCTCCCCGTACCCTCATGTCTGTCTGTCTCTCCCCGTACCCTCATGTCTGTCTCTCTCTCCCCGTACCCTCATGTCTGTCTCTCTCTCCCCATACCCTCATGTCTGTCTCTCTCTCCCCATACCCTCATGTCTGTCTCTCTCTCCCCATACCCTCATGTCTGTCTCTCTCTCTCTCCACTCATGCTCCATGTCTGTCTGTCTCTCTCTCTCCACTCATGCTCCATGTCTGTCTGTCTCTCACTCTGCACTCATTCCCCATGTCTGTCTCTCACTCTGCACTCATTCCCCATGTCTGTCTCTCACTCTGCACTCATTGCCCATGTCTGCCTCTCTCTCCACTCATGCCCCATGTTTGTCTCTCTCTCCACTCATACCCCATGTCTGTCTGTCACACCCCATATCTTTCTCCTATACCTCCTACCATGTATTTGTCTCTTCCCATGTCCCTTTTTCATGCCTCCTACTGACCTCATCTCAGAACTCAATTAGCACTGCCTTGATCTCCCCGCACATAGTGATGACTCTGACCGTTATGTTCCGACGCTCTAAGTCATCACTGTGCACGGAAAGAGCAGAAAGCGCTGACTGAGGTCTAAGGGGAAACATGGCGCCGATCTGCAGAGCTGGCTCTGAGAGGCAGCAAAGCAGCACATGGGCAGCCCATTTGCAGAGGTGTTCTTAGGGTACACTTTGCCATTAACATAAGCAACAGCCAGTTTGCCTATTAAAAATGCTACAGTTTGCCCAATAAAAATGCCAGTTCGTCCATTAAAATACACCATTTTCCCAAGTAATATGCCGATCATTTTGTCCATTAATATGCCACAGCCAGTTTTTCCATTAATATACAACAGCCAATTTGCCCACTGATATGTCACAGACAGTTTTCCCATTTATATACATATGCTAGTTTGCCAATTAATAGGCTACAGCCAATATGCCACAGTTAGTTTACCCAATAAAAGCATAATCTCCTCTCCTGCCTTCCCCAGTACTCACCTTGCTGCTGCTCTCGCGTCCCCGGCCGTCTCCTCCGCACAGTCTTCCCTCTACGCACGCTGAGTGCAGGAGGCGGGAAATAGAAGCCAGCTGGTTGGGGGCTGGTGCCCTCCATGTGATAAATTGATGAGCGCAGTGAGGGCCCCGGGCAAGAACACACTTGCACACAGCCACACATAAATACACACAGTCATACATAAATACACAGTCACATATAAATACACATACTATACAAACACGGTTACACACTTAGTCACCCTCACAGACATACATTTACACAGACACCCTTATACACATTGTCACACATACATAAATACACACACAGCCACCTTTACACACTTAGACACAGGATACACTTGCACAGACAGACACTCATGTACACACACTTACACAGACCGTAACACACACATAGTTATACACATTGACACACACATACACACTTATACACATACACAATCACTTAGACAGTAACACACACATAGTTATACACATTGACACACACATACAAACTTTCTTTTTTTATTTTATATTTTAACAATAACCCCCCCCCCCCCCCCCCAAAACTGTTATCACCTCCTCCTCCTTGGTAATCCAAGCACAGAGCAACGGGGGAAAGCTCCGCCCCCGTCGCGTTCTGTGATTGGCTGCAGGGATGTTCTCTATGGTGTCTTGGCAGATACTCTAGAGAACGTCCTCCTCCCGGCAGCAGCCAATCACAGAACGCGACAGGGGCGGAGCTTGCACCCTTTGCCCTGTGCTTGCTTTAACAAGGAGGAGGACGGCAGGGAGAGAGCTCCCTGCTTCAGCGCCTCTCCTCCCGTGCGCCTGGGCGTGGTGCACCCCGTGCACCCGCCCAGAATCGGCCCTGAATAAATCTCTGCAAAACTTGCGGTTTAACTTATGAATAGATAACCAAATGTAATGTTGTGTACCAACCCTTTTCTGTATGCATCCAGAAATTGGTTTTATCCGCTTCCAGAAGACAGAGGCGTCTACTCACTAAAAAGAAGAGTTGAGGTGAGATGAACATTTCATCTCACAATTTTAACTATACATTGTGCAGCAGTCTCACAAGGATTGTCCTTGCAAAATGTATAATTAAAATGAGAGATGAAATGTTCATCTCAACTCACCTTTTAGTGAATAGCTCTCAAAGTTACAGGTGTCAGCAGTGCAGGGACTGCAGTTCTGACTAAAGCTGTAGGTGCTATAAAATGTGCTCATTAATGGGCTTTGAAAACCTTCACTCTCACCTGAACATTGGTTCACTTTTGAAAAAAAGGTTGCAAGTCGGCAGAAGCTGACTGAGCTAAAGGCACCAAATTCATCTAGGATTTCAAGCTTGTCAGTGAGTCTCTACCAGTGCCGGACTGGCAATAAAAAACAGCCCTGGAAATATTTTTAAACCAGCCCCATAGCATAACATTATTTTTTGTTCACAAAAAGGAAAACTACACATTTTTAAAAGCATATCTGAAGAGTGTATTATTTATAGATAAGACTTATTGCAATTTATACCACCAGTATGCACACAACAAGGTAATATGTCACACCCTGATATACAACTTATGGACCGGGCAATACAGAGGTCCCAGTATGTACACAAGGTTATATGAATTGTCCTTTGTAGGGATATATACAAGGGCAGTGTGTGAGACATAACCTTCTGTACATACTTAGGACATATATTGCCCTGTGCAGTGGTATATATCAGGGCAGTGTGTGGGATATAACCTTACCCCAGCACCCAGATTGCACTCACAGGACATACCCCAGCACGCAGATTGCACTGACAGGACTTGCCCCAGCACTTACAGTACTTTCCCCAGCACCCAGAACCTACCACAGCACGTAGATTGCACTCACATGACTTGCCCCAGCACCCAGGACAGCACTCACAGGACTTTCCCCAGCACCCAGGACTTACCCCAGCATGCAGATTGCACTCACATGACTTGCCCCAGCACCCAGGACAGCACTCACAGGACTTTCCCCAGCACCCAGGACTTACCCCAGCATGCAGATTGCAATCACATGACTTAACTCCAGAATGCAAATTGCACTTACAAGACTTACCCCCAGGTAGGGAAGGGCGAGACAACTCGGTTAGAATTTTGAACCTGATTCATAAGGCCAGGAAAATGGGGTCCCCCTCCCTGCTCCTGTCCACGGATGCTGAGAAAGCATTCGACAGGGTGGACTGGATATTTATTTGGGAAGTATTAAAGAAACTGGGAGTTGGCCCTAATTTCCTGATGTGGACTAGAGCAATGTATAATGCTCCCACAGCCAGGATAAGGGTAAATGATACACTCTCAGACCAGTTCACCCTGTCGAATGGGACGAGGCAGGGCTGCCCCTTGTCTCCTCTTCTCTTTATATTAACCATGGAACCACTCTTAAATGCAATTCGAGGAAACAAAAGATATAGCCGGGCTGGATATGGGGTCTAGGGAGCAAGAAATAGCAGTCTTTGCAGATGACCTTCTGCTTTTTATTACGAGTCCGGAAATCTCCTTAAATAGGCTAAGTATGGAGCTGGGAGAATATGGGGAGGTGTCAAATTTTAAAATAAACAAATTAAAATCAGAAATCTTGAATATTAATATATCCTCCAGGGTGGAAGAGATACTCAAGATGAAACACCCATATAGATGGTGTAGTAAATCACTGAAATACCTGGGAATACACTTGACCTCAGACAATTCGGATCTCTATGAACTAAATCTGGGGCCTCTTCTTAAGACTCTCATGGGAGACACAAGGAGATGGGCATTACCCCACATAACCTGGTTGGGTAGAATAGGCGTCATTAAGATGAACATCATGCCTAGAATCCTTTACCTGATGCAGATGCTCCCAATATCTATTCCACCATAGTTCTTTAAAACAATTCGTCAAGTATTCACCAGATATATTTGGGCCAATAAACCTAGTGGACTGGCATTTAGATCCATGATAATGGAGAGGAGACAGGGGGGGGCTGGGAGTACCTGACCCTTATAGTTACTATTTGGCCACACATTTAAGTAGAATAAAAGACTGGACAAGGAAAACCCCTAAGGAATGGGTGACCATGGAGGGAGAATACTTTGATACATCTATACGAGAGGTACCTTGGCTAGTGAACCCACTTAAAATGACAGGAGAACGGTCCCATCCCACAATAATGCCTACTATCAAATCATGGCTTGAGTGCCGTAAGAAAGGACTCATTACGCGCTACCCTAGTTTATTGTTACCAATATGTAATAATCCGGAATTCCCCCCAGGTCTAAGGCCAACTCCATTTAAAGTACCAGAGGGAAGAGCAGCTGCTCTAACATTGGGCGACCTAGTAGAAAAAGGGTCATGTAGAAAACTACAAAGCCTACTAGATAAAGAAACGTTTAACAGCTTAGAAATGCTAACCTATCTACAAATAAGACATTATATAGAAAAGTTAGGGAGAAGATACGGTATACCGCTGACCGATACAGATTTTGAAGCTTGGTGTAGAAGCGACGAGGAGAATGGGAGGTCTCTTTCTCGTGCCTATAAGCTGATAAACACCTCAGAAGCCATTCCCTCTCACTTTACAACAGCATGGGAAAAAGATTTAAAAAGACAACTATCAGGAAGAGAATGGCTAAAATGTTTTCACATGACCCAAAAATGTTCAGTTTCTAGTAGACATCAAGAATTATCATATAAACTGTTAATCAGGTGGTACAGGGTCCCAGTAAAGATAAACAAGATATTCCCGACCATTAGTAAAATATGTTGGAGGTGCCACGAGGAGATAGGAGATCTGTTCCACATATGGTGGCAATGTGGAAAAATACAAGAATACTGGACCCAAGTAAAACAGGTGATTTATCAGCTAGACACTATGAAAATTAAACTGACTCCTGAGTTAATCCTACTGAACTATACAGAACTACCAGTTAAAAAATATAGGAATATTCTAACTATAAGGCTTATAAATGCTGCAAAACCTGTGATTCCAATGTTCTGGAAGCAGGACAAGACTCCCCCGTTGGGAGTTTGGATCAGAGAGGTTGAAAAGATCAAAAGACTAGAAGAGGTGAAATACGGAAATAGATTGATCTGGCTCCCCTGGTCTCAATATAACAAGCTAGCTGATATGTCTCTGGATAAATAGAAATAGGAAGACCTCTACTGGTGATAAGGAGGGATAGGAGGGAGGGGGGGGGGGGGGTTGGGGACAGGGAGGATACGGGGCAAACGAAAATTAAGAGAAGGGGGGAAAAGAAAATATCTGGTGCGGTGGGACAGGACTTAGAGGGTGAAGATAGAGTGTAAAGAAACTCATTAAAATTAGATAACCATGTTGTACAGAGAAATAGCCCTAGGTAGTAAAAGAGTACAAGGGAGACAGGTGGGAAGGAAGATGGATTAAGATTAACTATTGAAAATTTAGATCATTGAGGTGAATAAGTCGTATATACTATAAGAGCGATTGGGAAAATGAGTGTGAATGAAGATTTTTCATGGAAATCAGACATCTATTAAAATAAGGGTGATTAATAGCCTTGAAAGCGCGAGGCGCAGTAGGGACGGGTAATGGTAATCTGGGAATTTCTATGTAGATTTAGGCTACCCCCGGAGAGTCCAACAGGCAGAACTGGTTTTAATATAGGAGTCTCCCGGGAGAAACAGTCTAGTATAGACATCCGGAGGATCCCTTCTTTATATCTATTGTTAACTTAGAACTTATCCTATATCCCTATTTTTTCGCAGTTAGAAGAAAAAACCCCGAATCAGATGCCTTTTGAGTAACCAACAATAGATGTAAAATGTATTTTTTTTTTTGAGTGTGAATGTTAATCATATTTGTACTAATGTACTTTGTATCAATGTATTTTGTACTTTTCTATTAAAATTTAATTTAAAAAAAAAGGGAAAAAAAGACTTACCCCCAGCATGCAGATTGCACTCACAGGACATACCCCAGCACACAGATTTCATTGACAGGACTTGACCCAGCACCCAGGACATACCCCCAGCACTGAGATTGCACCACAGGACTTGCCCCGCAGGGGCGGATCCAGAGTATGTTGGCATTGTCCATGTCTGTCTATCTTTTCCTCTCCCCCATATCTGTCTCTCTCTCTCCACTTCCCCCTCATGTGTGTAACCTTCCCCCTCTCATTTCTATTTCTGTAGTCTATCTCCCCTCTCATTTCTGTAGTCTTTATCAACTCTCAAATCTTAAGTCCCGCTCCCCCTGTAGTCCATCTAAAATCGTTCCCATGTAGTCTCTTTCCCCCCTGTAGTCTCTTTCCCCCCTGTAGTCTCTTTCATTGCTATCCCCCTATTTTCCTCACGCGTCTGATCTCCTCAACATCCGTACTGACTTTCGCTTTAACTAATTCGGCCGCTGCCGGAAGTCAGCAGTCAGACGAATTTGTTAAAGCGGCGACGGCCGCCGAATACAGGTAATTCGGCCGCCGTCACCTCTTTAACTAATTAGATGGCCGTCACCGCTTTAAAGAGTTTGTCTGACTGCTGACTTCCGGCGGGGGCTGAATTAGTTGAAGCAGAAGTCAGCAAGGATGGAGAGCGGCCACATCGCAAAGCGGCCCCAGGGCAGACGGCCCACCGGGATTTTTCCCGGTATCACGGTGGGCCAGTCCGGCCCTGGACTCTACCTCATGTATCGGTCTAGCATAGTATGTAGTACCTCTCTATCAAGACCTACATACATTGTTGGCACTATATAAATAAATGTTAATGCAATGCAATTCCTGGGCTCCAGAGATAAATAGCAGATATCTGTTCGTGTGAGATTATGCATTGAAGATTATACACCAACATTTTTTATATAAATGGTGGGATCTGGAAAGTTCTGGCATGTAGCCTTGAGTGTAGGTTTCAGGGAGAATTACATTTTGTCCTTTCTTGCTTGGTACATTTAATACTGGATTTGACAAATCCCAGGAGCCAGGGCTCTTAAAATCCCTGCTGCTGGTTTCTAACGTTATTGATCATTTCTCATAGAACACTACAGGAGTACCTTTTCCCTGGCTCCCAAAAATAACCAGGCCAACTCCTAAATTGTACTATTTGCCTTAAAGTGTACATATATTTGTTGAACCTTGGTTTAATAGATGCTTATTTATTGCATGATGCTGGCAATGTGCATCAGGGTCTCACAGAAGGGAGGGTGCAAAGCAAAAGGGTAAAACCAGAAGTATAGGTGGACAGGAACTGGTGAGGGAAATCTGTCTTTTGGCATAGTCTCCAAAGATGTTCCCCCCTCTAGGGCACAGGATGCTGCTGACAGGGAGTATAGGCCAGCCCATAAGTTAATTCCTCACCAGGTGGCAAGGAATACACAGATAATGGCCATTTGTGCAGGGTAAGACAGGATACTGTCCTTAGGGCATATAAACATCCCACCCCTCCCTCCTCATCTGCTTGTTACGTCTCTGCATGCATCATCTAACAAATTAGATTATTGGCTTCATATGATGTTTCCCCTTAAAAGAAATTTACAAACTAAAGTATCAAAAAGAAGATTTACACTTCACTGGTTAGGTCACAATGAATATCTGGGGTTTGTGATTTCTCTTAGACAAGAACTACCTGCCATTTCAGGAATGATTGGTGCACTGTAGAGTCTATTGAATAAAAGACAGATTTGCAGGCAATTGAGAAGGGAATTATAACAGTAAGTCCAAAGTAGCAGAGTTGGAACAATTATTTTATTCAGCTGCATTGGAGAATGGTTTCCACCTCGGCTAGATTGGCCTACAGTATGAACCTCCCGTCCCAAATCCCTGCAACTGGCACTGGCCATCTTTATTACTAATTTGACTTATATAGTATATGAAAGCACTGCTGCAGTGGGCTACCGCCTTCAGGGTTTAGAATCTCTGATATTTTGTAGTATTAAATACAGCACATGGGAAAAAGTGTTCCAAGAGAAGAAAATAGCCCTATTTGGCTGGCAAAGGCTAGGCACCCCAGCTGCACATACATTAAAAGCACTAATCCAAACTTTAATGACCCAGCCTGGTTTCGAGTAATAAATTATTTGTAATGTGCGCCTTGGGGAGGGGGGACGGTTAGGTCACAGTTGGAGTTAAATCCACAGTCAAATTTAATTTTGGTCATATCATTTTAATGAAGATTGAGACCAAATTAACAAATTCACTTTTCCCTCAGTATTTCTGGTACGTGGAGCCTTATGAGCCTTAATTAGCTGCAACTCGCCACTTCTTCTCTTTGCTTTCATTTATATACAAGTATAGCACAGACTTTTTACATCTATAGGTTAAAATATTAAACACATACAAAGAAGTATACATTTTCTTGTGTACGTTTATTAAAAAATTTCCTCCCAAGTTCAGTAAAGACAGCTCAGCTGGAATGTACCGGAGAAGGCCATGTATACTATAGAAGTGTACAAGATTTCTATTTAATCCTAAAAACATCAGGTTTGAAAACCAAGTACTGCTATTGAACCACGTCATTTCTGACATATGGAAACGGTCTAGTCCAGATGAATATTCACGGATGCATTTACCGTAAATTAGTGTATGCCATAGATTTATTGCAACATCTTTTATGCCAGGGCTTAACAAATACTGGACTCCAGGTCGCCATGGCAACTAGAATCTGGCTCCTGGCACCCAGTAGGCTTTTTAAAACACAGTGATCTTGCAGCTAGACTGCAAGCAGCACAGAGCAGCTAATCCTTCCCTCAGCTTTCTGTTCCTGCTGCTCACCAGGCAGCTGCTGTAGTAGTGGGGAACGCCTGTGAGGAGTTAAGAGAAGTCAGCATGTGTGTGTGACAACATTTAATAGTGTGTTAGCATTTAAAGGTATATGAATAGGTATTCAAGAGGGTGTGTTTCAGCTTATGTGACTTGTGTCACTATGTGTGTTTCTGCATGTATGCATATGTGTGTGTGTGTGTGTCAGCATATTGGTGCATGTATGCGTGCACATCTATAGGTGTATGTAATTTATATACGTTTATGGACTGGGACTTTTCCTTTGTGATGCAACTTTTGGCATTGGCTTCTAGATTTAAAAGGGACAATAAACTTTATTTCTGTCTTGTGCTTCTAATATAGAAGCACAAGTGAAATTTTAGTTTTCCCCAGTATGAGGATAAACTGGCGTGTACTTTTTATAGTACATGCCAGTTCATCCTCTGACCGACAGCTGCCATGCTTCCATAGGAAACTCACTTTGGTGCAAAATTAAGATTACTGCTTGTAAAGTGCACAGGCTTTTTTTCCAGTGCGATTTGATGCAGGAATTCTGCATAAATCACATTTTTAATATTTGACTCAATCCCTGGCCAGTGATTACTCTGCATTGTTTACTGCAGGTGCTGCAGAAATGATTCTATAGACACTGAGCATATAAAGTTTTGTTTTACTTAGTCACTTCCTATGCTTCTAGAACTTAATATAGTGTTTCCCAACTGATGGTTCCTGACCCAAAAGTGGGTCGTGAGCTGGTGTGGAGTGGATTGTGGAAGTGTGCTTTATCAAAAAGTCTAATTTGTGATTGGGGGGAGGAATGATGATATAGCAACGCACATTGCGTTCATCGTCTGACGCTGAGAAGCCCAGAAAGGAACAAATGGTGGTTTTTCAATAGTGCCGCTGATACCTCTTCCAGTAACCCCCCAAGAATTAAGAAATAGCAACGGCTTTACTGTTTACTTTAGGGATACAATTTGACACATATATGGCACTGACTGTTTGATCTACCCATCTTTGCGAGAGTGTCTTCTCAGCTCTGGTCCAGCTGGAGACAAAGTATAGGAACACATTGAACACATCCTCAGAGTTGCTTTGTTTACCATCACCCCAGACTTCAAGACATTTATGAGGAGCAAAAACCATCCCCAGCTTTCTAATTAGTCTCATATTTTAATGTTTTTTTTTATTATTATTATTCATTATTGGGTTTTTAGCTCAATAGCATTTCATTTTCACTTGCACAGCGTTTATTGCACTATTCACTTTGCAAATAAGCCATATTTGTTTTGTTTCATGTTTTGAACAGTGCAATATACATTGTGGAAATTGATTTGTGGAATAAAGTATGTTCTGGAAATGACATTTTTTTGGGTTGTGACATAATGACCAAGAATAAATGTGGGTCCTGAGGTTAGAATGGTTGAGAACTAAATTATTTAATAGATTTTGTGGACTGTAAAAGACTTTCTCTCGTACACAGTAGGATCTCTTAACAACTCATTGTCGGATTAAATCACTAGAGAAACAGGATATTCCAGGGCTTGACAAATTTAATTAAGTTTTAGGAGCCAGCTAAAAAATTTAGGAGCCAGACAACGGCACATCACAAAATCATAAACGCACGGAGACAGTCACATACACCAACCTCACATACACAGAAAGTTACATTCACACACACACACACACGGCGAGTTACATTCACACGCACACACACGGCCAGTTACATTTACACACCACATACACGGCCAGTTACATTCACACACACACACACCACATACACGGCCAGTTACATTCACACACACACACACCACATACACGGCCAGTTACATTCACACACACACACACCACATACACGGCCAGTTACATTCACACACACACACACACACACACACCACATACACGGCCAGTTACATTCACACACACA